>CM053785.1:587741408-588341408 GCA_028749045.1 Cupressus sempervirens | reverse complement strand
GTTTCAAGACCTCTTTCAAGGCCACTCCTAATAGGGTGATTAAATCCTTTAACAAGGTCACACCTAATAGTGTGTTTTATAACCTTTAATAGGGTTGGCTCCTAAAAGGGCTCACTTCAAAAGAGTGAAAAACAGTAACTAGTTACATTTGGTGGTTTTTCCCAAATTGGGTTTCCATGTTGAATCTTGGTGTCATATATGTTCATTTTATTTCTTTCATTCTTGCAAGTAGATTTACTAACCATATCTTAAGATCTACTAAGCTAAACACATTCTACATTTACCAAGTTACAACAATTTTTGTATGCTTACCGAGTATTAGCAGTAATCAATTTTATCAGTCTAAAATTTATTAGGCTTGCCTTTACCCTAGAAGAGCTTATAATATCATCCTTTAAATTAAGCTTACCAAACTTATCAGGAGAGGGTTCTTTTTCCATCTCAGTTGGATTTTCAATTGGCTCTATGGTTTCTTCCTCGTTTTCTAGGTTTTGAGGAATAGGGTTGGCTTGGGGCTGTAAGGTCTTGGCTTCAACAAATTTTGCCCATGAAATAGGGGAGGAATCCCTGAGAGATATTTTAACTAGAAGCTTAATGAGGGCATGATGGGAAATAAAATTTGCCTTTCCTTTTTGAGTTTCCTCAACACTTATACACAATATATTATAAAGAAAGTTGGGAACATTAACTTGCATGTTATGCCTTATGCAACTAAGCAATTTAAAATGATAAGCATGCAAGTTTGAAAACCTACCTTCATAGGTTAAATATCTAATAATGTGGGTTGATAACTCTATATATGGAGGTGGAAGAGAAAGTCTCTTACATCCTTTTTTTGTAATGTCCAATTGAGGGTCACCTTACTGAGTAAACCATGCCCTTGAAGACCTCGCATCATGTTCATTTGGATAATGTTCCCTAATTGCCAGCAATCTTGTGACCTATGCTATATTTTCCTCAGTAGCAACCACTCTTAATCCCCAAATTAAGGTTTCCCCTTCATCAAATGTTGTCATGAACTCCATTACCACTTCTTCATTGAATTCTGTTAATTGTAAGAAGTAACTGAGCCATCCACAAGCATGAAATCACCGAATTGTGTCTTTGTTTGTGAGTAAAACATTATGAACGACTGGCTCATACCTCTTTAGTTGTCCCCCCATCTTCAAAATGTCTGGCTTCCACTCTTGCTATTGTGATAAATTTTTACCCCTCTTACCTCTACAAATTCCCTCTTTCTCTGAACTTCAAAACTAATCTTTATGAAAAATGAAAAAAAAATGTTGTATGTCATTATCATTGCTTGTAATCAAGATCCATTTATTTCTAGCATGTATAATAATGATACATTAATGATTAAGGAAATTGAGACTAACTATAGGTGTTCCCATAATAACTCTTAGTCCTTTCAATCATGCCAAGTACGTGAGATCTTTTCCCAAAAGTCACAATAAAAGGTATGACAGATATAGAAAGATTTTAAAAATTAATGAAATGAAAACTATTAGATTGCCACTAAAGTACATCCTTTAATGTAGACATGACTAGGATAAAGTGGAGATGAAATTTGGAAACTACTACACTTTCTCGGCCCCCCACTAAAATTTGACAAGTATCCTCACTTAAAAATTTTTGGCATGGGAAGGAGAAACTGGCTTAAGTCTTATACAATATATATATATATATATATATATATATATATATATATATATATATATATATATATATATATATATATATAATGCAGTATTAGATATAGATATCGAAACCTATATTCTAAAAATGAATAAAGAGTAAAAGAAATTTTTATATGTTAAAATTTGAGTGTACATTTGCATGCAAGTTGATGAGGTGGTGAAGTTTGATGACTACAGAAAGTACTGACAATTTTGTTTATTGAAAGTAGGAAAAATAGTGTGTGGGTGACATGGACTATGGGTGGATGATAGATAGAGAAATGAGATGGGTTGATATGAAGAAAGAGAAAAGTGAATGGAATAATGGGGCCTCATATTTAAATGAGGTTTTATTATGAAGGTTCCTAAAATTCTATCATTATATGGCTGTAGGAAGAAGATTTTCATCTTCTGCTGCAGGAATTGTGTTCAAAAGAGCTGGTGCACTAGTTGGTTGGAATCGCTATAGGAACTGTGCTTTAGTCTGTGGCTTATAATAGAGACACATCCAATGGCTATTTACAAGTAACTTAAACTAAACAAGATCAATGGTTGTCAGTTGCACTATGCCATTGTCAAATACATGTTGAATTTCATAAGGCCCTAACCATTGAGTTTGCAATTTCCCTAGATTCTCTTTGAAGTGAGAGTCATAGAGGAGAGCCCAATCTCCTATTTGGAATTTTTTATTCCTAATATGTGCATCATGTCACTGCTTTCATCACTATTGATAATTTATGTTCTTTCTAAATCTCTCTTTTGTATTTCATCCAACGACTTCAAGTGGAGGATTCTCTCTTATTGTGTTGCAAGAAGACTTCTGTTCAAATATAAAGTAGTGTGTAGTGTCTTATGTTCAAATTCAATGGGAAACATTGCTACTTTACCATAGATAGGCTCAAATGGAGTGAATCTAGTTGTTATCTTCCATGTGGTCTAATATGCCCGAACAACTTTAGTTAATTTGCTTGTCCAATCCTTCTTGTGTATGTGCAATTTTTAGTTAGAATGGCTTCTAGTTCTCTATTGGTAACCTTTGCTTGCCTATTTTCTTAAGGGTGATAAGGACTAGATTTATGGTGCCTTATTTTGTATTCCTTCATAACCTCAGTGATCAAGTTTGATGTAAACTGAGCTCCTTGATTTGTGATAAGTTCTCTAGGCACTCCATAATGGGTGAATATTTCTTCATACAACAACTTAGCTACTATCTCATCTCTAGAATTTTTCATTGCTCTATCTTCTACCCATTTAGTTACATAATTTGTACATACTAAGATGTAAGATTTTCCACTTGATGGTGGATCAATTGGACCTATGAAGCCCATGTCCCACTTATCAAAAGGTGTGACTACAATTTGCGGAGTGAGTGGCATCTCATCAATTTTGGTTGATCAGCTCATCCTTTGGCATTTTTCACAATTAGTTGTATATGTCACTACATCCTTATGTAGCATTAGCTAATAATATCTCATTGTAAGTATCTTTAGTGTTGTTCTTTTCCCTGAAAAAGGGCCTCCACAAGATTCATCATGACAAGCATGCAATATATCATATATTTTATCTTCCCTGACACATCTCCTCATGACTTGATCTAGTCCTACACAAAAGAGATTGTTATTTATCTAGGAATATTGAAAACTTTTCTCTACTAGCTTTCTCTTTTGTTTATGAGAGAAGTGTGGGGACATTCTATTTGCAGCAAGATAATTTACAATTTCTACATGCCATGGTGTATGAGTTACTATATGGAACAAGTGCTCATTTGGAAAGGTGTCTTCAATTAGAGTTGGATCTTCATTAGCAATGGTCAATCTAGACAAATAATCTGCAACTATGTTGGATTTGCCTAGCTTATCAATAATAGTAATATCAAATTCTTGTAACAACAAGAGCCATCTTCCTTTTAATCTACCAGTGATAGCTAGTTTGTTCATTAAATACCTTATAGTTGAGTGATTAGTATGAACAAAAATAGGATATCTAGTCACATAATGTTTGAATTTGTTTAATGCATAGACTATAGCTAAAATTTATTTTTAGTTACTATGTAATTCAGCTCGGGTCCATGTAGGCTTTTACTAATATAGTAGATATCATTCTCAAGATCAATAGGCTTTTGTCCTAATATGGCTCCTATGACATAGTCTGATGCATCAATATGATTATGAAATGGAATTGACCAATCTGGTCCCTATAAAATTGGTGTCATGGTGAGGAGTTTCTTAAGTTGTAGGAAGGCTTCATTACATTTGAATGTCCAAATAAATTTAGCTTCCTTAGTCAACAATGTGTACAAAGGACTACTATTTTGCTGAAGTCTTTTATGAAATACCTATAATATCTAGCATGACCTAAAAAAGATCTTACATCTTTTGGTTTTGTAGGTATAGGTAGTGTTAGAATTACCTCTATCTTACTTGGATCTATGTGTATTCCTACAGCTGATATGAAATGACCAAGTACCACTCCTTATATGAGCATGAAATATTTTTCCCTATTAAGTGCTAGATTATGTTATTTACATTAGCTAAGAACCTTTTCAAGATTCATCATGGCTTCTTCAAAAGGGACTCCAAATGTTTTGAAATAATCCATATATATTTCCATACAATCATGTGATATATCAGCAAAAATGTTGATTATAGCTCATTCAAATGTTGCAGGGGCATTACACAAGCCAAATGGGAAAAAAAAAATGCAAAAGTACCTCATGGGCATGTAAATGTGGTTTTGTATTGATCTTCAGGAGCAATACTTATTTGATTATAACCATTGTACCCATCTAGAAAAGAGAAACACTTCTTTCCAATTAGAGTGTTTATAACTTGATCAGTGAATGGTAAAGGAAAGTGATCCTCTTTGGGTGCCTTATTAAATTCTTTGTAATCTACACAAATCTACCATTTCCCTCCCTTTTTAGGTACTATGACTAGGAGTGACACCCATCTACTATCAGATATAGGATAAATTAAAGCAGCACCAAGCAATTTTTGTAATTCAGTTTTAACTATTTCTCTAAGGGATGTATTAATCCTTTTCTAGGGTTGATGGAGCTACAGACACCCTTCATTGATGTATATTCTATGAGTAAATAATGTAGGACTCAACCCTTTCATATCCCCATAATCCCATGCAAAATCCTTTTCATGTTTTTGAAGCAGCTCTATTAATTGTTTCATTTGTATGGAAGATAATTTGGGATTGACATGGAGATTATGACCTTTTAATAGATCAACAGTAGTTGTAGACTCAATTATAGTAGCTACAAAGATTGGACTTGTATCTAATTCACATGGTAATATTTGATGAATAATGTTTGGCTCCTTGAGCAGAATACAACTCTCATTACATTCCTCATATGTGGTTAATTCTAACACAAAACTATCAGATACATCTTTTTCTACCACACAAGTGTTAGTAAGAATACTTTGAATTACTAAATCCTCTTCCTACAACTTTAGAAAATATTTTCTATGTAACATCATAAGCTATGCTATAGAGTTTAACTCTTCTTCTCCATCCCCTAAATCTGGCTAGACAGATGTGGTTAAATATGGTTGTGGTTGTGTTGGAGGATATAAATCAAATTTCTTTGTTGCTTGACCATTAGATATGGTCATGTTCCCCGACCTACAAATTATATTTGCATTAGTTGTAGCTAACTATGGTCATCCTAAAATGATAGCGTAACTAGATAAATTAACTTTAGGAGAGAGAATGATGAAATCTATAGGGTACTCTAGAGAGTCTAGGGTTACGACTATATCTTCTATCATCCCATCAGGAGTGATAGTAGAACTATCTACAAGTTGCAAAATTGTTAGAGTAGCCCTCAATCCCTCTATTTTCAACTTCTTCATAGTATCCTTAGTCATGATATTTATAGCAACACCAAGATCAATTAAAGCATATTTAATAGGTTGACCATTTATAATCACATTCACAACTGGACTTGCTAGATTAGAATATTTAGGAATGATTAATTTTCCTAACATAATGTTAGCCAATTGTCCTACAACATGGATTGTAGTTGGGTCCTTTTTCTTTCTCCCAAGCTTTTCTAGGCAGACTTCTTTGATGGCTTTTCCTTTGATAGGAACATCTTTAATAGCTTGGAATAGGGGTATTTGGACATGCATGTTCTTTAACTGATCAATAATATCAAAAGATTGTCCCTCTATTTGTACAGGTTTACTCTATATGAGCTTCCTTGGGAAAGGAGGTTCAACTACTTGCTAGGCTTGAGCTAAGCTAGTGACATTAGTTGGTTCAACCTCTTTAGAAATTGTAGGTTTTGATGCTATAGGAGTATCTAGTATTTTAGTTATAAGAGGTGGTTTAGGTGTTGGTAGGGTTGTACTAGATCTCAAATGTATATTTGCAACATTCAGAGCGTAAGTAGGATATTGTTAAGCATCAACAGAGTACATGGATTGTTGTGATTTTTAGTTATTTAGATTTAGCTAAGGTTGTGCAAGTAACTGGGTCTACTTTTGAGATATAGGACTTGTAGGTGGTGGCATTAGTGTAGGTTGTTGATCTGGAGTTGGTAATTGTGGTAATTGTGGATTACTAGTATTTTGGTTAGGCCACTATTGAGGTCCTCTCCATTTATTTGTAGATTTCCAATTCCCCTAGAGTGGTTGACATTGGTTCAACTAATTCTACCATTGATTATTTTGTTGGTTTGGCTAGGAAAGTTGAGAATTCTAAATTCATTGAGGATATTATGGATTATTTTGCCAAGCATTATTTCAATTAGGTTGACTATATTGTGGAGGACCTTGGGTATTACGGTTTTGCCATTGATTACCATATAGATTTGAATTTTGTAAAGGGTCCTAAGGCATACTTTGACATTGGGCCCATAGCCAACATTGAGCAACAAAGAATACTTGCTCATTATCTCCATCTATGTTGACGTACTTAGTTGGAAGATGTTGGTTTTCCATGCTAGAAACCAATTTGCATTGGCAATCTTTCTTCTACTTCCAATTATGTGGGTGGTACTCAGCTAGTTGTACCTCATCTTTTCCATGTTTCTTCTTTGTAGTAATTGTGTCAAGATGTATAGCAACATCATTTATAATGTCCTTCTTGAAATCTAAGAGCAGATTAGATATCTCAAGCTTTGAAATACCCTAACTGATTCCTTTAATAGTTGTAGTTTGGTGTCCTTTTCCTTTTTGCATTATTAATCTTGAGTAATTAAGACAAATTTTCTTGAGGTCATCCCAAGAAGATTTATATACATCTCCTCTAACCATCAAGTCTAATGCTTCTAGACAACTATCATTCATGCCTCTCAAAAAGAATAGCTTTTGTGAATCCTCAGATAACACATGCCGAGGGTTCTTCTACAGTGTATACAAGAAACATGAAACATAGTCTTCCAATGTTTCTTCCTCCTTTTGTGATATTCTAAAGATATCATCTCCTCTTGAATCATTTTCTTTGCAATACTCTTTCTATTTGTTTAGAAATAGATCAGTTTGCATTTCATCCCAATTACCTACTGCATTGGCTCCTAAACCCATGAACCATTATAAAGCCGACTCTTTCAGTGTTGCTAGAAATATTTTGAGCTTATGGGCATTAGTGTTGTAGTCAAAACTATGACAAAGTATGTCAAACTCAAACAAGAAGGTATCAGGATCTTCAGTTGCAAGGCCATAAAACTTTGGAAGAGCATTTGAAGGTATATTTTTAAGCTTAACATTGGTTGCAAGACTTGGGAGAGGAAATGGAAAAGTAGGTTGTGCCATTATTGGAGGTATTTGATTATGAGGTTGTTATTGAAAAGGAACATTGGGCATTGGATTGTTAACAATTGGTGGATTTGGAGTAGTACTATCAAAAAAATTGGCCAAAATTTCAGCAAAAGGTTGAAGACCACTTGTATCCAAAGGTTTTTCTCTTGAGGGTGATTCTATAGGGAAAATAGGGTTTGCATTCAAAAAAGGCAACTTAGCTTCTTCTTCAATTTCTTCATTTAGATTAACAAGTTCCCATGGAAGAAATCTCCCATATCTCATTTTTTGCCTCTTCGATGCATGCAATCGAATTGGTGACTTGTGAATCAAGCACTCAATCTTGTGGTTTCTAAATAACACACTAATCTAAAAATAGAGGACTCATGAAGGTTCCTATTTTGACACCATCCCTGGCAATAATGCCAAAAATTTAGGTTTCCACAATAGGTCAAGATAGTCACACCACTATTCCTCTCACAAGGATATTATATCCATTTTAAGGACTATTTATTCCATTATGAAAATACATTTGAATTGTCAACCCAGGGACGTAGGACTTGAAATGGGTCAACATAGTATGTGTACTAAGTTCCTTGAAGAGTCTTAACACCTATGTTGTAGGAAAATAAAATGCATGAAATGAATCTATACTATTGACATAGAATAGTAAACATACTTAGACTATCAGCAGAGTACTGTGGAAACTACAGAAAAGGGAATTCTAAGCTAATTAACAATTCAAACATCCACTATGATTGTTTTCCACAAGTGCTACAGAAACTTCCACAGTAATTATGTTGTAGAAATAATACAATAAATCTATCTTAAATAGGAAATTGCAATAAATGAATCTACTCTGCCTAAATCTATTCCACCTCCCAACTAACTAAGAACACAACAAGGATTCCAAAATCACTTAGCTTCAGAATCTTTTCCAACTAACTCTAACTTTTTCCTATTTCTCCCATTTATATAGAGGATTGGAACTTATTACAAACATAACATAAAATAAATAGGGAGAAAGCATTGTTAGAAGAAAAAGGAGGAATGTCAACCACGACTTTAGAACATTGATTAAGCAATAGAATAATGATCTGTAGATAATGTAACAAGTCGGGTCTCCTAGAATAAATCCCTTTGCAGACATGGCTTATCACCTAGAACTAACCTATGCTTCTCATGCTATGACTAGTCTTCATTACTTCTCCTTTAATATGGTGCTCACCACTCTTTGTGCCACTTCTCCATTTCTTGAAAATTAGAGACATTCAAACCATATGCACAACAAATTTTCTACTCTCATTCAAATATTAAAACATAGCTTAAGATATTTATACAAAATACTACATTTTATATATAATATTAAGCAAGGTATGCTATATCCACTATCCATAGGTTTAATAGGTTCTAGTTGCATTCAACATAAGTTCACAAGACTTTTAAAATAGATATATTGGAAATGTTTTTCACATGGCTCAAAGAGTAAGTTCAGACTATATAAAAACTATATCAAATTTGAGACATTAATATGCCTCATTAGTGAAATCAAGAAAAGAAAGTGTAGATAATTCTATAACTTTTTGTTTCAATGCTTCAAAACTCTTATTTGATCCTTGTGTCCATTTGAAATACTTTTTAGCTCCTCTCATAGTTTATGTCATAGCAATACATATGAAACTGATATTTTTGATAAACTTTCTGTAAAAACTTGCCAATCCATGAAATGATCCAACTTCTCCATAGTCCTAGGCCATTCTATTATAGCTTTTACTTTTTCAAGATCCATCCATCTTCAAACCCTCAATTGAAATCACAAAACAAAGATATACTAGTTCCTCCTTCATAAAAGAACATTTCTTCAAGTTAATCAATAATTTTTATTCTTTCAACCTCTATAACTCTTGTCTAATGTGCTCAAGATGTTCCTCTTTACTCTTACTAAAAATCAATATGTCATCAAAGTAAACAATCACAAATTTGCCCAAAAAATTCTTCAAAACTTCATTCATGAATCTCATGAAAGTGTTATGTGTGTTAATCAAACCAAAAGGCATAACCAACCATTCATACAAGCCTTCATTATTCTTAAAAGTAGTTTTCCTTTCATCTCCTTCCTTAATTATAATATTATGATATCTAGTTTTCAAATAAATTTTGGTAAAGTATCTAGCTCCACTCAAACAATCCATGATGTCATAAATCCTAGGAATCCGAAACCCATACTTTATTCTGATCTTATTTATAGCTCTGGAATTAGTGCACATTCTCCATTCCCCATTCTTCTTAGGTACCAATACAATAGGTATTGTACAAGGACTCAAAATTTCTCTTATCAAACCTCTCTCAAGAAATTCTTGTACTCTTTTATTGTTGGCCAAATTTGCCTTCTTGCCAAAATTGTCATATTTGAATTCAAATGCTAAATAGTCATGTCCCACCTTTAATATTAAACAATGCCATGGAAATATGAAATAAATTAAATAAAACCTTACAATATTTATGTGTTTTCCTATGTTTATTTTTTTGGCTTCACAACTTTCTCCAACTATCAGATCTCCCATAGATCTATGGTAGTCACATTTCCACATTTTGGCATTGCCTAGTGTTTAACAAATTCAGGGAAGTGACCTTTTTCCATGCATCCAAGGTGGGGCCTTACTTCTTATTTGTGGGTCATAATTTGACTATGCTGACATGTCAATGTGAGTTAGAATATGGATAGAATTATATTGGTTGTATCTTTCCCACATTTTGTATTTTGTCAAAAAATTTGACAATGTGGCGAAGTGATGTTATGACATGTGGACTGATAGGTTCATTCTTTTGTGTGAGTTGCTAGGGTTAAAAGGTAATTATAGAAAGGATGCCAAGTTGTGTTGAGAAGGATTTCATTCTAGTTGCTTCATGTTGATTCGCTAGAAAGGGTGATTTTTTGTCGTGTTGGATGTTTAGTAGTTTGTGGGTTTGAAAATATTAAAGAGGAAGGTGCAGTAATAATGAAGGTTTTCCATGATCGTCGAGCTTTCATAGATCAATGATCAACACTTTCTTGAATTATGAAATTGCAAGGACTTTAAACATTGTAGACAAGTGACAAATGGCCATGTGTCCTCGGTGACCTCCATTCTCCAAATCACAAAAGGTGAAAGTCAAGGCTACAATAATATGACTAGGTTTTCCTATTATGATCTTATGATCCAACATTAGATCATGAAGTCAATTATCAAGGTCACATATGTTATGATATGCAATTATTGTAACATCATAGAAGCAGATGGTCATGGTAGGTGATAAGGAAGGTTTATGATCTTACGGTACATGGATATCGTAAGGTCATAAGTGCAACTATAGAGGTCTTCTGAGAGTACAAAGATAAAGGATTGTCAAATCATCATGGTGATCATAAGATTATAAAGAAACTTTAAAGGGAGATTGATGTTATGATAAACTGATGATCGTAAGATCATAGAGGTTATTAAAAGTCTTCCCAACCATAAGATACACTGACAATCATAGGATCGTAAGACCTGGGCTGACCTGCTAAAGATGTTTCACTCATCCAAGTTGGAAAAGAAAAGGGTCTTTGACCAATAAAATTGCAAGAGAGGGTATAGGGTGAGTGTTGAATATTATTGATCTATGGATACATCCAACTTGTCATGCTGATAGCAAAAAAGGAAAATAACTCTTTAATAACAGATCAAATTTTTGATCATCTATAGATTAATTTTAGCATCCCATGCCTAGTAAATTTAAAAGGAGCATGTACTCATCATCCAATTATCCATCTACCCAACTATTCATTGATTGGCATCATTTCCATCACTTCAGGGTTTACTCCAGTCATGGTTTCCATGAGTTTCATGTCTTTGCAAGTGTACCAAATTAAATCTATTGTTTAGATTGTCTTGATTATTCTCTGAGCATTTAATGGTAGTGGTTGTGGAGTAACTTTAGTTAGAAATATCTTAGTTATGTTTGAACTATAAAAGCAAGGTTGTAATTCTTTTTTAGGGTCGAATCTTCTTTGTTTATGTGATATTTCTCTACAAGTTCACTATAAATTCCCTTTGTCTCTAAACCTAATTACATCCTACCTTATCTCCTTCAACCATTAATGACTGTGCAAGATCTATTTATCTTTCTTCAATATTTTGTGGTTATCTATAATTTGCATAAATGTATCTCTTTGACTTGTGAATGATATATAAGTGAATCTCATCTTCCTTGTGTCATTTATTTAGGTTTTCTAATCTGTATGTGATTGTTAGATTAAAAAAAGTTTGGATGTGTATATCTTTTGGTGTCATGATGGTTCAAGTGTGCATGTATGGGTAGAGATTGGTTTGAACACTCTATTTTGGTGCATCACCCCTTTAGGTTAGAGTAGGTAGATTTTCTTTCATGCATTCCTTCTCCCTTTTCCTCTCTAAGTGTAGTTAAGTGCACCCTAATAGTAAAGGAAATTGACCTTCTCTAGAGACTCAACCTCATACTTCAAGTCCCACAACTTGGAGGTTATTTCCATGTTTCACAAGGTTTTCCTTAGGTAAAAAATTTGGACAAGGGTGCAAACTTTGTGAAAATAGTTTTTGGCACACCTGGTGGGAGGATATTCAGAAGATTTCAAGCCTACTAGTGTCAAAAGAGAAGAATTTAAGGTTGATGTTGAGAAGATAGTGTTTCTCTTAGTATTCTAGGCCTTCAAGAGGCTCATTTATACAAAGAACTTTGTAACTCTACACCTTTCATATCTAGTTCTAGACCAAAGTTAAAGTGATTCATGCCCAAAGTTGAAACAAGGGCATCTTCTAGAGGTAAATTTGAGTATCAAGAGCTTTCATTTTCAAATCCTAGAAGAAGAAAGTCTAGATTGTCTCTATCACTAGTTAGGAGTACAGAGGAAATACATACCCCTGCAAGATCAATCTCCACTCCTGCTATTGTGAGATCAAAACCTAGAAAGCCATTGGCTCATATTAATATGCCACTTGCTTATATGGCTAGAGCTCATGCTTTTTCCACCTTTAATGGTGGAAGTCCTGTTTTATTGGCCCAAAGACATGACATACCAACAAATACACTTAAAAGTATACTGAATTTGACTAGTGAACCTTTTATCTCTCCCTTAGAAAATATTCAAGAGGTTGCAAATGTTTGCAATATCCATGGTATTATAGAAGATGATGTCGTGGTCAAGCTTCTAGATTCATCTTTAAAAGGGAAAGCACTTCAATGGTGTAGAGGATTTCCTTATAACTCTATAATAGATTAGGATGGGTTAGAAGCAAGACTATGTAAACACTTTGAGGACAAAAGTGACGACTTGTCATTTTTAGAATAGTTAATTACTATAAAAAGAACCCCCCATGAATGTATGATTGATTTCAACTATAGATTTCAAAAGACATGGGATAGAATACCTACTTTAGTGAAGCCTGCTCCTGGTAATGACTTCTTACATTATCTCAGAGCCTTTAATAGTGATATTTCCACTACAATCCAAACTATGGGAGGAGATTCATTATTGGATGCTTATGACATAGCAATAAAGGAAAAAAAATATCCTAATACAAGGAGGAAAGCTATCTCCAAGACCTCTTATGCCTTTCTTCCCTAATACACCAAATCATTAGCCAGTGATGGCTAGTCCCTATTCCCACATCCTCCACATCACAGCCTCTTGTTGTAGCCTCTCAATCTTCCACATCATCCAATGAACTAGGAGACTTGAAGGCATTAATGCAAGATATCAGACAAAAGTTGTAAATTCAAGATAAGAAATTGGAGGATAGCTTCTCTATGATGTAGAAAGTGAGCAACATTTGGAGAGACAACAAGCTCAAGGTAATAAGGCTCCTTAATTACAATATCAAACTCCAAAAAATGGTAGACCTCCTAATCATAATTATGGAAACAATTCTTTTGATTAGAGTAGGTAGAATTGCCATGCTTCTACCTCAAATGAAAATCAAAGTAGGTCCATAATCCCTCAAAACAATATGGCCCAAGATCAAGATTTTTGTCCCTCCTACAACTACTCCTATGCCTATTTCTTGTGTCAAAATGTTGAATTCTATTTATCTTTGACCACTGAAGAACCTGTAGTAGGATAATCATATAATGATAACCAACCCAAAGATGCCTCACATATGTAAAGATAGGGTGATTTCTTCTTCATGAATCATTAGGTGGAGGAATATTGTAATGTAAACTAGGATTCCATTTCCCACAATACTAAGAACAAAAAAAGAGTTGTTGAAGATGCTAACCCTCCTCCTCCCAATCAAGATTCAACATCAAATGTAATATCTCATGCACAAGAGGAAAATGATCAACCCAATTCTCCTAAAAAAGAGAGATAGAATAATAATTGAAGAGATATGAATGACCCCCAGGTTATTCCAACTCAACCCCCTACACATGCAGTTCCTAAGGCTTCTACCAAAGTACCTAGTGCTTCATTTAGTATGGTAGAGTAGATGAAGAAGATAAATGTGAATATTTCTATGTGGGATGTTGTTGTTACTATACCTATGCAAAAGAGGTTGTTGTAGCAAGAATTGGAAAGTATTGAACCAAAGGATCAGCCACCCAGCATGAAAAGTGCCACAAGTATAATACAACCATCAAGGGAGGTAGAAAAAAATAAAAATGTTAGACCTCCTCCATTTTATGTTTCTTTGGTTATAGGGGATAAGCTAATCCACAATTGCATAATTGATTTAGGGGCTAGTAGTTCAGTGATGCCTAGGTGTATTACTGATGCTTTAGAGATGAAATATGAGCCCATTGTTAAGGATGTATTATAGTTGGATGGTAGTACTGTCAAGACTATAGGAATCTTTAGGAATGTTGAAATGGCCCTACATGCATGTCTTGGTTGTACTATAACTCAAGATTTATCAATTGCTAAGGTCAAGCCATACTTTTCCATTTGCCTCTCAAGAGGCTTCACTGTCCAAATAGGTAGTTACTGTAGATGCTAAAAAATGGTTCATGTTTATGGTTTCATCACATTTTCATACTAACTCATTCTATTTTCTTATTCCACTAATTTTTTTCTTTTGGCCAACTTGATCATATCTCACTAGTATCTGTCATCATTTATATCCTCTTTCACTTCAATTGTAGATAATTCTGGAACCATTTCAAATCAACTTGAAATCATATCAAATCAACTTGGAATCACCACAAATCCACTCAAAATCACTCAAAATTAGTCTCAATCATCATGAAACATGTTAGACATCCCAAATCAATCATCATCTATCCAATCCTAGGCATTTTTGTGGCTTTCAGTGCCTTGGAAACCTATTAATCTATCAAACTTATCAATCTAACCTTAGTACTATCATGGATCTTAGTGCTAGGTCAAACTATCATTCACATCATTCAATCTTTGACATTGTTAAGTCTCTCAGTGTCAGATCATGGCATTATTGACCATTTAATAACATTGACAACATCTGACAATGTTATTATGATCAACAATATCAATTAATCTCGTTCCTGTAGCATTTACAATGCAGTTAAATGTTACATATCCATTTCATGTGTCCTTGGCATGTTATCAATTATAATCAATCAATCGATTTGACCATGGCTTTGGTCTACCTATCATCATCCTAGTTGATCTGCAGAATCATTGCATTTTCATCAAAGGATATTGTCATATTTATCAAATCAAATTGGCCAATTATCTACTAATTTTCTCTGTAGGATTAAATAACCCATAATTTAATCCTATGTCATTTTACTAATTATTATTTCTAACTAACATCATCAATTAATTAATTTTATTAATTAACTAATTCATCATTCACAAACTATAGGAATTCATAATTTCCTAAGTTCCATTTTCCACCCAATAATTTCCATTTTATTTATTTCTATTTGTGTGGATATATGGATTTTTAATTCAAATATTCCACATAATATTGACATCATCACGACACATGTGCATGACACATAATAGATTTTCCATTTAAACTTGGTTATGATATGTCATAATTCATATATTCTTATTCCCTTATGCATATCTATATTTGGCTTCCATTGTCATAGATTCTTGGCTTTAAGTGGGTTTAAGGTGTCACATGATGTGTCATAGATCCTCTTCCATTTTTAGTCATGTTTGACTTTTGAGCATCATACAATCATGGATTCTCAAAGGAATCTCTTGCCAAGCCACATATCCAAGGAGACAAGTCTAATGCTCTCATCGTGTGTATTGATTATAAAATGAGCAATCTTCCTTTCATTTTCGGCCCCTAGGTCCTAAGTCTTAAGTCTTCAAGTCCTTTATCTTTTTTTCTCTCAAAATTAAATCACTTCTTCTAGTATTCTCATAGCATTATCATTATCGTAGACTTTTTCTTCCTAATTGTGTGCATTAGGCAATTAGAGCTACATCACATGGAGAAGAAAGAAGGACATGGGAGCAACAAGTGAAAGAGGAACTTTTTGTTCTTCCTTTTATTTATTTGACTTTCATGGTAGACTAGATGGTATGAATGTATGTTTATTGAGTTTTTGATTTTCTCATAATATGTTAGATATTGGCCCATTTTCTAGTCCTACGGTTACATATCTTTTGATTGGTCATATATGTTTTTCAGAACAAGATATGGAACCAAGGCTTCAATTAGAGCAAGGCCTCTAGCCCTCTTTCATATTGATCCCTACACTCCTAATCTCATCAATATGAATTGCACTATCATATAAATGGATGAGAATGACATAGTAAATGAGCCTGCCACTTCTCTAGTAGAGATACCTAATTTTCTCTTAGATGAATAAGCTAATTCATATCAATTTGATCCCATATCAAAAACCCTTGAGATAGGTCATGGTACATACTGTGTGTTAGAAAAGGATGCTCTTGTCCCTAACCTTGTGAAAACCAAAGAAGATATGAGTGGGATATGGAGTATGTATTTTGATGGATCAAGGAATAAGAATGGATCAGGGGATGGTGTGATGTTGATTTCTCCTGTACAAGTAAGGTACTACTTCTCCTTTAGGCTCCAATTTAGTTGTAATAATAATGTGGCTGAGTATGAATCCTTGATTGAAGGCATTTTACTAACTCAAAAAAGAGGAATTCAAGCATTAATTATATATGGAGATAGCGAGTCGGTGAGAAATTAGAATATCACTAACAATATTTTTCTCAAGTCTTATAAATATAGAGTGTAGAATTTGCTTGAAAGTTTCAATGCATTTAATATTCAAAGCATCCCTAGAAAAGAGAATAGGCATGCTAACAAACTTTCAATAGTATGTGTATCTTATGATATCCTAAAGAACTTTGAAGCTGAAAAGAAGAAACAAATTAAAGTGGTAGTTAGGTCTATTATTCCTAACAACAACACCAATTGGCAAGTGTTTGAATTTAATGCACAAATGTTAAGTTTCTTATAGAATGAGGAAACATTCTCAGAGAGAAACCAATCTAGGTTACATGGCTAGTATGGGGATAAGATCATCAACCTTAGTTCCAACAAGTTGCCTAAGGGTGTCTTCAACCCTGATGACCAAGTACGAGACAAAGGCATGAACATAGTTGCTAACAAAGATGATTATACACTAGTTGTGGTTGTTGATGAGAAAACCTTAAACATGGGAAAGGTATGTTCTAAAATTGAGCAATAAATTTTTATTCATCTATGCCAATAATTTAGTCATATAGTCTCTTAGACATATGATGATTTAAAGGGTTTTGACCCAAGTTTGTTTCAGCATACCATAGATTTAATTGATAATGTCAAACTTGTAAGACAAAAGTAGAGGCTAGTGAATCCTAAGATTGAACCATTGATGAGGAAAGAACTATCCAAGCTTATTGAGGCTAATATAATTTTCCCTATCAAACACTATCATGGGTAGCAAACCTTGTCCCTGTCACAAAGAAGAATGGAGAAATAAGACTATGTGTGGATTTTAGGGACCTTAACCAAGCTTCCCTTAAAGAAAAACATCCCCTTCTTTCCATGGAGTATATATTGTCTAGGGTTAGTGGTTCAGAGAGGTTCTCTTTCTTGGATGGGTTCTCTAGTTACAACCAAGTGCTGGTCAAGGGGGCTGATAGATATAAGACTACATTCATAATGAAATGGGGCACTTATGCTTACAGTAAAATGCCTTTTGGGCTAACAAATGTAGATGCCACATTTCAAAAGGCAATGGAGATGGACTTCAAAAACATGATTGAAAAATTTGTATTGGTCTATCTTGATGATATTATAGTATATTCCAAGAGTGTGATAGATCATTTTGGCCATCTCAAATAGGTGTTCATAAGGTGTAGAGAATTTGGGGTATCCCTTAACCCAAGCAAGTGTATCTTTGCCACCAATCAAGGAAATTTGTTAGGACACATTGTATCAAAGGATAGTTTAACCATTGATCCAAAGTGAACTAAAGCCATACTTTCTCTCTCCCTTCCTAGTTATAAGAAAGGTCTACAAGTTTTTCTTGGTAGAACAAATTTTGTAAGGAGATTTATCCCTAATTTAGCTACCATGGTGAAACCTCTTACAGTCATGCTTAAGAAGAATATAGTCATTTCAACAACCAAGGAAGGGAAGGTAAGTTTTGAAGAGATCAAAGCAACCATAGCCTCAGCCACTATCTCATTGATTTGAATTTTGAGAAGGATTTAATTCTTTATACCTTAGGTGGTG
Organism: Cupressus sempervirens; assembly: GCA_028749045.1. NCBI lineage: Eukaryota > Viridiplantae > Streptophyta > Pinopsida > Cupressales > Cupressaceae > Cupressus > Cupressus sempervirens. The sequence continues at coordinate 588,323,288 of CM053785.1, read as the reverse complement.
AATCAAGCATTTTTGTTGTCTTGAATCAAACAAATGATAAGAATGAGGAGCAACCTATTGCCTTATTTAATGAAGGGCTTAAGAAATATGGAGATAAACACAATTATGTAAAGAAGCAAGCCCTTGTAGTCATAAGAGCTTTGAAAAAATTCAAGCACATGTTGTCTTAAAACAAGATCCATTTGTTAGTACCCCATGTTAGTATGAAGGAATTTATTTTGAGAAAGGATATTAGTGAGAAGAGAGCTGGATGGATCACTAAGGTGATGGAGTATGATGTTGACATCTAGATTTCTAAGTTGGTAAGGGGAATGGGATTGTGAAAATAAATGATTTCATCTTAGGAATCAGACAAGGAAGTTGTTATGGTATTGATAGAAAAACAAGAAGCAAGAGATGATAATCCAAGGAATTGGATGGATGAAATGATGACCTTCTTGTTAGGAAATGGATGTCCTAAAGGATTGGATAGAACTAAAAGGAGGTTGCAGTCAATTCCTTATGCCATAGTTGATGGTATCCTTTTAAGGAGGGATTTTAATGGGGCCCTATTGAGATTCATTGATACAAACCAAGCTAAAAGAATTATCAAAGAACTTCATGATGGTCCTATTAGTGGCCACTCCTTAGCAAGGATACAGCAAAGATCATGAGAGCTGGTTACTACTAGCCATCCCTATTCCATGATTGCCATAGATATGTAAGAAAGTGTGAGAAATGTGCTTTCTTTTTTGGTAAGCAAAGGCTTGTAGCTCTTCCACTTCACCCCATTTAGGTAGATCAGCCTTTTTCTCAATGGGGTTTGGATCTCCTAGGTCCCATTAATCCTCCTTCTAGCTCTGGTCATAAATGGAATTTAGCTACTATAGATTACTTCACCAGATGGACATAAATAATAGCATTGAAGGATGCCATAGAATCTTTAGTGGTTGAGATCCTTGATGAAATTGTGACCCCTTTAACCTTTACTTTAGATAATGTAAAATCTTTTGTAGGAGCTCAGGTTTATGCATGGGTAGTTGATCATAATATCTCCTTGAGTGCATCCTCAAACTACTATCCTCAGGGCAATGGATTGGCTGAATCATCTAATAAAAACCTAATCAAGATTATGAAAAGGACTATAGAGGATAACTAGAGGCATTGGCATCAAAAGTTGAAAACAACACTATGGGTTCATAGAATAACACCTAAGAGGGAAATTGGAAATTCACCCTTTTTTTTGGTATATGGCAGGGAAGCAAGGCTTCCAATTTCATTGGAGTTTCTTACTCTTGAGTTGGCCCATCAGTTGGAGCTAATTGAAAATGATATTATTTCTATAAGAATGGTAGAACTAATGGATTTGGAAGAGACAAGGAAACAAGCCATGCAAACCCTAGAAACACATCAGCAACAAATGAAAAGGAGCTTTGATGGGAAGGCCAGGGTTAGAATCTTTAGAGAAGGTGATTTGGAATTAAAATGGGATGTAGCTAGTGAAAAATAAGGGAGGCACTCAAAATTTGATACATTTTGGAGTGGTCCCTATGTGGTTGTTAGTTGCAAATAAGCCAATGCCTTCTAGTTAAGTAGGCTTAATGGTGAGATTTTGATCATTCTAGTTAATGGGATATATCTCAAACCATGTTTCTGAGATATAATTATGTTTCATGTATATATTTAGATTAGTTTCTTTCCTATGGTTTCATATTTTCCAAGAATTGCATGAGCACATGTGTTTTGCAGAGGTCGTAGAGGATTTTGGTTGCTAGTTGCAGTTGCAGAGAGGCAGTTTTGAGGTTTCCTAGGTATGTTTTCTACAATTTTAGGGTTTTTCATGGGTGGATCTTCATGATTTCTATGACTCTATTTCCCAATGGATACACAAGCTACTAGTCTATGCATAGCTGGCTTGCATCCCCCTTGAGTCACCAAAATTATTGGCCAAATTTGCCTTCCTACCAAAATTGTCATATTTGAATTCAAATGCTAAATGGTCACATCCCACCTTTAATATTAAATAGTGCCATAGAAATATGAAATAAATTAAATAAAACCTTACAATACTTTCATGTTTTCCTAAGTTTATTTTTCTACCTCTACAACTTTCTCCAACTATCAGATCTCCCACAAATCTATGGTAGTCACTTTCCCGCATTTTGGAATTTCCCAGTGTTTAATGAATGTGGGGAAGGGACCTTTTGCCACACATCCAAGGTGGGGTCTTACTTCTTTTTTGTGGGTTGCCTTTTGACTATGTGAACATGTTGATGCGAGTTGGAATATGGCTAGAATTCTATTGCTTGTTGCTTTCTCGCATTCTGTATTATTTCAAAAATTCTAACAATGTGGGGAAGTGATGTTATGACATGTGGACTAGTGGGTCCATTCTTTTGTGTGAGCCACTAGGGTTAAACAATAGTTCTATAAAGGATTCCAAGTTGTGTTGAAATGGATTTCATTCCAGTTACTTCATGTTGATTCGCTAGAAAGGGTGACATTTTTTCATGTTGGATGTTGAGTAGTCTATGGGCCATAAAATATTAAAGGGGAAGGCACAGTAATAATGAATTTTTTTGGTGATCGTCAATCTTTTGTAGATCGAAAATCAACACATTCTCACATTATGAAATTGTAAGTACTTTTAATATTGTGGGCAAGCAACAAATGCCACATGTCCTCAGCAGGCTCCATTCTCCATATCACAAAAGGTAAAAGTCAAGGCTACGATAATATGACTAGGTTTTTATTTTATGGTCTTACGGTCTAGTGTAAGATCATGATGTCAATTATCAAGGCCATTGATGTTATGATATGCAATTATTGTGACATCATAGAAGTGGATGGTTTTGGTAGGTGATAAGGAAAGGTTGCAATCTTATAGTATACAGATGTCGTAAGGTCATAGGTGCAACTATAAAGGTCTTCCAAAAGTACAAAGATAAAGGTTTTTCATATCATCATGGCAATTGTAAGATCATAAAGAAACTTTAAAGGGGGCCTGATGTTACAATAAACTGACGATCATAAGATCATAGAGATTATTAAGAGTGTTCACAACCATGAGATACATTGATGATTGTAGGATTGTAAGACCTGGGAAAACCTGATAAAGATGTTTCACTCATCCAAGCTAGAAAAGAAAAGGGTCTCTGACCAATAAAATTGGAAGAGAGGTATAGGGTGAGTGTTGAATAGTATTGATCTACTGATACATCTGACTTGGTGTGCTGATAGCAAAAAAGGAAAATGACTCTTTAATAGCAGATCAAATTTTTGATCATCTGCAGACTGCTTTCAACATCCCTATGCCTAGTAAATGCAAAAGGAGCATGTGCTCATCATCTAGTTATCCATCTACCCAACTATGTATTGATTGGCATCGTTTCCATCACTTGAGGGTTTACTCCAGTCAGGGTTTCCATGAGTTTCATGTCCTTACAAGTGTACCAAATTAAATCTATTATTTGGATCATCTTGATTATTCTCTAAGAACTTAATTGTAGTGGTTGTGGAGTAACTTCAATTAGAAATATTTCATTTATGCTTGAACTATATAATCAAGGTTTTAATTCTTTCTTAAGGTCAACTCTTCTCTATTTCTCTGATATTGCTCTGCAAGTTCACTGTAAATTCCCTTTGTCTTTGGACCTAATGACATCCTACCTTATCTCCTTTAGCCATTGATGATTATGCAAGATCTATTTTCATTTCTTGAATGTTTTGTGGTTATTTGCAATTTGCATGATTGTTTCTCTTTAACCTATGAATGATATATAATTGAATCTCATCTTCCTTGTGTCAATTTTTTAGGTTTTCTAATATGTATGTGATTGTTAGATTAAAACAAGTCTAGATGTGTATATCTTTTGGTGTCATGATGGTTCAAGTGTGCATGTATAGGTAGAGATTGATTCAAACACTCCATTTGTGTGCATCACCCCTTTAGGTTAGAGTAGGTAGATTTTCTTTCATGCATTTCTTCTCCCTTTTCCTCTCCAAGTATAGTTAGGTGCACCCTAATAGTAAGGAAATTCAGCCTTCTCTGGAGACTCAACCTCACAGTTCAAGTCCCATAGCTTTGAGGTTATTTCCATGTTTCACAAGGTTTTCCTTAGGTAAAAACTTTGGAAAAGGGTGCAAACTTTTGTGACAACATTTATTCAATTCACCATTCTTTGCAAGGGTTAGTTTATGTGGTGCTTTATTTGGCAAGCTAGCTCTAGCTATCAAATCCATACAGTGACTCATACTTCTCACAAGAGGTAATCCATCAAGTATATCCTTAGAAATAACATCTTGAAATGCATCTAACTTCATTTTTTTGTAACTAATTGATAATATGTCTTGCCCTAGGGTCAACAGTTGGTAGGTATGGATATTTCACCCATATTCAATGTTTCAAATATCTTTGAGTACCATGAACCTAAAAGTGAATTAATTGATAATATAGATTATCCAAAGAAGAAAGAGGAGGGCATTGAAAAAATATTGAATACTAGAGTAAGAAAAAGCACCAAAGGAAAGAATTATATGGAATACCTTGTTTAGTGGAAAGGAAAACCAATTGAAGATAGTTTATGGATATCACAAGATAAATTGGATCTTTATCATTGAGGTCATAACACTCTTGGGTCCTAATGTAGATATCAATTCTCTTCTTACCCTAGGTGTTTGATGAAAGAGAATCTTGGGTCAATGAGAAATACTGCATCAACAAAAAAACAATTCTTATTTTTTGTACTATTTTGTGTTCACAAAGTAGCCATTGTTGCTTTTGGTATTAGGTTTTGTGCAATTGATATCATTTCAAGGACCTATCCTAGACCATTTTCCTAAGTGTGTGTCATTTGATGTTTCATATTTGTCAACTTTTGTGTCATTCTTTGAGTTCTTTTACTCTTGTAGTTTTCGTCCAGTAAGGCATGTTGTTCATGTTAGTGCAATTTCCTATGATGATATGGTGTCTTGTATAGTTGGGAGTTGGCTCCTAACCCCTTTGTGGACCCATCCTTAAGTTTATGTGATCTTATGTCATCCTTTGTATGGGTCTTGTTTTACTCTTCCAAGATTGGACCTATAATGTAATTAATTCAATTCTTGACTAGCCAACTTGTGGCTTAGCTGGATACATAAGAAGCTAGGTTAGATGTAGGAAAGGGAGAGTTTGTGAGAATAGAAGAGAGGATATGCAATCTTGGACTCTAGTTCCATAATTTTCTCTCTATAAGATGGTAATCTGGAAGGCCTTAGAGTTTAGCATGTTGATCTCTTATATGTGAAGTTAAACAATTACACATATTGATCCTACATATGTCCCCTGGTTCCTTGTTGTGCAATTGGTTAATCTTCCATGTGTAACTCTGAGAAAGGGAGTTGTTTTAGGTTTAAGTCAGGTTTATTTCACCCTAATACTGCCTCACATCTCTCCATTATGTCACATGGTGACTAATTATAGAAGTCCAGTGAAGAAGTTGAATACAAAATGTCAAACTCTGACTATTGAGGGTTAGAGCATGGTAGAAGCTATCAACATAATTTTAATATGTACCAATAATTTTCCTCATGATGGTATTATATGTTTGATGGAAACTTCATAGGTATTTTGATATTATGCAGAATAGGAGTGATGGGTTTTCTATACAGGAAATGACATCTTATCCTTATTTAAATGGGCTTGTGTTGGTGTCCACAAATCTCATCAATGAAAATTTTGTCACACTTATGATGGTATTTCATCTCACTTGTGGGCAATCCAAATCTGGTTTTTTAGTTAGATTATGATAGTTTCTTAGGTCAAAATAGCAACAACAGTTATCAAAGTTGTAATAGTGATAGAATAATGAGTATTGACAGTTCTAACACAAACTTTTTGACAACAATTTTAGTCAGTTCTCCAAAGAAATGGCATTGAAATACCAGTAAATAGCTAGTAGAAATCAGCCCTAAATCTAATGGCCTTATTGTGGCCTTACTCACATTTTGGACTCAGACCTACCAAAGGGAAACAATATTGTAAATAATACTTAGACAAGTGTTTAGAGGTTAATTAGGAGTTTTTAGAGGTTGGATGATGTATTGAACCAACTAGGGGTTGATATGAGCACAAGTGATGTAAAAATGCAAAGTTTCTCAAAAGTTGTACCTTTGCAACTTTTTCAAAAATACACAAACTAGCCCAAAAATTAGTTTTAACCAGTCCAAGAGCCAAATAAAAGGCTTTGACAAAGAATTTTTAAGGTTGCCAATCAAGATTGGCAATACAAAAACTTTTGTGCAAGTAATATAATCTTATTGATCAATTTGAAATATATATTAATATAATTCTTCTAATTAAGGACCGTCTAATAATTTCATAGACTACAATTGTAAGCCAATCATATATAGCCAACTACCTACTCCTTGGTTTCTTTCTACAGATCTCATAGTTTCTCACCATTGAATGTTTCATTGAATTCTTATGAGAAAAGTTTTTGTTTCATATTTTTCATTGCAATATCCTCAAATGGATATTTATTTAATAGACTTTGATTTCCCTACCCTACTCTTTTAAGGATGCCCTACCCCTACTCTTTTAACTGCATGAGCATAAACTTCTGCACCCCGATGGCCCCTCCTATTCTATTGGACCCTACAACTAGAATCTCCACCCAGCCCTACCCTACCCCTACCCCTACCCACAGTAATAAAAAAGGGGCCCACCCCACCCCACTATTTATAAGTGCCCCCAAATAGACCATACCTCATGCGCATCTCTCTTTATTGAATGTTTACAATCTATTGAAAGTTTTGTCAAAAAAATTGTATGCTGCAATATACACATTTTTTTGGGTTTCATTTTGAGATATTTAAATAGGAGCTTAATTAATAATATAAGTAACAATCATATGATTCATTAAAATGATTCAAATTTGCAAGAAAACCTATCCTATCAAGAGTACGCATAAACAAGCAAAGTTAGTTGCTCATATATATCAAAGACTCAAATAAGATTGAAATACAACTATCTATACTTGAGTTTTATAACTTAATACAACCAAAAAGAAAAGTCCTCATGCAACCTCAAAGTAGCTCAACAAGGGCACCCATAAGAGGCCTTGTTGGTGTGCTCAAGTTGGAGGGATGTGAATAGGTTCTCCCAAATACAACTATTTGAATCCCAAAATGATAGATGAAAATACAAATGAAATATCAATCTAAACTAAGATGAGTGTAGAATACCTTCAATAAATGGCTACGAGTAAGACAAACTCAAAGGATTTTAAATGTCTGATTATGGAAATGGTATGCAAACTAACAATAATAAGCTATTATGAAATATGCAAGCATACATGCAAGAAATCTAACATCTACCAAAGGGCTAGTAATAATCATGTAAATCTCTAAGAAAGCTCTAAGTCTGTACTAGCATGATAACAATGCAAATGAGGGAGATGAGAAATGCTGGAGATAAGGGCTCTATTTATAGGCTTGATAGAGGCCTTAGAGAGGTGGCATCTATGTGGCATCCACATAGGTTCCACAAGATAGACACCTGGGCTAAGGGGACAAGCCATGCAAAGGTCAACATAAGCCTTTTTGTTAAAAAGAGGCTCAAGGTTTTCTCACACATGTGTGAGAAACCTTGGAGAAAGGAAGGGGGACAAGTGTTTAAGAGTGTAAGGCTTTTTGAATAAAATAATGAAATGGAAGCTTTATTGGATCTTGAGTTGCTCACATGTGTGAGAAAATATTTAGGGACTAATATGTGTTTAGAAAGGTGTTTAGGATTAATTAAGTGAGATTAATTAATGGGTAGGCTTAGAAGGATGAGAGTGATGGGTGTAGACTAGGTTTTAGGATGGGATTAGGATTAAATTAAATAGGATTTAACTTAATCATAGGATTAAAGAATTTAATAAAGTGGAGGGAATTAAATAAATTGAGATTTATTTAAAAGAGATTTTTATAGAGCACTATGCATTAAATAAATTTAATACATTAGAGGGGATGCATTTAAATTAAATTTAAATACATTAGGGAAATGAACCTATTTAATTAAATAAGTATAAGAATTTGAAAAATACAATAATTAATAATTAATTAATTATAATTTCAAAGGAAATATCAAATAAATTAATATAGTATTTTGGGATGATTTTAAGCATCTACATTTTGCCTCTCTTTGATGTAATGTCAGGACGAAATTAAATCAAAGAAAAGAAAATATAAGTTTCCCTATAGAGGATAGGAGTCCTAGGGGTTTTTTTGTAGCAATGACAGAGGAAGAGGGTCCCCCCTCGTGGAAATAGAGTAAAAAATAAATTTTGCACAATTTTTGTGAAAAGGACTCTAGAAGAAAACAAAGGGTATGAAAAAGGGCATAGATGAACATTTTGCATGACTTGGGGATAAACAAGAGTAGATATGGCCAAGAAAATGGTTATGGGCTCAAAAGGGCACCTTGGAGGGCCTATATAAGCCTCCAAGGGGCACATGGAAGAGTCATTTGTACACCTAGAGAGCATAGAACCAAAGCAAAGGGTGGATCTGATCTAGAGACTACAACTTAGAGAACACATGTGATTGCACCAAAGATCAGCTGACATGGGACCACCGATAAGTCTACTATCCTGGCTTGTCAAATTTTCAATTTTTCTTTTGAAATTTGCATTTATGACAAGGAAAATGAGGAAAAAATGAGGTCAGGGTAGAGACAATAGTTCTCCACTTCATCATCTTCACATACAATGAACTAGGGAAAGCGAGTGTGCAAAGATGATAGGATACATCATGTAATATTTGAAGAAAACATGGTTCATCCTATCATCTATGCAGATGATGAAAGGGGGAAATATCAGGTCAAAGAAGGGGTCAGAGATGATGATCTCTATGTTGTCATCTTCGTAGATGATAATCTAGAAGTCATCGATGAGAAAACTAGTGTCTGTGTAGTTGTCGAAGATAACAGAATGATGTCTTCATGGTTTGTCATGTCCACTAATCCATGTCTATGTGGATTGGCATCTCTATCAATTTGGACTAATCGATGGATTTAGGTGATGGGGATGATCGGGGGTGAAACAGAGCATGATGCCTAATGCTTAGATAAGAAAACAGAGTGGGAACAAAAATGGTAACTAATTATTGTATGTCTATGTTGCAGATGGTGATGTTGATATTTTAGTCTTGAGAGCACTATCCCTTGATGATGGTGCTAGAGGAGAGACTCACGAAGGTAGAGTGGGGATACATTTGACTATGTGGATTGGAGCACATCCACGAGTGGTTAGATCTGAGGGCACACTCAACACAACTATTGGCACTAATAGAGCGGTGGCATACACTGACCTCTAGCTTCCATCTACCTACAAGAGAGGTGACAATTACCTTATTAGATGTATGGCAGATACTAAGAGTGTCGATCCATGGAAGATATGTAGAGTATGTGTTAGAGGGCATAGATCCCTATCTATGGAAGTGCTTTGGATGGTGATGACAGAGGCTACTAATACAATGATCATGATTGGTATGGAGGGAGGCATTGGACCAAGGGTTTCCATGACTTTATCTATACTTGGCCTCACTCATATGGAGGATGGTATCAAACATGCTAGGCATGGATTTTTTTATCAAATGCATGCAAGTGCTAAGCACTCTATTACAAGATGACAAAAAAGTTTTCTATTTGGGTCAAACCATCTTGGCCCAATTGTATTATGATCTCCATATGTGCGCATATAGGTCATAGTCAACCATAGGTCTAGGGTTGACTCTATTGATGGTCTGGCCATGGGATCATATAGGCATTACCCAGCCTATTACTAGATGAGAGGTACAACTTTGTAGTGATCCATATGAATGTCAGTATAGGTCATTGATTTAGTACACATCCACTAAGTTGGTAGGATTCTCAAGGAGATGCCTAGATGAGATTATCATGTTTGATTAAACACCATATGTAGGCGATGAGCATTGGGGGGCCATTTTTTCAGAAGGGTGAGAGGATGATACTGAGGATTAGCTTTACCTTTAGTGCACATAGATAGATTTTTGGTTGATTAGTCAAATAGTTCACATAGTCATGAGGTATATGCCCTCTAGGGTGTGGCGATAGTTTGATCAAATTTAGGATGTTGTGCTAGATAGATTCCTATATCTAGTGGTATCCCAAGATTATGGTAGATTGTGGGAACATGGGACCATTTTGAGATTGGCGAGGGCTTCATCATGTGGTATGTAGCCAATCCCATGGGTACATGGGTAGGATATGGGAGATGTAGGTATGACACTCACATATACATAATGGTGAGCAATGCATCAACCATTAAGACTAACAGTGCTAGGAGTGCCTCCACCAAAAGAGTAGCTATGAGGTGGGAGAGATCATGCACAAGTACCAATAGGGCCATTACTAGTGTAGGGACCATAGCAGGGTCTACAGGGATGATAGGTGCATCAGTGGAGAGTGTCAATGCTAGCAAGGCCACCAATAGGGCAGGGACCATAGCCAAGTCCATAGGTAGAGGGGTGACCATTGTTCTCTCCTAAGTCATACTTATCCTCTCACATTGTTCGAGGAGCTCCCACCTTATGTGGATGTATGCTTAGTTGTCACACTTATCTCCTAGCATCTTCTAGCTCATTCTGGAAGATTCCTGGAGCTCTTTATATTCGAGCTCCCTCATTGTATTTTCATCAACAATTACTCTTAGCATATTGTAAATAAAATTTTTCTTATGTTTGCATATTCTCTCTCTCATGTCTATTTAGAATTTTTCCCTTGCCCCACGCTCTTCCCTCCTTGGCTTCTCTTTGACAAGTTTTTGCATGTAGGTGATCTTGGGCATCTTCAGAGTTGGATTTCATCAACTCCAACATGGTATCAGAGCCTCCCTACTATTGCTTTGTTGAAGAATTTATGAAGCCTTTATTTGGAGTCATAAAACCTAGTTTGTTTGTGCATTTTTCTTCAAATTAGAAGGACAAAAATTTTTTTGGATCACTTTTAACCCAAAAAAATACTACCATTAGATCTGAAAGGTCGTTTACAATCAGGATTCATATAAAAATTGTTGTTTTTGGAGACAGGGCCCTGGGAGGCAAAAAAAATTGTTGCAAGGCTTTTGTACAGACGATTTTTGGCAAAAAAATTTTTAAAAAAAACATTTTTACACTCAATCGAGCGGCCATAGCCACACCACCGCTGTGCCTCCCATAGAAGTTGCAGCCAGCTGTGTAGATGCGATAGAAACACAACCCAATGCCACTCTTCACATCGCTTTCGCTAGCTCTTGCAACCTCCTCTAGTTGAACTACCTCTAGCACTGCTCTGACTGTGTCAGTGCCACCCTCCTGCTTGGTAGCCCTTTACTTGCCCATTTTTTGTAGACTCAATGCACAGTCAGTGCCACTTGGCATAGTGCAAGGGTGACACGTGGCTTGGTGCCACATGACACCTTGCCACATGGACCCGCTGCATCCCCCTACCACATCATCTTTACCATGTGGCACCTTTTTTTGTTGCGATTGCCACCAAGCCATCAAATTTAGGATAGTGAAATACTAACATCAGCACTACATTAGCCCCTTGCACCTCTCTTAGGTCACTTTTTGACCTACCTTCAGTTTTTTGGCCATAAGTTGAGCATACAGAGGTATTTTTCCAATTTGAGAGAAGCACCAGAAAGATGGTTCCAAGACAAAGACATTGGTGTAGGTATTTTTATGTTTTGATGCATTTTTGTTACCCATTTTTTCATTAAAAGTCTGAAGTTGTGTTTTTGACTCTGGCATGCATATCTTTTGCGTCCCATGCCCATTTTTTGAAAACTTTATATTTTTGGAAAGCTGGTTTTGTCACCTTTTTAAAAATGTGGTCCTTTTTCTTAGATTTTGGCCTCCACTCTTTCTATCATGTTTTTAGCATTTTTTCTATATGGTGGATATCTTGAGTGTTTTAGGCCTGAGGATCATTTTTCTGGTATGATTTCCTTTATTTTAGGTTTTACTATGTTTTGTATCAGCTTTTTTTTGGTTTTGATCATTGTAGCTATCATTTTGAAGCACTTTTATGTATCAAACTGAGATAAAGTGCCACTTTTGCATTTCGAGTTCATGAATGTTGTTTTGAGTCAGTTGTACTTGCACTATTTTTATAAAGCACCATGGGGGGGATAGTTGTCTATTGTTTTAGGCTTCTCCCTTTGTCAAGTGAGTGTCCCTTCCATAACATTAGCCCCATGCAGCGTTAGTGTGATCGTGTCTTTATAGGTGTTTGTACCCCTTCCTCTCTCATCATTCTTGGTTCATTTGCAGTAGACTTTGGCTCACCTTCTCAGTTTCCTATCATCTCACCTCGTCTACATTAAGGGGGGGTTATGTTGTTGTTCTAATGCATCCTTGGTTTGATAGTTCAATAGTGTGAGCTATGTATTCAGTGGTTGATCCTATATACAAGGTGATTGCAGTGGCTGGCTACTTATGCATTTTGGTGAGATGGATCTACCATATAGACATGCTCAATTCATGCCTTATTCTTCCATGGTGGTACTTCAGATTAGCAATTTTCTTTTTGATGGTAGATTTGCAACTTCTACATGCTTGAGTGATGCTCTTTCTTGATCACTCCTTGTTCCTATTTTAGGAGACATTTCCCTAGTTGGAGGCTTCTTCAGTTCTTCACTAGGTTTACCTCTTTTTGGGGGAGGGTATTTCCCATGTGGTTTTATCTCTTTCCTGGTTTTCAGAGGTTGTATTTTTTTGCATTGTACATGGGTACCTAACATGGCCTTGTTGTCGAGACCCATTCTACATTTCTTAATTTTATGAGCTTAAGGAATTTTCCTAAGTTGCACTTAAGGGGGATTTTAGAGTAAATAATTAATTATTAATTATTTATTCTATTTATTTAAGCTTACTTAGGTAAATGCATTTTATTTATTAGTTATAGTCTAGGAGTTTGTTATAAGTTGTTGACAATACACGAGTTTGTTCTCTCTTAAGTCATACTTATCCTCTCACATTGTTTGAGAAGTTTCCACCTTATGTGGATGTATGCTTAGTTGTCACACTTATCTCCTAGCATCTTCTAGCTCATTCTAAAATATTCCTGGAGCTCTTTATATTCAGACTCTCTCATTGTATTTTCATCAACAATCACTTCTAGCATATTGTAAATACATTTTTGTTGAAAATGATTGAAAAGCTCATGAATGAAGAGCAAGTTCAACTGGTAAAGAATGTTTTCAATCATTGTTTTGTCATTTGATGTCAAACTTGCAACTCGTAGGAATGACAATTGCTTTAGTGATTGGTTTATTGACAAGGAGGTGGCAATCAATAAGATGCAACTAGAGTACCTAGAGAAAGGTTGAAGTTATGATGTTGTAATGAAGTATAAGGATTAGCTAAGCCATTGATGAAATAGTGTATTGATGACATACCCTAAGACACAGAGGATGGACACAGTAAGACACATGATGTAAGGATTAACTAAGTTCTAGTTAGTGTTGAACAGATTCTCAGTTGAAGCCGAGAAAGTTCAATTTTAGTGTGTGTTGAGTGAAGATCAAGTGCCGAGCAATCTTTAGGTGCCAAGCAGTCTTTAGGTGGCAAGCAAGAAACAAGTGCTGAGTAACACAGAAGAAGCTGAGCATCAAAAAATCAATAATGCCGAGTTGCTCCATTATTTTAGAAATTGAAGATTCGCCAAATTTGAGCCAACATGGTAGTTATCTAGAATTTTGTGAATCAGATAGAAGATAAGAATAATGATCTGGTGGCACAAAACACTATGTAAAATGTTTTTGGCGAATACAATTGTATTCTAGATGAAGTTTCTAGATAAGAGCAAGATATGGGACAAATACATTGTATCCTACCTAATCTATTGAAACCTTAAAGTTGGAGAGGGAGAATTGAGCAGAAAAGGTATTCCAAATTTCTATTTAAGGAGTCATAAGGTCACGAAGCAAAGTAGATGGTCAAGGATGAAAGCATGAACTGCTGAAGAAGGTTCTAAGATGGAAGAGAGCACAGATACTCTGCTTCGATAGGTGACCATAGATATGATTACATTGGTATGACGAGTAAGAAGACTCAAGGTGACAAAGCTTGAGATGATAAATTGTCAGAGCTACAATGATTAAAGCCAAGCAAAGGATTGAACTAAAGTGTGATCTGTAAACTACAAGATATGTTGTAAGTTGTATCAGATCAAAATCCATTATTGTTACTCTCTAGAAATTGTAACAGTTAAAATAAATCCTATGGACTTAGGTTGGTTTAATAGCCATGTTGTAAATCCTTTAACAAGGTGACATTCCAAGTGAATGTTCCAAAGCCCTTAAACAAGGCCCATTCCTAATAGTATGGTGAAATTCTCTAATAGGGTCACATTTAACAATGTGTTGTAGCCTTTAATAGGGCAAACCATCAAAAGTGGTTGAAATCAATTGCGCAGTTATTTTGTGGGTATCATCCCCACTCCATTTTTACCTTCTTATTCCTGGAGGGTTTCTAGGTTATCAAATTCTTAGTGTCATGGTGTGATGCATGCTTACTTTTCATGATTGTTTAATGTTCAATTTCATGCATGATAACTTTAGTTATGTGCCATTAAGGATTTGTAGAATAAGTTGCATTGGACATCATTGGACCTTGGATAACTGATTCACCCAACCCCCCCCCCCCGCCCCATCTCAGTTATTCTAATAAATTCTAACAATTGGTATCAGAGCTATGTTTCTGACTTAGTTTAAAAGGGACTAAAAGTAGAAAAGATCAAAATGCCTAAGAGAGAAGTTCCAAAGCTCAAAAAAGAAAACTTTGTTGCATGGAAAAGCTTGATGAAGCTACATCTTGAATCCATAGGAGATTATGCCCAAAATTAAATTGTTACTAAACATGTTGATCCAACTAGTACTCTTACTATAGAATATTTGAAAAACAAATAGGAACACAATCAGATAATTCTAGAAATTGCTTCTGCACTCAACTATGTTGAATTTGATGATATCAAAGGATGTGACATTGCATTCAATATGTGGAAAGCCCTATCAAAAATTTATGGAAGAGATTAGAATGTCTAAAGAGAAAAAAGAGAAAGCCTCAGAGGAAAGTTTGATGATATGAAAATGGAAGAAAGTGAAAATGTTGCTCAGTATGCCTCTAGAATAAAAGAAATGGTAAGTGCAATAAGATTTTTGAGTGGTCAATTAGATGATGATACTATTAATAGTAAGTTCTTAAGAACCTTTCTCCCTATCTATTCTAACTTTGACAACTACAGACCTGAGAATTTTGAATCTGCTTTCAAAGCCAAGCTATCATTGAAAGATGTTGAACAGGTGAAATCAAAGAGGGGAAGAAAGATGAAATATGTATCCAGTGACAGTAGCACTGATGAGGAAGATGTGGAACAATTAGAAACATTACTTGCAAGAAGATTTCATAGAGGCAAAGGAAAATTCAAAGGTAAGTTGCCTATCATTTGTTTCAATTGCAATGAAGTAGGACATATTGCTGCAAGGTGTACATAGAAAAAGGAATACAAGGAAGGCAACAAGTACAAACACAGAAGAGAAGATGACAAGAGAGATTACAAAGACAAAGGCAAGAAGCGCTATATTGCTGAAGAGGATTCTGATGATAATGATGATGAATTTGTTTATGTGGCCATGAAGAAACAATCTGATGAAGAAGAGCCTACACCACTGGTAACATGTATGAATAAGAATGACAGATGTATCATAGACAGTGGATGCTCACATCACATGATAGGAGAAAAAAGTAAGTTTGTTAACTTTACTTAGTATGATGGAAATAGTGTTAGATTTGGTAATGATGCTCTATGTCAAATCAAAGAAAAAGGAACCATTAATCTTACAGAAATCTATGATACTGATAGTAAATTAATAGGAAAAGGAGATCAAACAAGAAGTAATCTATTTTATCTTGATATGAAAAATGCTTCTTATCTTGTTGCAAAATTTGATGATGTCTGGTTATGGCATAGAAGGCTATGTCATGTCAACTTTGATAATCTGGTCAATATCAGTAAAATGGAGAAAGTTAGAGATTTACCTAAACTGAAGAAGCCTGATAATATCATGTGCAAACAATGTCAGCTAGGAAAGATGACCAAGTCAAGTTTCAAGAGTAAAAACTATACATCTAAAGAAGTAATTGAGTTAGTCCATACTGACTTATGTGGTCCAATAGAAGTACAAAGCTATAAAGGATATAAATATATAATGTTGTTTGTTGATGACCATTCTAGGATGATGACTGTTATGTTCTTAAAGAAAAAATTTGATGCTTTTCAAATGTTTAAGTGGTATGTGGCTAGAGTTGAAAAAGAAATAGAAAATAGATCGAAATGCCTAAGATCAAATAGAGGTGGTGAATTCACATGAAATTAATTTGAGACATTTTGCAATGACAAAGGAATCAAGAGACAAATATCAGCTCCTAGAACTCTCCCACAAAATGGAATTGCTGAGAGAAGAAATAGATCTGTGATTGACTATGCCAAAACATTAATGATGGAAAAGATTGTTGCTCTAAAATACTGGAGAGAAGTTGTAAGTGTGGCTGTTCATACACTAAACTATGTACAAGTCAAGAAAGGTACAAGTGCAACAGCTTTTGAATTATGGTATGGTCACTCACCCAATGTAAAGTATTTCAAAGTATTTGGTTGCAAATTATTTATCCTTAAAGATGCTAGAAATGTAAATTTTGATGCAAAAAGTGATGAAGGCATATTCCTTGGTTACTCCACTAGAAGTAAAGCATATAAGTGTTTAAATACTAACACTGACAAAATTGTGGAAAGTGCAAATGTAAATTTTGATGAGCATGCAGATGTCCAAGTTAAAAAACCAAAGAAAATGGATGACTACAGAATCTTTATGTATTCTTATGAAGGAATGCTTGTTGATGAGGATACTATCAATCAAATTGGGATTCAACAACAAGTTTTAGTTTCAGCCAAGTCACAACCAGTAAATGTCAACCTGCATTCAGAAGCTAAGTTGCAGAATGAAGGAAATACACATTCTAGTTCTGAAGTCAGTACACATGAAAGAGATGTAGAACTACCTAACAAAGAAGTGCATAGTGACCCTAAATCTGAAAGATCAAACATGGAAACAAGGACAGAACCAAGATTATCCAAATATGTGAAGAGACATCACCCTGCTAAACAGATAATTGGTGATAAAGATGCAAGACAAATGACAAGAAATAGACTAAGAAATGAATCATGTCTATTAAGCAAATTAGAACCTAAAATAGTATATGATGCATTACAAGATGGTGATTGGTATAAAGCTATGGAAGAAGAGATTGATCAAATAAAGAAGAACAAAACCTGGAGTTTGGTTCCAAGACCAGTTGACAAGAATGTGATTGGCACTAAGTGGGTGCTTAGAAACAAGCTAAATGAGAATGGTGAGATTACTAGAAACAAATCTAGACTAGTATGTAAGGGTTATGCTCAAGGAGAAGGATTAGACTATGGGGAACATTTGCCCCTATTGCGAGAATGGAAGGAGTAAGAACTTTACTTGCATATGCTGCATATAAAGGTTTTTAAGTCTATCAAATGGATGTAAAGTTTGCTTTTCTGAATGGCATATTGGAAGAGGGAGTCTATATTGAACAACCAAAGGGATTTGTTGATGAGAACAACAGGGATATGGTTTGTAAACTACATAAAGCACTCTATGGTCTGAAACAAGTACCTAGAGCATGGTATGAGAGACTTCACAAGTATCTAGTGCAAATAGGATTTGAAAGAATTGATGATAATAGAAACATGTACATCAAATCAGAAGAAGGTATGGATATTATTGTATCTGAAATCTTTGTGGATGACATAGTGTTTGGAGGAAAGGAAGTGCTTTGCAAAATTTTTGTTGATAAAATGAAACATGAGTTTGAGATGTCTATGTTTGGAGAGATCAAATTTTTTGTTGGTTTGCAAGTACATCAACTAAAACATGGTATATTTATGACATAATCAAAGTACATCAAAGAGATACTTAAAATGTTTGAAATGGAAGACTCCAAACCAATCAGCGCACCAATGGCAATAGGACATAAGCTATCCAAAAATGATGTATCAGCTGAAGTTAATCAAAAAATGTACAGATCCATCATTGGAAAACTACAATATATTGTACATAGCAGACCAAACATAGCACTAGCAGTTGGAATAGTGGCTAGATTCTCTACTAATCCTAAAGAAAATCATCTCATAGTAGTAAAAAGAATAATGAGGTATCTCAAAGGAACTGATAATTTTGACCTATATTATAAAAAAAAATGAAAAGTTTGAGCTCAATGCATACACAGATGTAGATTGGGGAGGCAAAATTGATGACAGGAAAAGCACAAGTGGAGGAGCATTATTTTTTAGGTAAAAGACTAGTTACTTGGACTAGCAAGAAACAAACATGAAAATCTCAGTCCACTGCAGAATCAGAATATGTGGCAGTAGTAGTCAATTGCACAAACATTGTGTGGCTCACACATCTATTGAAAGGAATGAAAGAAGAGGTAACTGAACCTGTGATATTGTATTGTGATAATACAAGTGCTATAAACATATCCAAGAATCTAGTAATGCATGCTAAAACCAATCATATTGCAATCAAGTATCACTATGTCAGAGAATTGGTGGAAGACAAACAAGTGAAGATGGAGTACATTCATACAAAGGAACAAATTGCAGACATCTTCACCAAACCATTGCCCAAGGATGCATATGAATATGTTAGTGGAAAGTTGGGGGTAATGCCCCTAACTCAAGAAGTTTAAAGAAACAAAGAAGATGCCCTGCATCAACAGGAACAAATTATTGAAGTATCAAAAGAATGATGCAGAGGATGATAGAAGGAGTAGGAATTCCAAATCAGTCACAAGCATGGTGACAGAGGGAGAATACATGAGATGAAAAGCTTATATTTCACATGTTAAAGATGCTACATCTTTGGAATTTATGTCAAAGAGGGAGATATCTGATCAATACAAAGTAAGAGGGAGATTTTTATATGAAATATGGAGATATATGAGATCAGTAGTAAAGGATGAAGCAGTCAAGAAAGAAGAAAAAAGTAGCAGAAAACATATATAATACAAAGTAAGAGGGAGATTTATATATGAAAGATGAAGATATATGAGATCAGTAGTAAAGAATGCAGCAGTCAAGAAGGAAGCAGAAAGTAGCAAAAAATGTATATAATTTTGGTGGTAACTACGTTGATCAATTGATCAGTTTGGTTTGCCATCAATGCCAAAGAGGGAGATTGTTGGAAATGATAGAAAAGCTCATGAATAAAGAGCAAGTTGAACTAGTAAAGAATATTTTCAATCATTGTTTTGTCATTTGATGTCAAACTTGCTACTTGCAGGAATGACAATTGCTTTAGTGATCCAAATACTATAAGTTGGTTGATTAACAAGGAGGTGGAAATCAATAAGATGTAACTAGAGCACCTAGAGAAAGGTTGAAGTTATGATGTTGTAATGAAGTATAAGGATCAGCTAAGCCATTGATGAAATAGTGTATTGATGACATACCCTAAGACACAGAGGATGGACACACTAAGACGCATGATGTAAAGATTAACTAAGTTCTAGTTAGTGCCGAACAGATTCTCAGTTGAAGCCAAGCAAGTTCAATTTTAGTGTGTACCAAGTGAAGATCAAGTGCCGAGCAATCTTTAGGTGCCGAGCAGTCTTCAGGTGTCAAGCAAGAAACAAGTGCTGAGTAATACAGAAGAAGTTGAGCATCAAAAAATCAATAATGCCGAGTTGCTCCATTATTTTAAAAATCAAAGATTTGCCAGATTTGAGCCGACATGGTAGTTATCTAGAATTTTTTGAATCACATAGAAGATAAGAATAATGATCTGGTGGCACAAAACACTATGTAAAATGTTTTTGACGAATAAAATTGTATTCTACATGAAGTTGCTAGATAAGAGCAAGATATGGGACAAATACATTGTATCTTATCTAATCTATTGAAACCCTAAAGTTGGAGAGGGAGAATTGAGCAGAAAAGGTATTCCAAATTTCTATTTAAGGAGTCATAAGGTCACGAAGCAAAGTAGATGGTCAAGCATGAAAGCATGAACTATTGAAGAAGGTGCTAAGGTGGAAGAGAGCACAGATACTCTACTTCGATAGGTGACCATAGATATGATTGCATTGGTATGATGAGTAAGAAGACTCAAGGTGACGAAGCTTCAGATGATAAACTATCAGAGCTACAGTGATTAAAGCTAAGCAAAGGATTGAACTGAAGTGTGATCTATAATCTACAAGATATGTTGTAAGTTGTATTAGATCAAAAGCCATTATTGTTTTAGATTATGATAAAAGAAGGTTTTGAAGGGACCTCAAAACCATTTAACAAAAAGCAAAAAGATAAAGCATTATAGCCCAACCAGGTAAAACTTGCAACAAACTATATAACAGTATCAAAATCAGGTTTTACGGGGACCTGAAACCACTAGAAAAGTCCAAGAATAAACTAACCCAAGTTTTACAGGGACCTAGAACCACAAATAGTCAAAATGAAAAAAACCAAAAACCAGGACCAGAGACCCCAACCAGACACCAAAGCAGACAGAAACTAAACCAGGGAACCCGACCCAGAGCCACTATTTCAGCTCCAAGATCATTTTAGCAGCTTCCTTACCAATTGTTGCAGTCTCTTGAATGGTGTCAGGAGCCGAAGCAGTAGCAACTTTCATTGCACTCTTCCTCGAGCTCTGCCTTGTTCTTTTGCTCAGACCCTCAACAAAAGTGATATCTTCATTAGCCCTTTTGCCCAGGCTTTTAGCGGTTGCACATATACTCGAGGTGACCTATTCCATCTTAGTGCCACTCTCCTTGATTAGCATTTTGAGGTTCTACTCATAGTTGTTAAGTTTATTAGGGATGTCTCCCATCTGACCTTCCAGTTGGCTAAGTTTGACATTGATAGTATCCAGGTTATGTTGGAGAATTTCCACCTTTTTCTTCAAACCCATCATTTCATTGTAGATCCATGAATCTACTTTGAGCATGGTGTCAGCTTTATCCTTTGCAAAATATAGGAAGGTGAGCATGGTATCCCTCTGCATTGAGTCGCTATCATCTTCAGTAGTCCCGTGTGGGGGGGAACAGACATTGTCATTATTTTCTTCCATTTCCATTTGATCCTCCTTTCGAACCTCGGTAGAGTCCTCTATGTGAGCAGAGTCCTTCCTTTTTTCTTCCTCTATCCCCTTGACAGGAGAAGCAGTCTTAGCCATATGGTCCTCCTTACTCTTTTCAACAGGATTCCCAATAGTGTTATCTTCCTCTTTATCACCCCCACTATATATAGCCTGGTTACCCTCATTAACAAATTTACTCTATTCAAAATTACCTTCACTATTGGCTTCCTCTTTCCCTTTTTCATTATTACCTTCAGTCTCCGGGTACCCATCCAAATTAGAGCTTAAATCCCCAGTGTCAGTATCTTCCTCAACCTCAGGGTTAATATTCTCACGATTTTTTGATTTCTCAGTGTTAGACTCATCATCCTCATGTTTTTGAGAAGCTGAGGGTTTCAAATTTAGGGCTTTATCTTTACCTTTAATAGAGTCACCCTTCTTACTCTTAATGGAGTCCTTCTTCTTGTCCTTAGAGGGAGTAGAGGCAATGTGTTTATTTTTACAATACCTCTCAATAAGAAGAATCAGCCCTTCATGTAAAATGGGTCTGGAATCCTTCTTATTATGAGCTTCTAAACTATGAAGTAAAGAAAACCACAAAAAGAAGGGGAAAGATATTCTATCTTTGTGTCTGAAGTGATTTTAAAAAACAAAGTGGCATTTATGAACTCTTTTACTTCTTCCATCAAGTATGAAATACTCACAGATACAGCAAAGAACATCCCTCCAGATCTCCTTTATCTGATGCACATCGAAGAAATCACCACTCTTTTCCAATTACTTCTCCTCATCTTCTATTTTCGAAAACTTTTTGTAGGTTGCATTTGAAATACTAGTTTTCTTGGTGAATTTTATGCCCACCGTGGAGAGCCCTGTGATCTCTGCAATAAAATCCTCTGTAAGTTTCACAGTAACAACATGGAGAGTGACTTTTCCATTGGACCAGTTCTTAAAGAAAGCCATAGTGATGTGTGGCTTAAAACCATTGAGTTGCTCTAGATAACAAGTCACATTTCCTTTCTACAAAATTTTCCATACATTCTCACGAGCCTTCCAGGCATCATAGTTTTTTGGTTCCTGCTTGCGTAGTTCACCTCCCATCTGTAGAGAATTGAGAATGCACTCAAACCAGAGTAACCAGACACAGAGAGTGAAAGGGTTAAAATGAAAACTATTTTTCTTCCCATCAAAAGAGACTCCCTTTTTCAGAGATATGTGTGAAAACCACATCACATTCATTTGAGTGTACTTCCTTGGGGAAGAAAATCTGGCAATAATATGCTCACTCCACGAAATCATTAACTTTCTAATCTTTACAAATCTTTCTCACTTGTGCATGGATGGCTTCATAATGAATAATTGCTTTGAGATCAACTTGGTTAGTTAATTCATCGGTCCACCTCACCTTTTGCCCCATTAGGACAGCATAGTTGGCAATCCAACCAGCAACACCATTGGCTTCTCGAAAGGTATGGGATATGACAACTTTTTCAAATTTTTGAATAAGGTATTTGATCTCCTTGATTGTGGCCTCTATCGACCATGAGATAGAAATTTTATTATTTAGGATATTCACAATATTTAGAGAGTCACCTTCCAACCATAAATTTGGACATCCCAAACCCACGACAATTTTCATAGTATAAAGGGCAGTCGTTGCTTCAACAATGTGACTATTAGTCCTGCCTATGGGGATTGCTATAGCATCTTTAATATTTCCCCTATGATCTCTCAACACACCTCCACAACTTGCACTTCTTGGATTTCCCTTAGTAGCACCATCAAAGTTTCCTTTAATCCAACCATAAGGGGGGAGAACTCTGAGTGATGGTTGATCTTGGGTTATCAGTTTGAAGTTTAGGATTTTTGGAATGCATTGGATTATCAATAGGAAAGGTTTTATCAGGGTTCTTTAGATATCTGAAATTCTCCTTAAAAGCTCTAATAATATTCTGACCAAGCACCCATCCAGTAACCTCTCTATTTCTAAAAATTCTATTATTTCTTTCTTTCCAAACACTCCACCAAAGATGAGGAAGAGTAATTTTCCATAGGAATTGAACATCAGAATTCTTAGAAGGGCATTGCCAGCTTTTAAAAGAAGATTCCACATTGTTTTGATGAACCCAGGTCAAATTCCAATACATAAGGATCTCAGTCCAGAATTGTTGGGTATAAGAGCAGTTCAGAAATAGGTGGTCTCTATCTTCAAATCCATTCTTGCATAAAATACACCTATTCACCAAATTTATACCTCTTTTTTGCAAGTTATCAAGGGTCAGAATTTTATTTTGAAGCAGGACCCAAAAGAAGATGTTAATTTTAGGAATGAGACCCTTAGTCCAAGTCTGAGACCAAAAGGGAAGATTTTCCTTCTCCTTAGAAACAAAGAATGAAGAAACTTTGAATTTCCCACTAGGATCAACATACCAAATAATCTCATCCTCAAAAGAAGGATGGAGAGAAACAGCATTGAGAGATAATTGGATGTGATTGAAGCATTGATCAATATCCTTCAAGTTCACCCAAGAGTCTTTCTACCAGTAATGACTAACAACAGTGCCATATCTCTGCTTGCATAAGTCAACTTGTGTCATATCTTGAGCATCTTCAATCAAGGGGTGATCTTTAAGCTATACATCTTCCCAAAATCTCACCCTAATCCCATTACCAATTTTCCAAGAGCACCCTTCTCCAAAAAAATTCTTTGTTCCCTGCATAGGTCCCCAAATGGAGGAAGGATGAGAAACATCAGAAGAAGAGAAGAAATTAGGAAGAGAAATAGAATTAAGAAGGTACTTGTGTTTCCATATGGTACTCCACTCTTTGTTTTCATGAAAAGCATGCCATCCTTGTTTAGCTAGAAGAGCTTTATTCATGCTTTTGATTTTCTGGATGCCTAGTCCACCTTCCCTGACTGGTTTACAAACTTGGTCCCAAGCAATTAAAGACATTCTCTTTTTTTCCTCTACACCAGTCCATAAAAAATTCCTTTGAATTTTGTCAATAGCCTCAGCAAATTTAGTGGGGATTTTAAAAAGACTTAAAGCATAAGTTGGTATACTTTGGAGAGAAGCTTTAAGAAGAATTAATTTACCAACCTGGCTTAAAAGGTTCCCTTTCCAACCAGCCAACTTCTTGCTGAATTTGTTAATAAGGTCTTCCCAAAAAGAATTTAGAGCTTTCAAGCCTAAAGGAAGACCCAGATAGGAAGAAGGGAAAGACCCTATAGAACAACCAAGGATTTTGGCAATTTTATGTTGTTGAAGAATAGGGGTATTGAGAAAAAACACAGCACTTTTATTCCAGTTAACCAGTTGGCTTGAGGTAGAAGAATAAAGATTTATTGCTTGCTTCAAATTTTTGGCTTCCCTGACTTCAGATTTCTCCATAAAGATGGTATCATCAACAAATTGGCCATGAGAACATATAAGAGGATGGGAAGAGGGTTGCAATCCCTTAATAACTCCTTTATGCACCAGAGCCCCAATGTACCTGCCCAAACAATCAGCCATAATAACAAAGAGGATGGGGGATAAAGGGTCCCCTTGTCTCAATCCCTAAGAGGGATTAAAAAAATGAGAAGAGCTACCATTAACCAGGACAACAATAGAAGAAGTAGAGATCAACTGATGTATTAGTCCAACAACCTTGTTGTCAAAGCCAAAGGTAAACAAACTGTTTGAGAGAAAAGACCAATCAACTCTGTCATAAGCCTTAGCAATGTCCACTTCCATTACAAAACCTTGATTGTTAGAACAAGATAAGGAATGAATATTCTCATGAGTAGAAATAACAAAATTGAGGATTTGTCTACCTGGAGTGAAGCCATTTTGTTGGTCAGCAATGATCAAAGGGGTCACCAAAAGCAATCTAGAAGTAAGCACTTTGGAGATAATTTTATAGAAAGAATTACAAAGGTTGATCGGCCTAAACTAATCAGGCGAATCAGCTCCAATTTTCTTAGGTATCAGGCACAAGAAGGTGGAATTGAGTTCCTTCAGTAATTGTTTTGCCCCAAAGAATTCCTTTACCGCATCACAAATATCTTTACCAACAAGTTTCCAAAGTTTCTGAAAGAAAAACATGGGAAAGCCATCAAGACCAGGGGCTTTTTCTCCTCCTAGAGAACAAACAGCTTTGAAAATTTCATCATTCTTAGGAATTGAGCTTAACAATTTGATCTGATCCTTTGAAACCAGAGTGGGGATCACTCTAAGGAATTCAGCTTGGTGTTCCACATTGATGTTGGGGTCAGCTGTCATAAGACCAGAGAAAAATGTCACCATTTCATCCATGATGTCCTTATCCTCCTCAATCTTCAAATCTCCCTTAATAAGATGTGAAATGTGAGATTTGGCTCTATTCTTTAGAGTGGATGGATGGAAAAATTTGGTATTTTTATCTCCTTCAGTCAGCCATATCAATCTTGATCTTTGCCTCCAGTATATCTCTTCTTTAGTAATGATGTCATGGTATTGAGTCAGCTTTTCATTTTCTTCTAAAAGAAGGTATGGGGAATATCCCTCCTTCTAAATTATATCCTGGATTATTTGGATATCCTCTTTAAATACAGATTTATCCTCAAAAATGTTTCCAAAGCAATTTTTGTTCCAACTTTTGACTTTCTTTTTGACATTTTTAAGTTTAGAAGTCACTCTGAAGAGAGCAGTACCATCAATTTTGATGTTCCACCATTCTTCCATTTTTCTTTCAAACTGAGGGTGCTGCATCCACATATTCTCAAATCTACAAGGAAAATTCATCTTAGGACTAAGCTTATTAGCAATGAAAATAAGAGGGAAATGATCAGAACCAATTTTCTGGTGGGCTTCCAACTTGCAGATGAAATCTTTTGTCCAATCAGGAGAGATAAGAGCACGGTCAAGCCTTGCTTGAATACAATCATTGCCAACTCTCTTATTACTCCAAGTAAACTGAATTCCTTGAAGATCCATATCCATTAGGCCCTCTTTATTTATAAACTCCCTAAGGTCCATTCTTCCTTCCAGTTGGGTAGCATTACCTCCCATTTTTTCATGGTCATAAAGAGGGACATTGAAGTCTCCCATGATTATCCACCTTCTAGAGTAATCCATACTTTTAAAATTGGATATAGAGTCCCAAACCTTCTTCCTTTGGCTTTTCATGTTGGGCACATATATATTCACAATATACCAGTCCTCTTTTTGATTAGCACTAGTAATTTTAGCAATCATAAATTATTTACTAGCCCTCAAAATAGTCCTAGCAAAGCAATTTTTTTCCATAGCATCAGGGTTCCCCCTGAAGCACCTTCTGAACTACTAGCATTTATAGAGTAATTTTTAAAAGCTTTTATCTACTCTACTTTCTCTTTGCTCATCTTAGTTTCCTGTAGCAAAAGAAAATCAGGTTTCTATTCTCTAACGAAATTCCTAACAACATCTAGTTTATGGTAACTGTTCAGTCCCCTAATATTCCAGGTAATAATTTTCATTTCCATATTTTAGGGGTATAATCCAGAATAGTTGCTTGACAACCATCAGCAATATTCTGCAAGCTTTCTAACTCCTTGGTTTTCTTAGAAGATTTCCTTCCACGTCCATCCGGAGACCCAACATCTAGTTTCACCTTGGATTGCTGGTCAATTTTTTTTCCAGGTTTTACCGAGGTCAAAGCTTTGGGATTCACTTTAGTATGCAATTCTAATTTACTACTTCGAGTCTTGACCCCCTTTATGTTATTCTTTTTTTCATCCCTTTTCCTTGAATTTGGTTTAAGCTTTGAGATTACTCCATCTTCTTTGACAACTTCTAGGACAGAAGGGTCCTTAATAAGGGTATCCTGGGAAAATAAAGGGGCAAAAACCTGCATCTCCCTGGGCTGAGTTTCATCATCCTCACTATGAGCTCCAGATTCAGCCAAGAATTCTCCTTCCTCAAGCTCTATCATCTCATCAAGATCACCCCATTTATCCTCCATCTTTTTATAAAGAACAATTTGCTTTGATAAATCTGGTAGGTCATCTATACCTTGTTCAGGAAAGATGGGATCAAGTTGTAAGCCATTCACTTCTTTTTCAGAGTTTATGTTCTCCGTCTCAGGCATGAGCCTAGCCCCATCCTCAAGAAGAAGCTCAGAGACAATATCCACAACTACTGGTGGAGTTTTTGAGTTCTCATTCTCTTTCTTCTCTTTAAGATGAACATCTTTAGGTTTCCAAACCTTCTTTTTCTGAACCTTAGTCTTTTTCACTTCCTTCTCACTACTCAAGTGGATTTTACTCTTGGAGGGGCAGTTTTTAACCAAGTGACCCTGTTTCTTACAAGCATAACAAGCATTAGGAAGATCTTCAAAAATGATTACTTGGGTTTTCTTACCAAGCTTAGAGATTAAATCCACCTTTTCAGGGAGATGATTCAGATCTGCCACCTTCACATACAGTCTAGCACTCTGGAGTTTGGATCTGGTCGTAGTAGCATTATCCAGAGCCACCAATTCACCAAAAGAACTGGCCATACCCTTAAAAATGTCCTTATGCCAGAATTCAAGAGGGAGTCCAGGATGTCTGGCCCAAATTGGGGTAGAAAGGAAAAAGGAATCTGATAAAACCATATTAGGCTCCCATTTTTTTATTGTAAGAGAACATTTTCCAAAAGACTAGGGACCTCCACAAAGAACTAGATTCATATCTTCCTTACAGTTAAAAATAAACAGAAAGAAACCATTCAGCATGGGATCTATGTCCACCTCCCCGCGAATAGTCCATTTACTCTTAACCATTTTCCTTAGAGATTCTAGATCTGGTCTTGCCCCCATAAATTTGCCCACCAGCATGAAATCCATGGAGGAAATAGAGAAATCCACTCAAGGGTCAAGGATAAAGACTTGGAACTCACCTTTCTCCCAACTAGTCTTAGAAGTCACCGACGGGAAAGAAGATTTGCCAGTTGGTTTCTTGCCAAAAAATGAAGACCAAGTCTTCTATTCTGAGGA
This sequence comes from Cupressus sempervirens, assembly GCA_028749045.1. Classification (NCBI taxonomy): domain Eukaryota; kingdom Viridiplantae; phylum Streptophyta; class Pinopsida; order Cupressales; family Cupressaceae; genus Cupressus; species Cupressus sempervirens. The sequence continues at coordinate 588,295,131 of CM053785.1, read as the reverse complement.
CCCTACCTTCTCTCCAATAGAGAAATTAACTTTATTAGATTCCACATAATCTTTCTTTTCCTCTTTGTCTTGACCCGACATACGAGAAGCGAAGGCAAAATCCAAGGGCAGGTCACGGACCCCACAAAAAGAGTCTGAAACATGTCCAGACTTACCATCATCCCCAACAACCATGGAACTTGATCCAGCATTCTTCCCAGGTCCCCACACAGTTCCTCTAGGGTCTATACCTCCTGCTAGGTTCTCCCTAACCAGTTTCTTGCCTGAATGCGAGCCCACTAATTCAAAAACTATTAGAGTGCCCATCATGTTCGATATAAACTAGCAACTGTAATAGTTAAAATAAATCCTATGGACTTAGGTTGGTTTAATAGCCATATTGTAAATCCTTTAATAGGGTGACATTCCAAGTGAATGTTCCAAAGTCCTTTAACCAAGCCCATTCCTAATAGTATGGTGAAATCCTCTAACAGGGTCACATTTAACAATGTGTTGTAGCCTTTAACAGGGCAGACCATAAGAAGTGGTTGAAATGAATTGCGCAGTTATTTTGTGGGTATCATTCCCACTCCAGTTTTACCTTCTTATTCTTGGAGAGTTTCTAGGTTATCAAATTCTTAGTGTCATGGTGTGATGCATGCTTACTTTTCATGATTGTTTAATGTTTAATTGCATGCATGATAACTTCAATTATGTGCCATTAAGGATTTTTGAATAAGTTGCATTGGACATCATTGGACCTTGGATAACTGATTCACCCCCCCTCCCCCCCCCCCCCCCCTCTCTCAGTTATTCTAAAGAATTCTAACAATTTTTTCTTGTGTTTGCATATTCTCTCTCTCGTGTTCATTTAGGGTTTTTCCCTTGCTCCATGCTCTTCCCTCCTTGGCTTCTCTTTGGTAGGTTTTCACATGCAAGTGATCTTGGGCATCTTCAGAGTTGGATTTCATCAACTCCAACATCAGTCATGGTCAACTACATCAACAGTTTTCTTTAGGATTTTCAAAATGGTTTTATTGGTGGCTTTAGCTTGGCCATTTCCTTGGGGAAAGTATTTGGTGGAAAAATATTGGGTGATTCCAAATTTCCTACACAATGTGGCAATTTCCTAATTTTTGAAAAGAGTTCCATTATCAGTCATGATGTCTTGAGGGATACTAAAACTATAGATAATGTAGTTCAAGATGAACTTTGAAACCTATTTTATAGTGGTGTAGGTTAAAGGAATAGCCTTGACCCACTTTGTCAAGTACTCAATGGTGACAATAATAGAATTGTTTCCATTTGCAAAATTTGGATATATTTGACCAACAAGATCGAATCCCTAGCAGGAAAAGGACCATCATGTAATGGTGGGTTAAAGTTCTTGGGTGGGAGCATGTATCAAATCTCCATGTTGTTGATAAGGAACACATTGTTTTGCAAAATGATAGGCATCAACTTTCATAGTAGGCAAATAGTAACCCATTCTAAGGAGCTTTTTTGCTAACGTAAGGCCACTACAATGGGCACCACAAATTTCTTGTTAAACTTCTTCTAATTTTTTCTAGATTCATCAAAACTAAGACATCTAAGGAGGGTTCAATCAAACTGTTTTTGAAAAAGTGTGTTACCTAGGATAGTACATTAGGCAGTGCAATAGATGAAGGTTTTTCTTTGTTTTATGGAAAGGGTGATGGGAATTGTTTTGTGATGGAAGTAGACAAAAATATCAGAGCACCATGGAGACTTAGGACTAAACATTTCACACACTAGCTTTGATTTGGGTTGCTCATAAGTAGGAAGAAAAAGATTCTCAACAAGAAACTCACACTTAGGACTATATTCAGGCATGGCGATCATGGAGGCAATGGTGGCCATAGAATATATTTCTTTGTTATTAGTCCTTGGTATTTATTGAAATACTATCTCAGTGAAGTGTTGTTTAAGATCTTCAACTATCTGACGATATGGCAACAAATTTTCATCCTTTATTTAGTATTCTTCTGTGACTTGCCTAATGACCAATAAGGAGTCTCCAAAGACAAGTAGGCTCTTAATATTCCATTTGATAGCTTGGCAGAGCCCTATTACTAATCCTTCATACTCATCTATGTTTTTTGTGTAAGGGAATGGAATTTTATAAGACTTAGGAATAAGGTCTCCTTGCAGTGTGGGAAAAAAATTCCTTTCCCAATCACTTTTGTGTGAAGGAACAATCAAAATATAGTTCTCATTGTGTACTAGGGGTAATAGTCATAATTGCATCATCTGGAAAATATGCTATGATAGGATGGTCTCCTTGAAGAGGAGCTTCTACAAGTTGGTCTGCAATTACTTGTCCTTTTATGGCCTTGCAATATTTATAGACAATGTCAAATTCAATTAAAATTAAGACCCATTTTGTGGCATGACCAATGAGTGAAGCTTTTGATAGAAAATACTTGACAAGATCTATCTTAGCAATGAGGTGTGCAGAGTGATTAAGCATATAGTGGTGTAGTTTCTACATCCAAGAGACTACCACCAAACAAGCTTGCTCAATAGCAGTGTAATTCAACTCATAGCCAACTAATGTTTGACTAAGATAGTAGATAGCTAGCTTGCTCATTTCCTTTTTTATCTTGTTGTTCTAAAAGAGCACCTAGGAAAATTGAAGTGGTAGAAACATAGAGAATCAATGGTCATCTTATAATTGGAGGGACTAGTATTGGTGGATTAGCCAAGTAGACTTTAACTTGCCCAAATGTTTTCTAATATAGGCAATCTCATTGAAACTTGGTGTCTTTTTTAAGCAAATGTTGGAGTGGATGAACTTTATCTTCTAATTGGGATACAAATCGTCTAATGGACTATAACAACCCTTGAAAATTGTAGAGTTTTTTCAAGGTAGTAGGTGGACTCATTTCCATGATGGCTTTCACTTTGGTAGGATCTACCTCCATGCCTCTTCTTGACACTATGAAACCTAAAAAAATTCCTGATTGGACCCCAAAAACACAGTTCTTGGGATTAAGGAACACTTTTTATTTCTCCAATCTTTCAAATATGGTGGTAAGAACAACAATGTGGGAATCACGTGTCTTAGATTTTCCTAGAATGTCATCAACATAGTCCTTTATTATGACATGCAGAAGATCATGAAAAATTGTGGTCATTATGTGTTCATAAGTGACACTAGTATTTTTCAATCCAAAAGGCATGACTTGATAACAAAAGGTTCCCCATAGGGTAGTAAATGTCATTTTGTGTTGATCTTCTTCTACAATTTTGATCTGATTGTAGTCGGAGAAACTATCCATTAAAGATATTAGACTCCATGTGTTCATCACTAAGTGAACCCCAATGTTCAAATGTTTTTTTATTAACATTCATAGTATCCTTATTTGTAGAAGGTGGTATTTGGGAAGGTTTTCCAAAGGATCGAGGGGAGAGTGGTAGTTGTCCAACACACAAGGCATTTTCAAACTTATACTCTCCCATTCCTTGATTGGAAAAGGTAACCTTCTTTGTTGTAGTATTGACCTTAATATCTTCAACCTTCCCTTTTCCTTTATGGGAATTAGAATCAACATTAGATGACTATGAAATTATTATGGAAGGTGATTCTATTATGGTGAGAGATCTAGGTATAACCTTAGCAAACTCACTGACTGGACAAAAAATTGTTGGGGAACCTTCCAATCTCTTACTAAAAGAAAAAAGGAAAAGGATCACCTGGAATTGTAACCACTCTTCCTTGGTGGGTAAATTTCAAGCACTAATCATAAGTAGATGGAACTACCTTTAGGGTATGTATCTAGGGTCAACTGAGCAAGATGTTATATGGTCAGTCCAAATCTAGGACATGACATTTAGTATTGATTATAGTCGGCCCAACCTTTAGTAGTAGCATGATAACTCCTTTTGATTCTCTTTCTCTTTCATCATATGCTTTAATTGTTATCCTTTTATTAACATTTAGGGGGTCTTTTGGAAGCCCCAAGAAATAGATCATCTTCAATGTACAAAGGTTCAAACTGGATCCATTATCTATAAGGACTCATTTTATTTTATGTCATTGTATAAGGACTTTAATGTGAAGTGAAAAATTTTTATGGTGATTAGGACCTTGGAAATATTTATCTATGAAGACAAGGTGTTTTTGTGCAGCATGATTTCCAATCATGGTAGTGAATTGTGATGCATTAATGTTTTCAGGAACATGAGACTCTAAAAGAGTAGTCTCAAGGATTTCTTTGTAGATAGGTGGGGTGGTGAGAAGCTCAAGGATGGATATTTGTGCAAAAGTCTTCCCTAACTATGATAGGACATCATAGCAAGAAGTAGGTCTTTGTGAAGTGGATAACACAATAGGCACATGTGGAACTGATGGATTAGTGGGATTAAGGGTGGCAGCTTGCAAAGTAATTCTTCCTCACCAAGTGGTTGCACCACAATCAACTACTTGTAGGACAAGGGTATTCACATGAGTGTCTACCTCCTCAATGTGGCCATACATAGAGTCAAAACCACATATATCATTTGTTTCTATCTCACCACACAAGGAGTGAAACCCTAATATTTGGGTAGTAGAATAGTCATAATGGAGTGCATTGGATGTGGAGGCTTGCTTAAAATTGTTTGTATTTTTGTTTCCATTATTTTTATTATCATTTTTGTGGTCGGGGAATGGAATTTGAAATATCTTTAGTTTAGCATTTTTAGAGGGTGGTCCTCCTTCAACCTCAATTTCCCCATCATCAACAAGATTTTGGATGAGGATTTTGAGTTTGATACACTTATTAGTGTCATGTCCTTTGACGTGGTGGTACTTGAAATATTCATTTTCCTTATATACCATTTGGATTTTGGTTGATTTTCATCAAAAGGTCACATGTTGGGAAAAATCATCAAATGGTGATCCACTAGTTCATGGAATATGGCATCCAAAGGTTCATGAAAGCTAGTGAACTTTCTATTGCAATCATAATGATGATTGTAGTTATTATTGCAAGGAAAGAATTATGTTTGATTGCAAGATTGTTGATTCTTTTGATTTTGATTTGTTAGATTGTGGCGACTGATCAGGAAAGTAATGTACATACCTCATAATTATTTGTAAAAGGATTTGAACAAAAAAAGAGAATTGATTTTGATGAGATATTTTTTTCTGTTGTTAAAATGACTTCTATCCATACTGTTTTAAGTCTTGTGGCTACTGAAGATTTGCATTTAGAGCAGTTGGATGTTAAAATAGCCTTTCTTCATGGTGATTTGGATGAAGAAATATATATGGCTTAGCCACGGGGATTTGAGGTCAAAATTAAGGAGAACTTAGTGTGCAAATTGAAGAAAAGTTTATATGGCTTGAAGCAAGCACCTCAGCAATGGTATCTGAAATTTCACAGGTTTATGCATGAGCATGACTATAACAGGTGTCATTTAGATTATTGTGTTTATTTTAAGAGGTTGGATGATGATAGCTACATTATTTTATGTTTATACATTGATGATATGCTTATTGCTGAGTTTAACATGGATCATATTAAGGGGTTGAAATGCCAGTTAGCACATGCATTTGCTATGAAGGATTTGGGGGCAGCAAAAGAAATCCTTGGTATGAAGATTTTTAGAGATAGGAAGAATAGAACATTGATGGAAGAAGGTTGTAACAAGGGAGAAGTTGAACTCCTCTTTAACTTTGGTTGGTCTTTTAGATTGAACATGAATAAAAGAACAGTAGACTCCATGTTGGTTTGATCCATTGGGAGCCCCATGTGGTGGTAGTATTGCTACAGGCTTAGTCTTTAAGTGGGAGATTGTTGTTTAGTGTGGAGCTTGATCAGTCCCCAAGTGGGAGATTGTTAGATTGTGGTGACTAATCAGGAAAGTACTGTACATACTTCATAATAAGTGGAAAAAAATAAAATTTGGAAAAGAATAATAAGATTGTGGTGACTGATATGCTTGTAGCTAGGTCTAACATGGATCATATTAAGGGGTTGAAATGCCAGTTAGCACATGCATTTGCTATGAAGGATTTGGGGGCAGCAAAACAAATCTTTGTTATGAAGATTTGTAGAGATAGGAAGAACAGAACATTGATTCTATCTCAGGCTAATTATGTTGAGAAGGTGATGCAATGTTTCTCTATGGAGAATGCTAAATCTGTCAGCACACCTTTACTTGGTCATTTGAAGTTGACTAAGGAGATGTGTCCTAAGACATAGGAAGAGGAGGATAAGATGTCCAAGGTACCCTATGCTTCAACTGTAGGAAGCTTAATGTATGCTATGGTATGTACTAGGCTAGATATTGCACATACAGTGGGAGTCGTTAGCAGGTATATGAGTCATCCAGGATTTGAGCATTGGAATGCTGTCAAGTGGATTCTCAGATATTTGAGAGGAACATCCAATAAGTGTTTACACTTTGGGGGCTTTACTACTGATTTGCAGGGCTATGTTGACTCAAATTTGGCAAGGGATATTGATACCAGGTGGAATACTACAGGTTATGTCTTTAGTGTTGGTGGGGCAGCTGTGAGCTGGGTTTATAGGTTACAGAAGATTAATGCTCTATCCACTATAGAGGTAGAGTATGTTGCTGCTACAGAGGCAGCCAAGGAGATCATATGGCTTCAGTTCTTCTTAGAAGAATTGGGACATCCTCAGAAGGATAATTATTTGTTCACAGATAGTTATAGTGCCATTCATCTTGTAAAGAATTCAACTCTACATTCTAAGACCAAACACATACAGTTGCGGTACTATTTCATTCGGTCAGTTTTGGAGGATGGACAATTAAAGCTAGAGAAGATACATACAAATGATAATCCAGCAGATATGTTGACAAAGGTTGTAACAAGGGAGAAGCTAAACTCCTCTTCAGCTTTGGTTGGTCTTTTAGAATGAACATGAATAAAAGAACAACAGAGTCCAGGTTGGTTTGATCCAGTGGGAGCCCCATGTGGTAGTAGTATTGCTACAAGCTCAGTCTCCAAGTGGGAGATTGTTGTTTAGTGTGGAGCCTAATCAGTCCCCAAGTGGGAGATTGTTAGATTGTGGTGACTGATCAGGAAAGTACTGTACATACTTCATAATAAGTGGGGTTAAAAAAAAAATTGGTACTATTCGCTGCGGTATTGAGGTGTAAGGGATTATGGATTGTAATAAGGTTGTAATCATTGGATTATAATATGATTAGACTTGTTATTTGGTGGATGTAGCCCAGGGATTGGGTGAACCACGTTAAATCTTGGTGCCTTGTGTTCATTTCTGTGTGATCTATTATTTTTTGTTATTGGTTTTATTTGCATGTAGTTTTTATTTTTGTCCTTGGTTTGTCCTAACATGATTTTGATTGTCATAGTTTAAATTGTTGTTATTTCTATTATGATAGTTGTTGTGGTTGTTGTTGTTTCCAACTTGAAGGTTTTGTACAATTTTGACATTGGTGACACCATCATGGGTAACACCTTTGTTCTTGGACCAAAACTTTGGTCTTCTATTGTTGTTCATGTCATTGTTTGAGGATGATGAGCTATAATGTTTAATGGAACCCTTATCTAAAAATCCATTTTCAATGCTCTTGCCTTTCTTGACTAATATGACAAAGTCCTTGGGAGTAGCCATCTTCATTTGGAAAGACATCTCTAGGATCAAAATCTTAATGAATATGTCTACAAGGTGGGAATATTCAATTTTATATGGCATTCAATTAGCAAGATGTCACCACCATTGTAGAAAATTGGCAAATATTTTACCATTTCATTATTTTGTGTTGCACAAATTACTCAATGAGGCATGATGTTCAATGTTGTAAGAATATTGGGCTACAAATTTCCCTGTCAAGTCATTAAAAGAGGTGATGGAACCTTTAGGCAAGTTCATTAGCCATTCAAGTGCAGGGCTACCAAGGCTTCTTGTGAAGAGCCTCTTAAGATAATCCTCACTATAGGCCACCTCTTGACATAAGGTGGAAAATTCCTTGAGATGTGTGACAGGACATGTTTCTCCTATGTATTTGTCAAATTTAGGAATCTCAAAGTTTGGTGGAAACATAATCATGTTGATATATTTGTCAAATGGAAAGGGGAAAATTTCTTCAAAAGAGAAATCTTTCACCCCTTTGTTGGGCTAAATCTTTATTTGATTGCACCTATGATGGTTTGGAATTGATGAACCACCTACAAATTTGTATAGAGTTATGAATGTATTATAGGTTGGTGGAGGTGGCAATGCGCCACTTTTGCCAATGTACTAATATGAAATGGTTGTGATTGGCACTAATGTTTTCACCATATTTATTGGCATTTTCAAGTAGGAGGAATATATCGGTTGTGTCAGGATTTCCATTTGTTGTATTGGGACTTGTCCAATATTTAAGCATCCTACAGTTGGACCTATCAAGGGAATACTAACATGTGTAATAGTGTTGGGCATAACACTAATGATTTGTTGATATGTTCCACACTCAATTGGAATGTGGGTTGTGTTGAAGCACTTGGTGTAGGTATAGAACTAGTTCCCACTGTAGGTTCTTTTCCCTTGCCAGATGCTTGTGCTATAGTGGAACTTGGCAATACAGGAGTGCCATCATTGGTAATTTTTCTAAGCAAGGTGCTCTCATCAAAACTCATAGGGACATTAACACCATATTTAACTAGGTTTAGGAAGATCTCAACCTTGTTCACCCTAATAGATTTTTTCAACATTTCTAAGTTGTATGGATCTATAAGAAATGTTAGAACATCAGTAGGAATTTTATTATGGTCAATGGGGTCTTCATCTTGGTACACTTCTTCCTCATCATGTGTGTTACTTCGTAGAGTGGTGTTTTGAAAAGGATTCTCTAGTTCTTGTGTAGATGTTGAACTAGGCATATCAAATTTCATACTAGGGGGAAATGTGTTCCCCAATGAGATTGATTGAGGAGGAAAAGGATTCTCCATATCTTGTTTTCATAGCGATTCCAATATACAAGTCATAGGATTAAATGTGAGTCTATTGGATCGTGTTTGTACCATACAATTATGACCAAAGAAATGGGCAAAAGCTTGTGGAAGAAGGAGATGTGAGAGAGCAAGTGAACCTTATATGATAAAAGGGAAAACAACATAAATGTGAACAAAAGACTTGTTGATTTGGAAAACCAAATGTGATATAGGATAAAGTACATTTCTCCTACCAAAGATGTACAAGTGATATTTGGGCAAGATAGGACACCAAATAGATAACTCAAGATTTGAAGATTGACTTGTGATCCCAAATGATTGATCTCAACTATGATAAACATTTTCCTATGGATAAAGGTCTAGTGTTGTAATCTCAGAAGTTTTGTAACTAAGATTTTCTTAGGTCAAAGGATTAAGGTTCAAATGATCAAGCTCTCTAGAGAAAATTTTGCAAAATGGAAGACTAGGAGTTTTGAAAATGGATTGATGTGGGAAATGAGGGTGATGGGGTCACTATGTGGATATCTTAATCTTCTCTCACTGGAAACAATTATCTCAGGTTTACTCCAAGGCAAGTAGACCAATTTTGAAGTTTACCATTATATAAGATTCTGCCATAATGGTCCTATTCAGGTTCTTCCTTCTTGATGCCTCTAATTGTGTATTTGAATTATTTATCACTGTGTGCTAGGATTTTCCTTTCCTTATAGGTAAATGGTTTGGATAGCTTCACCTTCTTAAGTTTGACTTTTTTAGACATGGCAGAAACAAAATAACCCCAATTATAAGACCAAGCACAAGAACTTGACAAAAACATATTGTGAACATGATGACCTAATGAATTTCAAATGCTAGACCAAGTATAAGGACTCATGAAAATAACTATAGGTCAAGAGGACTCACTTACAACAATTTTTCTAATTGAATGTTTAGCTCACCATTTCACTTATTTTAGACTTGTTTGATGCTTAGTATTGGTTTTGGGTGTTTAAACACTCAAGCACGCTAAAAACATCAACAATCCCAATAAGGCTACAACTAGGATGTACAAAGATCAACTAGAGGGAATCCTTGATATACGCAAGGTATGTGAGGCCCAAATTTGTAGATGAAAGAAAATAGTGCCACACAGTTGGGTTGAGATGATAACCAAAATCTCCATCTTCACTGCCCAAAGTTATAAAGTTATTTGTGGCTTAGCCATGAGTGACAAAAAAAAATTTCCAAGAGAGGTTTCTTTTGATTCACCTCCCGATATTTATACTCCACCAAAACACTAGAGTTGAGGTCATCCCAAGGGGTGATGAAATCCCCAAGCAAGTCTCCTAAAAATAAAAAATAGGACCACTTATTTCTTGTGCACTCAAGATCACCCAAAGGCACGAGAGGAGAGAATATGTAATTGGCCTTGGGGTTTAAAAACACTTGTTCTTTTCTAATGAAGCTTTAGATTTTCTATCTACTCTTGAAGACACTCATGTTTAAGCATACATTGTTGTTTCCAACTTAACAGTGTTGTCAACATGATAAAAGTGATGATTCATTAACAAAAGGAAATCACTCATCATCAACATAAGAAAATTGATAGAATTAGAAAAAATTCCCTTCATTCATTCAAGATTGAGTGTATTCATTTTAACCACCAAGTCCAAATGTTTCATAGCAAGCTTCTTTGCCCCATAACCATTCAAGATTGTATGAACATGTTTTAAACCCAAATTTAAATATTCCATTGCATTATTCTTTGATCCTTATGCATTCAAGGGTGTATTTTTTAATCTAACCATTCATTCCAATGAAAAGTATGTCAATTCCTTAAGGCACTGAAGATTTCATTTTACTACTCTACACATCCATTCTAGTGAAAAGCTTGTTCATTCCTTAAAGCATTCAAGAGTTTGTTTGAACAAAATTCATTCCAATGATATATGTGCATGAATTCCTTTAAAATGTTCAAGAGTGTATATGCAATATTACCTTTAAATTGCATTCAAGAGTTTTTTTGGGTTTAGGTTTTTAGTTGCAAAATACATTCTAAGGACAAGTGATTAATTCATACAAGTTCATTTACCATTGCAATCCTACTAGTGATAAAATCACTATAAATCTCCAAGGTTGTCTCTTAAAATAAAATAAAATAAAATATTAGAAATCCCTATATTTCAATTAAATAATGAGTTAGGCATCAAAAAACATAAGACAATTTGTAAGTATTCAAAGACGATAGAGAATAGGCACAAATGATAGAATAACATAAATGAAAAAATATTGAGATGATAGAACACAAAATAGTATGGTCTACTTTTCATTGACACCTTACAGTCATAGATGATAGAACATTATTGCAAGCGCTAAAGCTTAGAGATGCCATAATATCGAAGATAACAAAATACTAAAACTATTGACTTTCATTTCCCACAATATAGACAATAAAACTATGGCTACAGAGATGACAGTTACTGAAATGACAGATTTCAATCTGCCAACCATGCAGACAATAGTACTCCACCAAAAGTCGGAGATGATAGTTGAAGATTTTGGATATTCGGCCACCCATAATGAAGACAATAGAACGGGTTAAAAATTGGAGATGACAATTTATAAATACCACTAGTTTTCCAATCACCCTCTATGCAGATGACAGAAGGGTAAATTTTGGAGATGACAATCTAAGTCATGGAGACGTCAACAGGTAATAGAGACGAAAAAATAGGGAATTTTTGTAGGATTGAATAATTTTTCCAAATTATCACAAGCGGAGACGCCAAACATTGGAGACACTGATCTGCATAGATGACAAAGTGTCTACGCAGATGACACTGCATCTTAATAGAGATGACAATGCATAGTTTTTATAGCAAAATTTGAGTTTCTTGACCAAATTTTAGAAATGGAGGAGGGATGTGGGTCCCACCAAACATGCCAAAATGTATGCAAGAAAACCTAACCTATCAAGAGCACACATAAACAAGCAAAATTAGTTGCACATGTATATTAAAGATTCAAATAAGATTGAAATACAACTATTTATACTTGAGTTTTACAACTAAAAAGGAAAGTCCTCATATAACCTTAAAGTAGCTCAACAAGGGTGCCCATAAGAGGCCTTGTTGGTGTGCTCAAGTTGAAAGGATGTGGATGTGCTCTCCCAAACACGCCTATTTAAATCCCAAAATGATAGATAAAAATGCAATATGAAATATCAATCTAAACTAAGATGAGTGTACAATACCTTCAAGAAATGACTATGAGTAATCCAAACTCAAAGGATTCTAAAGGTGTGAATATGGAAATGGTATGTAAACTAACAATAATAAGCTATCATGAAATATGCAAGCATAAATGGAAGAAATCTAACATCTACCAAAGGGTTAGTAATAAGCATAAAAATCTCTAAGAAAGCTCTAAGTCTATAATAGCATGATAACAATGCAAATGAGGGAGATGACAAATGCTTGAGAAAATGGCTCTATTTATAGGCTTAAAAGAGGCCTTGGGAGGTGGCATCTACATAGGTGCCACAAAGGAGACACATGGACTAAGGGGACAAGCCATGCAAAGGTCAACGTAAGCCTTTTTGGTGAAAAGGATGGCTCAAGGTTTGCTCACACATGTGTGAGAAACCTTGGAGAAAGGAAAGAGGGACAAGTGTGTAAGAGTGTAAGAATTTTTAGATAAAATAATGAAATGGAAGCTTTATTGGATCTTGAGTTGGTCACACATGTGCGAGAAAATACTTAGGGACTATGATGTGTTTAGAAAGGTGTTTAGGATTAATTAATGGGTAGGCTTAGAAGAATGAGAGTGATGGGTGTAGACTAGGTTTTAGGATGGGATTAGGATTAAATTAAATAGGATTTAACTTAATCATAGGATTAAATAATTAAGTGGAGGGAATAAAATAAATTGAGATTTATTTAAAAGGGGATTTTATAGAGCACTATGCATTAAATAAATTTAATACATCAAAGGGGATGCATGTAAATTAAATTTAAATACGTTAGGAAAATGAATCTATTTAATTAAATAAGTGGAAGAATTTGAAAATTATAATTAATTATAATGTCAAAGGAAATATTAAATAAATTAATATAGTGTTTTGGGATGATTTTAAGCATCTACAGAAAAATATCCATCAGTGCCACTTCTAAAATGTAGAATATTGTATGTAAATATCAAAGGTAAATGTTTTGTAGACTTGTAGTTTTGTTTAGAGTACAATCGGTGATGTTCCAAATATTATTTTAGAATGGAGTGTAGGCATTACCTTTGGGACTAATATCTTCTGAAGATAATATTGGACCATCTATGAGTCCCATGAAGCAATCACATATGTTGGTATCATATATTGGGATATGGTGCTTGAAATCCCTCCAAATAAACCCTTGATTAATGAACTAACTAAAAATATATTGACCTTTATTATTATTGAGAAAATGACTTGTATGTTGCCACCAATGAGAGGACTCCTCCAGGAATTAAACATTTCACTACAGTTGTCCCCCCAAACATTTCACATATACTATAATGTCGACCATATAAAATGAGGTATATGCTTAAATTTTTATCTCGACTAAAGATGCCCAATAAAATAATTCATCAAAATATCTTTTATAGGCATGGAGATTAAAGAGTAAATAACAACTGTGAAATATAAAATGGGCCTTGCCAGTTTTTAAAATTTGCAAATAATAATCATTCTTTTATTCTAAAATTTATTTAGGAGCTACAAGATAAAATATTAAATATGAATAATTTAAACTTTGTTTTTGAGTGACTCCTTCTCATGTCCAAAATATGTGAACCTTATAAAACTTGGTTGTAATTATTCTTCTATATAGTAATCATAGATCTTTACTAGTGCAAGGTTCTGTTAAAATAATTATAAATATAAGGAAGATTGAGATTGACAATAGTCACTTTATTTCTATATTAAGATCTCATACAAAAGTACTTTTAGATTTTAGAACAAATTTGAAACCTTATGATTTTTGCACAAGTGTATAAATACTTTCTTATTGTCAATTTATTTTATTCTTTGAAATTTACAGGGAGACAAAATATACTACTTTGATACTACTAGTAGATATTTTTTCAAATTCAATGCCAAAAAAAATTAGACAATATTTGCATAAAACGGATTTCTAATTATCCATCAATACTGCAAATTACCTAGTTGAAATAAGGATTCTAAAAATCATATTGTATTTTAAAATACAACAAAAATGAAGTTCAAGAAAAATATTGCATTTAATCCTTCAATAGAACAATCACAAAAATCAAATCATAGTAACAAACAAGCCCGAAGGTAGAAGCTATGTTTTCAAAATCAAAAGCTAGAAGCTTCAAAAATTTCTCCAAGAGAAATCAGCAATCAAAACATATATCCAATAATGTAGAAAATGGGTTTTTTTTTCTTCTTTTAAGTACAATCTAGTGACTCTTGGCATTCCCCTTTTATCTCTTCAAATTTTACACTTTTTTTAAATGTCCTATTTTTCCACTTAAAATAATAATGTGTCATTTTAATAATAATTTGACTTATTACTATGCATTTCAATTTAAAAGTCACTTTATTAAAACTATTTAATCTTCAAGTATTAAAATAAACAATCAATCGAACTCTAAAAATCATATGCAATAGCTCATTAGAAATATCTCAATGAGACGCTCCAAGTTGAATACTGAAATGCCAAAAATATGGAACCCTACTAACTTACTACAAATAGTAAGTATCTAGAAACCCTACTAATTCAACTCTTATTGGCCTTAAACTAGGACAATCTAGGCCAATTCTCATTGAAATCCGTAGAAATTCTTCGTTAGCCCATGAGACCAAGGGAAATAGGTTTAACAAAACATCATGATGAATGAGATAGAAAAAGGGAGCATTACAGAAATGGCCAACTTGCTCCCCTTAGTTCATTTGGAGTTATCAGTTTGATTATAATGAAATTTAATAGAGTAAAATACATTGTATATGCTAACTATTTTTTTATTAAATAGACAATAATTTGATAAGTTAAAGTTCAATAATACCACTAGTTTGTGTTTTTATATATTGAACACTCTTTTGATATAAAAATAGAATCTCGTTATATTATAATGTTTCTCAATAGATGTAGGATTGAGAGTCTATAACACTTTTAACAAAACTTAAATATATGTGTCACATTTGTAAGTGGTGACATACTATAAAGATGATTGTATAAGCTAGTACCCTTGGCTAAGGATTGTGATTGATAGCTTTTTTCTATATTAGTATAACTCAATAATAAGTAGTATTTTGCAAATGATAAGTGGTAAAGTACTCTCTCACTTGCTATCTTTACACATTTAGAAACCATATCATCTTGTCAATCTCATTGTCATGACCCCTCTATGTCATTATTTATATGATTCATAAACTAATAGATGATTCAATAAAGTTCCATTTAGAATTTTACCTTGATTTAATGATTTTAATTATGTAGATGTCAAGTCATTAAACCAATTCATGATTACCTAATATAGTTGAGCTTTTGATATAGATAATTATTTAAATGGATTTAGTCAAACTTTAGCTTCTAGGTTAAATTATGCAAGTTTTGGTGATTACTTAATTTGAACTCTTAGATATGTGTTATTTAAATATGTCACTATTATTTAATTGAATTCTTAAATGATACATCTTTAATTAGTTCAAAATAATTTACTATAGTTGACTTGAACTTGCGAGAAAAATAATTATCTAATCATCTTGTGAATGTTTAATATAATACTTAACTTGTGTTGGTGAGAGGTTAATTAAATAGAATATATCTTTTTTTATTTTTTTATTTTTATTATTATGTATTTTATGGATATTTGTTTTGGTTCCTTGAGTATTGGTTATTTTTATAAACAAAAAAAATTGTGCAACTACTAATTTGATCATTTGGACATGCATTTATACCTGATGATTATTTGGTGGCCTCTCAAATCATATCTATTTAGTTATCATACAATTATTTAAATAAAGTTAATTTTTAAATTTCTTAAACATTAATTATTAAATTATTTATGTATTTATTAATGAATAGATGTAGACAAACTTGATTTTTATTTTAACAACATTTAAGTTAGAAGATTAAAAGTTTACTAGATAATTAAGAAAGGAGAATTTGATTATTAATTTTGGGCCAATGGAATTTTTTTAAAAATAGATAATGGAAAAGGATAACAAACATTCAATTTCATGGTTTTAACAATAATTTTATGTAAGAAAAAATATACATACACATCTTATAACAGCTTCCCAAGCCTCCCAAATAAATAAATACCAAAACAACTATATCAAAGGGAAAAACAAAATATTGAGCAATTTTGTAGTGCACGAGAAAGGGAGACATGTCCAATTCTACATGGAGAAATGTTGTCGAGTAGAGACGTGGCTAGAGGGAGGGAAGTTTATGACATATAGACCTTCATGGAGGAATATAGGAGCAATAAATCTGATTTCTTTCTTGAGTACCAAGCAAGCTTGAAACAAAAATAAAAACAAAACAAAAAAAATCCCTTCTTTGGCACCGCTTGGGGAATGCTTAAAAAGAGGGTCTCCATTCATTTTGTGTGTGGTTGGCTTCACATTTTCTCTTGTGTGAAGAGTTATCAGTGCAAAAATGACATTCATTTCCTTCTCTTTGTTTTCAAATAGGTTGCAGGGTTCAATACTCTAGGACATTCTAAACATGAAGGGTTATTTAGGTAGAGACATTTACCAGCTACCAATAGCATTTTATTTGCAAGATTAGGTACGTAATTTTTGCTTCTGTGGGAAATAAATTATGTTAAAAAAGAAAAGATTCTAAAGTTAGAATAGAGAAATCTGAAAGAAAAATAAGTAATGAGCTCTTTACAGTTCTAGAAATTCTTAGTTGTTTATTTGGCACTAACAGGAGGTTGTAATGCCCTTCAATTACTATTCTATACAATATATATATATATATATATATATATATATATATATATATATATATATATATATATATATATATATATATATATATATATAGAGAGAGAGAGAGAGAGAGAGAGAGAGAGAGAGAGAGAGAGAGAGAGAGAGGACTAATAAGCTTTGCACTTCTTCACCATCTGTTGCTATGGAATTTTGGGCTGAAAATTATGAATAATAATTTGTGCACTCCTACACCTGCTATTGTTTTCAAAATTACTCTGTGATAACTCCTTTTTAGTTTGTATAAATAAAACATTAGAGCATAATTCTTCTATTCATAACAGTAAGGTTCAGTAAAGTTGCCTACAAGAAAGAAAGAAAAAAAATTGGTGATATTATCAATTTTGGAAACTATATATATTTTTGTTCATTTCCTTATGTAGTTATGATTGCTAAAAGAAAATAACATGCCTGTTGTAACATTGAATGTTAAAATAAATGATGAGCATGTTGTAATGTAGTTACTTTGGAAATTGGATTATTGTAAATAGAGGAATTGGGAAAGGGTCAACATTCGAGCTTCATATATGACTTCATTTTCACTATGGAGGAACATACAAGTTCATTTACATTAGTAAATAATTTTGGTACTGTTGTAACTTTACCATAGAGGGAAGTCAAAACTATTGTAGTAGTACCATGTGATTTAAATTGCACCTCTCTAGTAGTCCCATACTTTTGGACTATAACCATACCAACCTAATCTATGGAACCTTGCCTATCAATGAGGTGGACCACCCATAATGCTTTAATGATTCTGAAATATCTAGCTTATCATAGTACAAGAAATTATTGGTAGTCTAAAGGTTCAATTACTTGTCATACACAAGTATGTGAGTACATATATGAAATCGAGACTTATAAATGTACACTTATAACCAAACTTACAGTTGATAAGAAGAACATGTGTATAAAAAAACTCAGCAAACACAACCTAGTTTACATGGCTTTAAGATTATATAGAAAACTAAAATTCATAATTAAACTAGTCTTGATTGACCTATCTAGGTTTTATAAAATTGTTGTTATGGAACTTTTGAAATTGACCGCAAAATTAGTGAGCTAGGATGTACATAGGTTAACCATACATCTAATTTAAATGCAAACCTCAACCCAAATGTGAGGCCTCGCCCCGACCCATCTTAGCATCGATGATACATTATTATTTTGATACTCATGCCTCGATATGTCAGAATATTATTTGATGCACTGAACATTATTATGCTATTTATGATGTGTGATGCTTTACTTTCAGATATTTGTTTCGTCATTTAATGCTTTATAAACATGTACGATGATGAAGTGAATAAATGCAGAACTAACACCTTGATTTTTCCAATTTTAATGAATAGAATGAGATGAACAATTGAATTGTAGAAAATGAATGTTTTAATTTACATGATTCTCTTGATAAGTATTTTACATATATACATGTGTTTCTTGAACTATTGATGTGTGCAATGAGTGTGTAGGAAATTTAGCCAAAAAAAGTCAAAGGAAGGACAGAACTAAACCCCTTGTTAAATTGTGCTATCTTTGTATTATAATTCTTTAAAGGTTGTTATTTGGTCTTACTATTTCTCATAGATTTTAATTGTTCCTATTAAGTCTTTAAGGCCTAAAAATATTAAATTTAAGCACCCTAGGGGTAAGGGTATGGGTGGGGAGCAGTTTCCAACCCCTTAGTCTCCTTGGTTGACTTTTAGGGTCACTCAAAAACCCTACTTTTGGTTGATTGAGAAAATGGATTGTCTCTTTACTTGAGTTGGTGACTCAAACTCCATCTTGAGTTTACTTGAAGTCTAGTTGAGTTAAGGATCATACTTAGAGGCATTTTTGGAGTATTTTTGGTTTTGTCACTCAATCTCTAGTTTTAGAAAAAGTTTGAAGATTGAAGGAAGAAAAGGAAAAATCTCTTCTCAACTTTCCATTTTGCCATAACTCTTGTGAAGGTAGGAGTTCTTTACTCTTTGATTTTGTTTCTCCATGTTGTTCATGCTTGAATCATGCATAAGTTGTTGTGTTGTTCTTTGTTTTTCTTGCTTGTGTGTTGGGATTGATTTGGAGGGATCTTAAATTGTTCTTGATGTTCTTCTTATGCTTGTTTTGATATTTTTTTTTGAGAGGATTTCATGGGGATTGTTTTGGAATTACTCACCCTTGGATAGGGAAGAAGTGGCTATGTATGAGGGAAGGGCCTTAGTTGGACCTCAATGGTGTAAAGTCTCCTCTCATGGTGAGAGGAGGGAAAGAGGGTAGGGTGTATGGGCCCCTACTTGTCATCGCATACCTTGGTTGATATTGTGAATTTTTAAATATGGAAAGGAATGAAAATCCTTGTGAAAATAGCCCCGAAAGAGCCTTGTAAAAAAATAGAAATTTTTGAAGTTTTAGCCCCAAAAGGGCTATGGTTTGGTATGGTTATTGATGTCTCTCATTGGGAAAATCCACCTCCCCCTAGTCAGGTTGTATGTTTGAACCTATTGTGCAAAACCAAGATAGGGTGCATGCTTGAATTATTCTTGATGTTGTGATGATTCACCGGGTCAGCTCTTGTCTTCTCCTTGTGTTTCCTTGAAGTTTTGAAGGTATTGGAGGAAAGCACTTGTGAAGGATTTTGTAGAGATTTCATTTGAATTGTAATATTATATAAAATGTATTGGATTTTGATGTATCGGCAAAGACATCAGGTTTTCTTACTTGTTCTTTCCCGATGGAGCCTTGAACCAAGATGAATAATAGAGAAAGAATAAGATTATGAAAACCTCCTTGTATTGCTCTTATGTGATTTCAAATTTATGCATATGTATGTGAAAAAATTAGCTCATTAGATAATTTTTTCGAATTATGAATTCTCAAGTTTCAATTATGTAATGAAAAGTAATTTGATATGTTGTAACTTCCAATTCAATGTTTATGTATCAAGAGGAAATGAAAATCTTCCATTGTGGTCACAAATTTATCTCTCTCCTTGATAAACTACATAATAGAAACAATCAAATGTGGTTGAGAATTATGCATCACCTTGAATTCTAAATAAATGGAACATCCACCTTGTTACATGATGATTGTTAAAACATAAAATTTAGGAGAAAAGAAATAAATTATGACCATATTCACATCCTTGTATTAGTATGCTTGTTCAAATAAATCCATGTTGTCATTAGGAATGAATGTCACTCTTAGTATAACACAAAAAGTATAGCAAGAAATATATATCAACACTTAATAAAAAAAGGGACTTCAATAAAAAGTGCACTTCCAAGAGTAAAAACCTCTCTGGAAAATGTATGGGAAAAAATTTAATTCCCCAAGCCATAGAGAATATTCTCTGAATTATTCTCTCTTGAATATCAACTTAAATCTTTACTAATTTTATAAAAAATAAATAAATCAATAAAGTAATGAGAATAGAAAAATAACAATATACATATATCCTATCTATCTTAACCAATTAACTTTATGCATTTACTACACCCCCCCCCCCCCCTCCTATCCTAATCTCCCTAGAATCTACCTATCAAACTCTAAACATTAACCTTCATGCCCTTTTTGGCGCAGGCTTTTGTGACATATCTCTATAAATTGAAATTTGCATTGAATGTGTATGAGGCTGAGTTCTACGCTTCCCCATGTACCTCCTTGACATGGTTATTGGAATTGGTAAGTGGCAGAGTTTTGAGTTCTTATTCAAACAAAAAAATTAAAACTTCAACAAAAAACTTAAACGATCCCCTCCAATACCCCTAGCACGCTCAGCATGAAGGACTGACCACATGCATGGCAGGGGGACAAGACTGGCGTGGGTATAGTCTTGGGTAGCGGGGTAGCTTGGGATTGCGCCCAGTCCACTTGGATGTGAGTAGGGCCATGTGGAGATGTGTGGATTGAATGTGAGTGCTAGTCTTGCCTTGTAGTGGTAGGTATAATAGTTCATGTTAAACTTAGTTAGATTAGTTAAGATGAGAGATATATTAATTTTAAGTTTGTTAAGATGTTAAGGGTGAGTGTTATTCATTTTGTTAATTTGAATGTTTTTCTTTGTTAGCTTTAGTATATCCTTCTTATGGAAAGTTTATAAAATCTTAGGTAGTCTAAAATATGTAGCATTCTAGTTTAGATTTTATTAAGCATTTGACTTAGTAGTATTATTAATTTCAAATAGACAATTGTTTCAAACAAAAGTGGTTATTACATTAGGAACATGTAATTAAAGTAAATTTAATAGCCCTAGATGAATTATGAATTGAATAAATAAGGATTAGATTGACTTATAGATTTATTTGAATTAAATCTAAGCGTCAATTCTAAGTGAAAATGATAGATTAATAAACTGGATTGGCATAAGTATGTTAGAGAAAATCTTTAAGTTTAAATGAATTTAGTATGATTGATGATAACGTTTACCTCTGGTATGTGTGTATATCCAAGGTGAATTAGATTTTGGATTAAAGTTTTTATACATAGATAGTATGCGTCAGATAGTTAGAGTTAGTTGATCTTCTAGAGTTTTAAATCTTCTTAATGTTAAATGATTAGATTGTAATGTCAAACAAGTTATGCAATTAAGGGATAGATGTCATTTTAGTAGTAATTCATTAGACGTATTGAATAAGTTGTTGTGTTAATCTAATGTCACCTTAGGAGGTAATAATTTAAGGAATTGTTAAAATCAATTGATGGATTGGGACTCTAATTAAATGGATTAGTCATTTAATTTAATTTAGTGATTCACTAAGAAACTCTCAGTTTACCCTAATAATCTCTTCACAAAATGTTCAAACTATGTTGTCACCTTTTTGTATCAATGGTGAACTTGCATCTAGTTTCAAAGTACCCTAGGTATCTGAACTTGAAACTTCTCAAATAATTCATTCCATTATAGTAGACATTTAAAATTCTTTTATGACCATGTTATCTTATTTAATCATTCTTCTTAATTTATTTATTTTTTAAATGTTGTGTGTGTTTTGCCCTTATATTTTGGGCATGACACCAAAAATTCACCATGATATTATAGAGTGGTTAATATACTAACCGCCTAATTTTCCTGAGTAGGTGTATGATGGCGAAGAGCTATTTAGGTGAGTAAATCTCACCAGTGGTCATAGGGACAATAACTACATAAAACAAATAGAAAACCAAAACTAGATATCATTAGTGACTGCACATTCCATTAGTGTCTTGATACAGTGGATATGTGTATGTAGGCAACCTAGAAGGTGAAGGTTACCTTCAGAGCGCAGATACCTTGGGCATAGATTTTTTGAGTATTTAGCCTTCATTAAATTATAGATTAAAAGAAAAGAGAAGAAGAAAGAAAAGCTAAAACAACTTAGAAAAAAAAGGATTCTCAAGAAGGTACATATACTTGGCCAAATGCCCTAAAAATTAAGAGGGGGTATAGGACTTAAGAAAATTCTCGATAGTCTAGCACCTGGCCATATGCCCAAAATGCAAGGAAGGGTGTGGATTTTGTGAACCTTTCTTAGAACCTTGGCTAGATGTGAAATTCTAGCAAGTGGCCCTGGACCCAGATGGTCCCGAAGGATGTATAAACTCTGATTAAGGTACAATGATATTCCTATCCACATAAGAATCCATCCTGAATGGGTGAAAGAAAGCCTTTTAAAATAAATTTTTTATTTATATGTCTACCCAAAAGTGAAGATGGTCTAATTGACCAATCTATTGCCCCAGACAGAAGAGCCTGGGTGGACTCATCTTCTGAGTAATCACTAATTGAACACAAAAAAAATGGTATTTTTTCTTGTTGAATTGTTATGATCATTCTTCTAGAAATCAGTTGTTCTTTCTAAGGATAGGATGGTCCTTACATGTGGTATCACAGTTCCAAGTTCAAGACTCAACCTAAAGGTATACTACTTAGTATATTTTGGGTTGAAAAATAAATAAATGGATAAGTCTTAAGTAATAATAAGAATCCTAATATTGTGATTCACTATTCCAGAATGGAAACTAAAGTCTATGTGTGCAAGAGGCATAATCCCTCCTCTAGAAAATAAGTCTCCAAACAAGACCATCAAGGTGGGACTCCATCACCCTCACAAAAAGGTTGTAGGGAACTAAAGGAAGGAAAATGAGCTCTACAGGAGAAAGAAAAAAGGTTTTCTGCACTAAGAGACTTCCCTTTTGGTTGTGGGTGCAATGCCCTGGTCATTAGTAAAGAGATATTTGAACAGTGCGAACAAGTGGATCCAAGTGGTACACCAATAAATTTAGATTTTGGGGAGGAGCTGGAAGAGGAAGAAGAAGAAGAGTAGGTCTCTAAATGTAATATGTGTATATGTAAAAATAAAAAAATGCACTCTATACAATGTAAAGAAATGATGTGTAGCTATAGAACATAATCTTGTAACAATTTTTGTACAAAAATAAAAGATCTTTTCTTTATTTTTAGTTCTACTGCAATGTGCTACAATGTGTATGTATTGACAAAGTGAATAAAAGAGTTTAAGATGAATATCAAGTTTTATACTATTATATTTTGATTAATTGTTTATAAAATTCAAGAACATAATGGCCTGAACTAAGGGGCCTCAAGAGGTAAGAAGGGCTAGTACTATTATAGTATATCAAGAACCATTAGAACAAAATCAAGAATCACCAAAGCATAATCAAGAGCTAGAATAACAAAATCCAAAAAACATAGAACAAAATCAAAACACAAAAAACCAAGATGAAAATGGTATAGCAGTCATTATTAACTTATTAAATGTTAAGGGATAGACAAGGGAAATTGGAGGATATTTTATAAAACCTTGGGAGAAATCTAGAGAAAAATTCACAAGAGTTTACACAAAGAGGCATATAAAATGTGCCTCTATCACCTCCAAGGAACACTATGGGAGACCCTTCTCAAAAAGAACTTCATTTTGATCCTTCTAAAGATATCCAAAAAAATTCCCCACCTAAATTTGTCAGAAAACATGTTGGGGATGTTGCTAAAGATTGGTTGATAGAAATGGAGAAGTACTTTGAATTGAAATACTATCTCGACAATATGAAAGTAGTTTGGTGAGCATATCAGTTAACTGGGGAAGCAGCTAGCTGGTGAACCAATACAAAAGAGCAACATAGTTACACTAAGACAAATTTGAGGTGGGAACAATTTATGGAGCACTTTCATGAAAGGTGGCTTCCATAGTTATATTATGATGAAAGTATGATAGAATTTATGAATTTAAAACAAGGACATTTATCAGTCCAATAGTATTGGAATAATTTTGCTAAGCTAATGAAATTTGTTCCTTTCTACCAAAAGGACGAAAGGGCCCACGCAAGAAAAATCATTTTGGGGTTGAATATAAAAATTAGAGCTAAGGTAGATATGTTCATTCTCAAGGGTTTGAATCAAGTTCTAGAACAAGCTCGTGCAGTGCCTCTCATGTTTGCAGTCTATACCTTGTTATATTTTGATCCAAGAGATACTTGTTCTCATGTTATTTTTACATTTGAGATGACCTGAGGGTCAAATGTTATACTTTGATTTTATTATCATAGATGTTATATTACTATGTTGTTTAGTTGATCATATTTTCATGATGATGCCATTTTGAGATGATAGTATGTTCTATGATGATGTCTAGTTATCCGATATTTAGACATATCTCTGATTTGGTTATTTACTTCCTTCTTTCTTTGTTATGCTTTATGCAAACATGAGTGTTCTAAATGTATTATTTTAGTATTATTTAATAAGTGGTTAAATTTGGTTAATTAATGCATTAATTTCTTCGGATATGTTATTATATGCTATTGCACTTGATCATGTGTTTTAGTGTGCAAGAATTATATCCCTAGCAGTGGCACATGGAGTTAGTGATTCAGCTTTTCATATTTGACCAATTTCATCCCTGTATAGTCGATGTATCTAATTTCATTGTTTAAATTAAATCTTCTAGTAATTTAATAAATCTGGACTCATTTGCATTATGTAATTAGACTCGTCAGGGTGTCTGTGCATTTAGAGGTTCGCATTTGTAGCAAAAGTTATTAAGGATTTCTATGATTTTGGAATTTTGGGATTTATTTTCATTGATTTTATTTTTTGGTAGGTTTTCCATAGATGAATCCCAATTACTTGGAATAGCCTATTTTCATTTGGGTTGATTCGGGGTTTAACTAGTTTTCCTAGTTATTTATCCTAATCAATTATTCACTCGAAAAGTGAATAAGTATCCAAAAAGGAAATTAATTCCTCACTTCTCATTTTCAGAAATTACAAATTTGAGAGCTTTTTCCAAAATCCTTTTCTGAAGGATTTTGTTTTTGTTCATTTTAAGAACTACGGGCATGGGATCTTCATGAGATTGGTCTCACTAGATCCATCTTGGGGAGACCTTGGTTTGTCACAACTTTTGGCAGCTTATGTAGGATATTTATTTTATCTAGTTGATTCCCATTTTAGCCCTTTTGGTTGTTAGGTAGGGCTCTCTTTTTTTCATGTTTCAGCTTTTTTTTTCTTTTTTTTTCTAGTATTTGTATGTTAGGAGGTTGAGATATAGTGTTCCCCTTTGTTTTTGATTCTTAGTTTTTCTCGGTTGGTCAGGTATGAATATTTTTCCTATTTTTGGGATGAGGGTTTGAGGTTTCACACCATTATGCTGGTTGCTTTTGCATATGGCATCCAAACCTAAATTTTATTGGATTTTTGTGGCTTTTGTGCCCTAAGGCCAAATGGGTTTTTATTTCAAATTTTTTGAGTTTTAAGGTTTTTACCTCTATTTGTGGGCCATCCATTTTTCTTGAGTTTTCTTGGCATGATGTTGGTTGTGGATTTGTATTATCTGTAGGGTGTCATTCAAACCACTATTGTACTTTTATGTTGCATTTGGATGTGTGTAGCACCCATACTCTCAATTTTGTTATCAGTTGAGTGTGATTTTGCTTGTGTTCTCATCCAGCCCTTGCATGTTGATCTTTGTGATGGTGGTGCACCCATACATGAGCACACGCATGTGCCTTTGCTGATGGCTTATGAGATTTGACCTCCTAGTTACTATTGGTTGAGATATGTTCCTTTGGGGTTGGGATGCAAATATGCATTGCCTACGAGCACTCATCATGTGATGAGCATGGGTATGTAGGGTAAGTTGGTGGAGGGGCTTCTCTTGTAACTTGGGCAGTGTTCCCAACATGATGTACATGTAGAAGTTTCTAATAGGTGAAAACTTAATAAATTTATAAGAAATTTAACATGATAAGAAATAAAAGGTTAACCTCTTGAGGGTGGTGCCAAGGGGAACTATCAATACTTCATCGTCCTTGCAATTTAGTTGGGGACACAACATGTTAGCCTCCCAAGGGTGTATCGAGGGGAACGATTTATTAGCATGTTACCAACTCTCCACCATAGTCCTAACATATTTGACCCATAGAGTTTCTGATCAGGTCCTATTGCACTTGCACTGTCACATGATCTAGGTTGTAGTCCTCCTTACTATCAGGCGTGAGTGTTAGCCATGGATGTTTTCTTTATGTGTGTTTGTGGTTGGATCATTATCTCCATCAGCATGATAGGAGAAAACCTATGGGTTCCATGTGGTTGGGAGGCGTAGCTACCTATACCACTATTGGGGATCGGTGTAGAGAGATGATCTATTATTCCAATATAACTGGTGCTTGATGATTCACTTGGTATATTTAGGTTTCTAGAGTATGCTTCCTTGTGATTTATGATTTCATTGGAATGCTTGGATATCATGTTTAGGTGATGTTATTTTATTTGGTATATTCAGGTTTCTAGAGTATGCTTCCTTGTGATTTATGCTTTCATTAGAATGCTTGGATATCATGTTTAGATGATGTTATTTTATTTGACACATTCCTATATTATGATGTTTATCATATTATTAGATGATGTGATTTACTTAGTTGGAATATCTATTTCTTTATTGGATTATCATGTTAGATTCCTTTTTCTTATGATGTTATTATGCTCTAGTGGTGATGCCCTCATAAGACGACTCCAACTATCTAGTTGGCAGTTTGGGATGTTACACATGGGGGATGGCTAGGTCCTTTGAGGTCTCATGATGCTATTATAGTTAGGAGGAACTGTGCATGAGTTTTATTATGTCTATTCATTGTGATGTTTCTTTTAGTATGTTTCCTTTACTATTATGTTTTAGATGGTTAGCTACTATCTTTCTTGTGTTTGAGTGTTCAAGCCTCAATTTGTGGATCTAGTACTCTCTAGTGTGGAGGAATTATTTTCCTTATATTTTCATCTTTTATTTTCCTTGTTTTTTGTTGTGTTTCTTCGCATGAGAGTTTTTTGTTTCACGTGGAGGCTTCCATTTCTTCGTGTGGTTGCTTGTACTTCCTTGTGCAAGCATTGGCATCAGTGTAGTGGTTTTGGTGGTTGGGCCAAGCATTTCTTCATGCGAGAAGGTAGTTCCTTACATGGCTTAGTGCACTTCCTCATGTGAGACTATCAGTTATGTTTTCTCATGTGGAAAATAGGGGGTATCTCCATTATTTTTCAGACAACGCAATTTAGTGTTTTGAGTACCCTTTAGGATTGCTTGTATTTCTAGGCTTTGAAAGATTATATATTTTATGTTTTGTTGTCATCTTTGGTTATCATCTTCCAGTTTGAGCCTGTTAGTTAGTAGTGGCATTTAGAGATTCGTTGGTAGTCAGGATTTTTGGTTAAGTCTTCTATTGCGGTCTTTTTGATCCTTGTATGATGATTCTCATGTGCATCGATATGTGTTTTAAAAAGATATCTTGGCTTTTATTTATCCTTGTTCCAAGGATCTCCAAGTAGGGCATTATAGCCCACAAGCAGGAAAAGAAACTTCATTCCTTAGTAGCAACCAGGCAACCTTTTTAGGATAAAAGGCAATATTTTAAAAGAAAAGTGGAACATAAAGACTCCAAGGAACAAATTAATGATAGGAGAGGTCCCCCAAAATCAACCACAGCACCAAACCACTACCAATATGCAACCTCGAGAAACTAAAGGACCTGTGGGAGGATGTTTCATGTGTGTGGGGGTAACCACTATGCTCAAGATTGTACAAGGGTACAAGGAACAAGTCCTAAACTACTTCCACCTTAGCACTAAATTTATGTTGTATAATAAATCAACAAACCAAGCATCAAAACACCCCCGGAAACAAGAGGTACACTTTTTGTTAAATCCATTTTTGTTTTGATTAACACTGATTCATCAGAAAAATTCATTTCACCAGAACTGGTATAGAAAATTATTTTACCCACAAGGGAAATGGATACATCATGGGCAGTCCAGTATGGTGATGAGGCTATTAGAATAGTTAGCAAATACCTTGAGGATGCTCTTGTTGAATTTCCCAGAATGAAAACTAGAGTTGACTTATATATTGCCCCTTTAGGAACATATGATGTTATACTCAGAATTAATTGGTTAACTGAGCACAAAGCCATTGTTTATTGCCTCCATAAGATAATGTAATGTGTAGATGATAAGGGATATAGAGTTTAAATCTGCAAAACATATAAACCTATAACTATAGGAACCATCTCAGCTATGCAACTAAGGAAGGCAAGGTGAAAGCGGGGAAATCAAATATTTATGGTAGCCTTGAGTGAGAATAAAGATAAGGAACCTCCAACTTTTGAGAAGAGTCCCTTCAAGAATTTTGAGATGTATTCCCTAAGGAGTTACCAGGTTTTCCACCTAAGAGAGAGTTTGACTTTTCCATTGAGTTATTGATAGGAACTGCACCTGTATCTAAAGTTCCATGCAAGATGAACACTACTGAGCTTTGAGAATTGAAAATACAATTACAAGAATTGTTAGAAAAGGGATTAATTAAACGTAGTGTCTCCCCTTGGGGTGTCCCAGTAATCATTGTGGAAAATAAAGATGGAACCTTAAGTTTATGCATTGATTATAGAATTTTGAACAAGGTAACTATCAAAAAATATTATCCGCTGCCTCGAATTGATGATTTATTTGATTAGATGAAAGGGGCAATAGTGTTCTCTAAGACCAACCTTCGGTTAGAGTACCATTAGTTAAGGATAAAGGATGAGGATATACCAAAAATAGCATTTCAAACCAAATATGGGCATTATGAATTTATAGTAGTACCTTTTGGACTAACTAATGCACCAGCTGCTTTTATGAACTTAATGAATAATGTCTTTAACAATTATCTAGATAATTTTGTGATAGTATTTCTAATGACATTTTGATCTATTGTAAAAATGAAGAATAACATTTAGTGCATCTTTGGTTAACAATGCAAAGGCTTTGTAAACATAAGTTATATGGAAAATTGTCTAAGTGCTCTTTTTTTGAAAAGAAGATCCATTACTTGGGGCATATCATTTCAGTTGAGGGCATTTTTGTAGACCCAGATAAGATCAAAGCTATAACTAAGTGGCCAATACCTAAAGATGTCTCTAAAGTAAGAAGTTTTATGGGCTTAGTGGGATATTATAGAAGGTTTGTTAAAGACTTTTCAAGGGTAGTTGATCCTATTACTACCTTACAAAGGAAGAATTGAAAGATTTGGAGTGGACAATGTGATAAGGCTTTCCTAACTTTAAAGGAAAAGTTAACGACATCCCCTATATTGAGAGTACATGATCCTAATGGCCATTTCACCATAGTCATAGACACATCCATAGAAGGTCTTGGAGGATTCTTAATGCAACATGAAGGTGTAGTTGCTTATGAGTCCTAAAAACTTAAAATTCATAAAGTAAACTACAACACTCCTCATGATCTTGAATTGGAAGCCATAGTGCATGCTTTACAAAAGTGGAGGAACTTCTTATCGAGAAAACCCTTCTGAGTTTTTTTTTTTAAAAATCACCAAGGGTTCAAAAACATTTTTACCTAACCTCACTTAAATGCAAGGCAAAGAAGATGGATATATTTTTAATTGAGTATGACTTCGAAATTGAGTATGTCAAGGGAAAAGAAAATTGGGTAGCAGATGCTCTCAATAGAAGGAGGCATATATTGGCAATCTCTACCTTACAAGTGGACTTGAAACAACAGATTGTAAAAGAGCAAGTTAAAGATCCATGGTATTTACAAGTCAAGGATGCACTCAAAAATTATTCTACGAAACCCAAGTATGAAGAATATGCTCTAGAGCCTGATGGAATGATGAAATATCATGGTCAAATATATATGCCTAACCTTAAAGGATTAATGGAAACTATTCTAATTGAAGCCCATAGTACCCCCTACTATGGACACCCTAGAGTGAATAGGATGTATGTTGATCTTAAGAGATTGTACTATTGGTCAGGTATGAAAAAAGATATAGTCACGACAACAATTGAGTGTCTAGAGTGTCAACAAATAAAAGCAGAACACATGCACCCTACAAGACTACTTTATCCACATAGTGTGCCGTAATACAAATGGAAAGTGATAAGCATGGATTTTTTTTTAGGGATTACCTATGACATCCCATAGACATAATTGTATTCTGGTAATTGTGGACAAGCTTACCAAGGCAACCCATTTCATCCCAGGAAATTTGATAGATGATGCTCAAGCTATATCTCAAAAATTTATTAAAGAGATTTTTAGGCTATATGGTAAACCTAAAAATATCATTTTAGATAGGGATATCAAATTTACATCAAGGTTTTGGACTACCTTTCAAGATGCCTTAGGGACACAACTAAACTTTAGTACTGCATACTATCTAGAAACTGATGGGAAAACTAAAAGAACTAACCAATTTTTAGAAGATCTACTTTGTATGTGTTGTATGGACCAATAGACCAAATGGGAAGATTACCTACCATCAGTGGATTTTTCATATAATAATTCCTTTCAAGCTATTATTGGTATGGCTCCATTTGAAGCACTTAATGGAAGGAGTGTTGAACATCATATAGTTGGGATAGATTGGAGGACAGAGTTGTAATTGGGCCTGACATGTTGTAGGACATGGATAATCAAGTACAACTAATTAGGCAGAGAATGAAGGAAGCAACTGATAGGGAGAAAAGTTATACAAATAAAAAATGGAACTCTAAAAAATCTCCAAATTGGTGAAAAAGTGTTCCTTCGAGTTCATCCTCATAAGAGCTCCATATCTTTTGGAAGGAAATCCAAACTAGGTCCATGTTTTGTTGGACCTTTTGAAGTTTTGGAGGAGATTAATCTAGTGCCTTATCGCTTAGCTTGCCTCCAACATTGAGCCGTATTCATGATGTGTTCCATGTATCCATTATAAAAGGATATAAACCTTATCCTAAACATATTTTAAATTGGAATACCCTGCAAGTGGAAGAGCCAAGAACCATAACAATCCAACTGTGCCAAATCTTAGAGAGGCACCAGTACTAGTTGCACAATCAAATCGTGGATCAATGTAAGTCCAGTAGGATCAGTATTCAGTGGAAAATGCAACCTGGGAAGATATCACAAAAATGGAGAAACATTATCCATATTTATTTTGAGAAATTTAAAAATTAAATAAATAAATAAATAACTTAGCTATAACTTGCAAATTTCAATTTTATTTTGATTAACTTTGCAAAGGCTTAATATTTTGTTAGTTGATATCTAATAAAATTTTTGAGGAATCCATACTTAAGTTGACATTTGATATAACATATTTTGAAAAGAAACTTTACAAAGGATGAAATCATGATAAGTAGGATTTGACTCTACAAATGATTGAACTATGTTAGCATGGAATTAGTTCACCTTTTACAATTTTGGTAATGAATCTATACATGCAATTTTGAGACATATATTGTGACTTGATTTTTATCTCTAACTATTATGTTGTAACTGTTATGGATCAGGATGATGCATTCTTAAGGGAGGAAGGATGTCACGACCCCTCTATGCCATTATTTATATGTCTTATTTACTAATAGATGATTCAATAAAGTTTCTATTTAGAATCTTACCTTGATTTAATGATTTTAATTTTGTAGATGTCGAGTCATTAAACCAATTCATCATTACCTATTATAGTTGAGCTCTGGATTTTTGATATAATTATTTAAATGGATTTGGTCAAACTTTAACTTCTCAGTTAAATTATGCAAGTTTTGGTGATTACTTAATTTGAACTCTTAGATATGTGTTGTTTAAATATACCACTATGATTTAATCGAATTCTTAAATGATACCTCTTTAATTAGTTTGCAATAATTTACTATAGTTGACTTGAACTTACCAGAAAATTAATTATCTAACCATCTTGTGAATATTTAATTTAATACTTAACTTGTGTTGGTGTGAGGTTAATTAATTAGAATATATCTTTTTATTTATTTATTTATCTATTTTATGGACATTTGTATTGGTTCCTTGAAGACTGTTATTTTTATAAACAAAAAGAAATTGTGCAACTACTAAATTGTTCATTTGGACATGCATTTATACTTGATGATTATTTGGTGGCCTCTCAAATGATATCTATTTAGTTATCATACAATTATTTAAATAAAGTTAATTTTTAAATTTCTCAAACATTAATTATTAAATTATTTAGTTATTAATCAATGAATAGATGTAGACAAACTTGATTTTTATTTTAATAGCATTTAAGTAAGAATATTAAAAGTTTACTAGATAACTAAGAAAGAAGAATTTGATTATTAAATTTTCGGCCAATGGAATTTTTTTTTTAAATTAGGTAATGGAAAAAGAGAACAAGCTTTCCATTTCATGGTCTTAACAATAATTCCATGTAAGATAAACTTTATATACACATCTTATAACAACTTCTCAAGCCTCCTAAATAAATAAATACCAAAACAACTATATCAAAGGAAAAAATGAAATATTTAAGCATTTTTGCAGTGCATGGGAAAGGGAGACATGTCTAGTTCTAAATAGAGAAATTACACTGAGTAGAGATGTGGCTGGAAGGAGGGAAGTCTGTGATGTGTAGACTTTCGTGGAGGAATATAGGAGCAATAAATCTAATTTCTTTCTTGATTACCAAGGAAGCTTGAAACAAAACAAAAAAATGCCCTTCTTCGGCATTGCCTGAGGAATGCTTAAGAGCGGGGTCTCCATTCATTTTGTGTGTGGTTGGCTACACATTTGCTCTTGTGTGAAAAGCTATTAGCGCAAAAAGGGCATTCATTTTCTCCTCTTTGTTTTGAAATAGATTGTAGGGTTCAGTACTCTAAGGCATTCCAAACATGAAGGGTTATCTAGGTAGAGACATTTTCTAGCTAGCAACAACATTTTGTTTGCAAGACTAGGTACATAATTGTTGCTTCTATAGGAAATAAATTCTATTAAAAAAGAAAGGAGTCTAAAGTTATAATAGAGAAATCTGAAAGAAAAAGAAGTAATGAGATCTTTAAAGTTTTGGAAATTCTTAGTTGTTTATTTGGCACTAACAAGAGGTTGTAATGCCCTTCAATTTCTATTCTATACAAAAAATATATTTACATATATAGAGAGTTAGGACTAATAAGCTTTGCACTTCTTCACCATCTGCTACTATGGAATTCTAGGCTGAAAATTATGAATAATAATTTGTGTACTCCTACACCCGCTATTATTTTTAGAATTACTCTGTGATAACTCCTTTTAGTTTGTATTAATAAAACATCAAAGCATATTCATCTATTCATAATAGTATGGTTCAAAAAAGCTGGCTACAAGATTTAATTTAGATCCTTTTTCTAGTGATATTATCAATTTTGGAAACTTTTTTTTTTTGTTCATTTCCTTCTGTAGTTATGATTGCTGAAAGAAAATAGCATGCCTATTGTAAAATTGAATGTTAAAAGAAATGATGAGCCTATAGTAACATAGTTGGTTTGAAAATTGTATTATTGTAAATAGAGGAATTGTAAAAGGGTCAATATCTGAGCTTCACATATGACTTCATTTTCACTATGCATGAACATACAAGTTCATTTACATAGGTAAATAATTTTGGTACTATTGTAACTTTACCATAGAGGGTAGTTAAAACTACTATAGCAATAACATGTGATTTAAATTGCACCGCTCCAGTAGTCCCACACTTTTGGACTATAATCATACCAACCTGATTTGTGGCACCTTGCCTATCAATGAGTTGGACCACCCATAATGTTGTAATTATTCTAAAATATATAGTTTATTGTAGTACAAGCAAGGATTGGTAATTTAAAGGCTCAGTTACTTGTCACACACAAGTATGTAAGTACATATATAAAACTAATAAATTTATAAACATATACCTTTAACCAAACTTACAATTGATAAGAAGAACATGTGTATAAAAAAAAAACTCACGGGGCACAACCTAGTCTACATGGCTTTAGGAATATATAGAAGACTAAAATTCATAATTAAACTAGTCTTGACTGACCCATCTAGGCTTCATAAAATTGTTGTTGCAGAACTTCTGAAAGTGACTGCAAAATGAGTGAGCTAGGATGTACATAGGTTAACCATACATCTAATTTAAATCCAAACCTCAACCCAATAATTCACCATGATATTATAGATTGGTTAATATAGTAACTGCCTAATTTTCCCATGTAGGTGTATGATGCCAAAGAGCTATTTAGGTGAGTAAAGCTCACTAGAGGTCATAAGGAAAATAGCTACATCAAACAAATAGAAAACCAAAACTACATATCATTAGCAAGTGTGTGTTCCATTGGTGTCTTGATCCAGATGATATGGGTATGTAGGAAACTTAGAAGGTGAAGGATACCCTCCATAGCATAGATACCTTGGTCATAGATTTTGTGACTATTTAGCCTCCATTAAACTATAGATTAAAAGAAAAGAGAAGAAGAAAGAAAAACTAAAACAACTTAGTAACAAAAGGATTCTCAAGAAGGTTCATATACATGGTCGTATGCTCGAAATCCCAAGAGGGGGTATAGGACTTAATAAAATCCTCGGTAGTCTAGCACCTGGTTGTGTGCCTGAAACCCAAGGAAGGGTGCAAATTTTGTGAACCTTGCTTAGAACCTTGGCACACTAAAGTGTTGGATGTGAAATTCTAGCAAGCGACCTTGGACTCGAATGATCCCGAAGGGCAAATAAACTTTGATAAGAGTATGATGATATTCCTGTCTGCATAAGAATCCATCCCGAATGGGTGGAAGAAATCCTTTTAAAACAATTGTTTATTTATATTTCTACCCAAAAGTGAAGATGGTCCAGTTGACCAATTTTGTTTCCCTAGATAGAAGAGCATGGTTGGCTAAATGAAATTTTGTCCTATATGGACTCATCTCCTAAGTAATCATTAATTGAACAAAAAAAAATACATGGTATGTTTTTTTGTTGAATTGTTATGATCATTCTTCCAAAAATCAGTTATTCTTTCTAAGGATAGGATGGTCCTTACACTCATTAGCACCAAATTTTGCAAGCAAGTTTTCTTGCTAATTTCCTTCCTAGAAAATATGTGTATTTTATTGTTATGTTCCTATATTGCTTAATTTTTATGATATATTTTTTTGTTTCCAAAAGACTTTTTTTTGGTAATCTTTGGTTCCCAAACTATAGATTAGAAATCAAAGAGTTTTGCCACTTCTCTTAATGACTTCTCAATTAGCTTTGGCCAGCAAATGGGAATGAGCTCTTGATCAAATTCCCCTACACTTTAGGATTCACTAACCAAGGTGCCTAAACCTCTACCTCAAACTCAATCTATTGGTTGGAGATTTTTGTATAGTGCATTTAAAACTCAGTGATCTCTCGAGATGGAAATGGCTTTTTGGATGGATCTATTGTAAAAAATTATGTAGAACCCAACTAATATCACACCCAAAACTCTCAAAATTTCAATCCATAGTTTAGATTTTATTAGCCTTTGGATAGTTGTCTGATTCTTCCTATTTGTTCCAAGTAACTTCTAGGAATTGTGTCAAAAGCCTTATTGAAATTGACAAAACAATAAAATATGCATCATCCCTTCTTTTCTCAAACCTTTATAATCAAATTTTTAAGATTAATGTCATAGTAAAAAATAAAATACCTCCTTAAAATAGTTAAACTTTCACCATTTTGTGTTCTTCAACCCAAATTTTGATCCTATTTCCACCATATTTCTAAAGAGATTTCTCAAATCCACTTTTGAATACAAATAAGACTATTAATTGTCCAATTTATAAGGTATCTTAAAGTATTTTTTTAATGCTAATGCATGAGCTTCCTATTTGGAATAACAATGTAACACTCACAATTGAGAGAAGGGGGAGGGAGTGAATCAGTTGTAAAATAAAACTTGATTGGTTAAACCATTCTCCACCGTAACAACTTAGATGTGAAAGATAAACATTAAGGTGTGAAAAATAACAACACCATAATGCATAACACCAAATATTTTTATGTCAAAATCCTAGTAGGCAAAAACCATGGTGGGGATCCAACTATTTGATACAATTATCTAATTGTGTGTTGTTTTTGATGTTACACAAATGTCATATCAGTTGGCAGACAGTGTTTACCGAGCTCAGTTGGTCAACAAATCAATTTTTAGTGTCTACTGAGCATTCCTAGAAATTACTTTGCATAGACAGTGTCTACTAAGCTCACTCAGGCATTGAAGCAAAATATGGTAGAAAGCAATGTTAACTGAGCTCTCATGGTTAACGGAGGAAAGTTAGTATTTATCGAGTTCACTCAGTCTCCAAAGGATTTTGCAAGATTTGTAGTGTTAACTGAGCTTCTGTTGGTTAACACAGGAAATCTTTTCAGGATCAGTGTTTATCGAGTAGGGTTGGCCAATGAAGGATTTTGTTAATTTGAGAAATAAAGTTTAATTGTTTCAAGTATTGATTCCAGCCAACTGAGGTAATGATTATTGGTAATTGTAAGTTGTATTTGGGCTGACTTGATAATCTGAAAGGTATATATGAAAGGTCAAGTTGAAAATTCTAAATGCATGAGCGTGTATGCAAGTGTATTGATTGTTTGAAGAAGAAAGTGTATGTGAATTTGAAGGATGGTCAAATATCCTTGAGGAGCTGCAAAGTTTTATTTGATTAGGAAGGATCTAGTGTGAAGTAGAATAGAGATATATTATCAGCAATTCAGTTGCATCTCATTTAGATAATTTTATTGTTACTTTCTTATCATTGTAGCAATGATTCCAAAATCTCTTAGCAGAGTTGGTCTAATAGCCATTTGTAAATCCTCTAACAAGGTGACAGTTCTATTGAATTGTTCTAAAGACATCTTGCAAGGCCACTCTTAACAGGGTGATTAAATCCTCTAACAAGGTCACACCTAACAGTGTGTTTTGTAACCTTTAACTAGGTTGGCTCCTATCAGGGGCTCACTTCAAAAGAGTGAAAATTAGTATCTAGTTACTTGGTGGTTTTTTTCATATTGGGTTTCCATGTTAAATTTGGTGTCTCATGTGTTCATGTTATTTATTTTATGCTTGCATGTTAATCACTATGAATGTTTAAGATCTATTAAAATTAACATGCATTGCATCTACCGAGTTACAACAATTTTAGTATGTTTATCGAGTGACATCAGTAAGTAGTTTTATCAGATATCTAAGGGATCTGTGGATTTTTTTTTGTGGTAACTGATTCACCACGCCCCCCCTCCCTCTTAGTTACTCCATCTATATTTTGAACAATTGGTATTAGAGCTTTTGGTGCTTTTAGGAAAGGTTTCAAGGACCTAAGCTAAAGATCAAGATTTCTTACAAGAGAGAAATTCCAAGACTTAACAAAGATAACTTTTCAGCATGGTAGGGTCTCATAAGGCTTCATCTAGCTTCCATTGGAGATACAAGATTGAAATACCTTGATGAAGAATATAAAACTCCTTCTGGTACATTATCTATTAATGACATTTTTGAGAAGAAGACTCATAACATCATGATGATAGACATTGCATTTTTTCTAAGCTATGAGGAATCTGATGATATCAAGGATTGCAAAACTACCTTTGAAATGTGGAACAAGCTAAAAGATATCTACGAAGGTGATGACAATGTGAGGAGAGCCAAAGAAGAAAGTCTCAAAGGATAATTTGATTAGATGAGAATGAGAGAGGATGAAAACATTGTCAAATATGTTGAAAGGATCAAAGCAAGTATCAATTCAATCAAAGCTTCTAGAGAAGAGATCAAGGAGGAAATAGTTTGTAAGTAAATTTCATAGAACATTGCTTTCCATTTATGCAATTAGAGTATCTACAATTCAAGAAAGAAGATGTGAGACAAATCATAAGATAAATTTGGATACCCTAGTAGGAAGATTGATAACCTTTGAGCTAGATAACTATGACAATTATGTTCCAGCTTCCAAGAATATTGAATCTGCATTTGAGGCCAAGCTTTCACTCAAGGAAAAAGGCAAGAAAATAAAGGACAGTCAGTCAAAAAGTGAAGAAGAATCAGAGGCAAGTTTTGGTAGTGATCTTGAGGTTGTTGAAGCTCTACTTGCAAGGAAATATTCTAGAGGTAGAGGAGAATACAAAGGTAAAGTTCCCCTAATCTATTTTTCATGTGAAGAAATTGGTCATATTGTAGCCAAGTGCCCAAATAAGCAAAGCAAGGATGAGAAGAAAGGTCACAAGTGCAATGGCAAGAAATATTTCAAATCATTCAAGGACAAAGCTAAGAAAACATGCTTTATGGCCAAGGATTTTGATAATAGTGAAGATGAAATGATTTACATTGTTGTGAAAGATGAATCTAATAATGATGAAAAAGATAAGATGGCACTTGTCTCTCATGTGAGCAAAAATGATACATGGATCATATGACTGGTGACAAAACAAAGTTTGAACATTTTGAAGACTATGATGGTGGTAGTGTAAGGTTTGGAAACAATGAACCTTGTTGTATAAAAGGAAGAGGCCGAATCTTATTAACCAAAGAACTTGTATGTGATAATGTCTATTGGGTTGAAAGACTAAAACATAATATGTTGTCTGTGGTACAGCTAATCAATATTGGATTCAAGGTGGAATTCATGCATGGCAAGGCAAGACTGTTAGATGACAAAGGAAATCTGATTGGATCAGGCAAACAAACAAAAGGTAACTTGTTTTATCTTGATCTTGGTGAGTGCTCATGTTTTATTGCTCAAGTTGAAGAAAGTTGGTTATGGCACAGAAAGCTATGTCATATAAATTTTGATAAAATGGTAAAAATAAGCAAATTCAGGAAAGTAAGAGGCATTCCTAATTTGAAGAAACCTGATGCTGGTCTATGCAAGAATTGTTAGATTGGTAAAATGGGAAAGACTAGTTTTTAAAATAAAAACTATCGATCTAAAGATATTCTGGAAATTGTACATAATAATTTGTGTGGACCTATTGGAATTGAGAGCTATGGTGGAGAAAAGTTCATTATTTTTGTTGATGAATACTCTAGAATGATGATTTTTATATATCTAAGAGAGAAGTCAAAAGCATTTGAGAAATTTAAATGGTATTTGGCCAGAGTAGAGAAAGAAATAGGGAAAAGATTGAAATGCTTAAGATCAGACAGAGGTGGTGAATTCATCTCCAATGAATTCAATAACTTTTGTATTGAAAGAGGAATCAAAAGATAGGTATCAGCCCCTGGAACTCTTGAGTAGAATGGAATAGCTGAAAGGAGGAATAGATCTATCATGGATTGTGCAAGGACTCTAATAATTGAAAAGAACATTGCTATCAAATACTAGAAGGAAGCTATCAGCACTGTGTTCATACCTTAAACCGAGTATAGTTGAAGAATGACTCATTCAAAAAACCCTATAAGTTATGGTATGGCTATGAACCCAATGTAAGTTACCTAAAAGTATTTGGAAGTAAATTTTACATCTTGAAAGAATCTAGAAAAGAAAATTTTGATGTGAAAAGTGATGAAGGTATATTTTTATTATATTCCTGCAAGAGTAAGGCATATAGATGTTTGAATTTTTCTACTCACAAAATCATAGAAAGTGCACATGTGAAAGTTGATGAGTTTGCAGAAAGGACTGAAGAAGAAAGTAAAAAGGAACCAGAAGATTATGGGAGATTTGTTTACATTGAACTTGATACATTTCTAGACACATTTGTCAATCAGGAGACTTCTACTCCTGAGTCTTCTTTAGTCACCAAGTTGCAAGAAGTTCAAACCGAGTCACAAGGACCCGAGTCACATTCTGAAGCTACTGAGCCAATGCCTACCGAGTTTGAGAAACCAAAACCTGAAGTTGAAGTTCAAGAAGATGAAAATGCAATTCATTCAAGAGGCAAGGAACCTATATTGGCCAAGTATGTTAGGAGACATCATACATCAAATCATATTATTGGAGACAAATTTGAAGTTACTATGACAAGAAGTAAGCTAAAAGGTACTTGTTTACTTGCTGATTTTGAACCTAGAAATGTCAAAGATGCATTGAAAAATGAAAGTTGGATTGAGGCTATGAATGAAGAGATAGAGCAAATAGAGAAGAACAAAACCTGGACTCTTGTACCTAGGCCTAAAGATAAATATGTGATTGGAACAAAATGGGTATTTAGGAATAAGTTGAATGAAGATGGTAAAGTATCAAGAAACAAAGCTAGATTGGTATGTAAAGGCTACTCTCAAGAAGAAGGAATTGATTATGTTGAGACTTTTGCTCCTATTGCAAGATTGGAAGGTGTTAGGACCTTACTTGCATATGCAGCAAACAAAAGATTTAAGGTATATCAGATGGATGTTAAATCTACATTTCTCAATGGTATTCTGGATGAAGAAGTCTACATTGAACAACCTAAAGGTTTTGTTGATCCAGAAAAAAGAGACATTATTTGAAAATTACATAAAGCATTGTATGGTCTAAAACAAGCCCCTAGAGCATGGTATGAGAGATTGCATAACTACCTTATTCAGATTGGTTTCCAGAGAACTAATGATAATAGTAGTTTGTACATTAAGGAAGGACCAGATAACAAGATTTTTTTGGCAGAAATATTTGTGGATGACACTTTGTTTACAAGGAATGATGATCTATGCAAAGAATTTTTAGAGAAAATGAACAAAGAATTTGAAATGTCTATATTTGGTGAGATTAAGTTCTTTGTTGGTCTTTAGATTTAGCAGAGTAGGAATGGTATCTACATCAATCAATCTAAGTATATCAAGGAGATACTTAAGAAGTTTGGTATGGAAGATTCTAAACTAGTTAGAACCCCCATGTGTACTAGACTAAAGCTTACCAAAGATGGTGATTTAAAAGAGGTAGGTCAGACCTTATATAGATCAATGATTGGAAAATTACAGTTACAAGGCCTGATATTGCTCTTGCAGTTGGTATAGTGGCAAGATTTTTAAAAAAACTTAGAGAAAATCACATGATGGCAATCAAAAGGATCTTGAGATACTTGAAAGGCATTGAAGATTATAGCTTATGGTATAAACTTGGAGGAAATTTGGACTTGAAATTATTTATTGATGTTGATTGGGCAAGAAACATTGATGACAGAAAGAGTAGAAGTGGTGAAGCATTCTTTCTTGGCAAAAGGTTGGTATCTTGGACAAGCAAAAAGCAAAATTGCTCATCCTAATCTACAACAGAAGCAGAGTATGTTGCAATAGTAGTGAACTGTTCTAATATTGTTTGGTTTAAACAATTTTTGGAAAGCATGAAGGTTGAGATCAAAGAACCAGTTGTTATGTTTTTTGATAACACAAGTGCAATTAATATATCAAAGAATCTAGTGATGCATTCCAAAACCAAGCACATTGCTATAAAATACCACTTTGTCAGAGAATTGGTGCAGGGCAAGAAAATCATATTGGAATATGTCCATACAAAAGAACAAATTGTAGACATATTCACCAAGTCATTACCTAAGGATGCATTCTTGTATCTAAGAGGTAAGCTATGGGTCATTCCCCTATCTTAAAGCTCACTAAAATAAAATTTTAGTGATGCATCAACAGGAACCAAGTTGAAGATCTATCAGTTGATGCAGCATAGTCATGGGAACATTGCATATGAATCAGTACTCAAGGTACATTGATACTTGTTTGGTATGTGTTGTCTTTGGCATGTGTTGTCAAAGAGGGAGAGTTTACTATCATATCTTTTTAAAATTTGTTTGAGGGAGAGTTTTTGGTTTGTGGCAAAGAAGTTATCTAATTCCTTCATAGAGGGAGATTACTACATTAGAAAAGTTTGTGGCATAAAATCTAAGAGGGAGAAAATTTCTATCAGAGAAAGACTTGTTTTCAAATTTCATTGTGCTATGACATTTTGTGTTGCCATCAATGCTAGAGAGGGAGATTGTTGGATACAACTGTCTAATTGTGTGTTGTCTTTGATGTTACACAAATGTCATATCAGTCAGCAGATAGTGCTTACCGAGCTCAGTTGGTTAGCAAAGCAATTTTCTATGTCTACTGAGCATTCTTGGAAATTACTTTGTGTAGACAGTGTCTACCGAGCTCACTTGGGCGTCAAAGAAAAATATGGCAGAAAGTAGTGTTAACCGAGCTCTCATGGTTAACAAAGGAAAGTTAGTGTTTATCGAGTTCACTCGGTCTCCAAAGGATTTTGCAGGATTCATAGGGTTAACTGAGCTTCTGTTGGTTAACATAGGATATCTTTTCAGGATCAGTGTTTACCGAGCAGGGTCGGCCAATGAAGGATTTTGTTAATTTGAGAAATAAAGTTTAATTGTTTCAAGTATTGATTCCAGCCGACTGAGGTAATGATTATTGGTAATTGTAAGTTGTATTTAGGACAACTTGATAATCTGAAAGGTATATATGAAAGGTCAAGTTGAGAATTATAAATGCATGAGTGAGTATGCAAGTGTATTGATTGTTTGAAGAGGAAAATGTATGTGAATTTGAAAGATGTTCAGATATCGTTGAGGAGCTACAAAGTTTCACTTGATCAGGAAGGATCTAGTGTGAAGAAGAACAGAGGTTTGTTATCAGCAATTCGGTTGCATCTCATTCAGGTCATTTCATTGTTACTTTCTTATCATTGTAGCAGTGATTCCAAAATCTCTTAGCATAGTTGGTTTAACAACTATTTGTAAATCCTCTAACAAGGTGACAGTTCCATTGAATTGTTCTAAAATCATCTTGTAAGGCCACTCTTAATAGGGTGATTAAATCCTCTAACAAGGTCACACCTAATAGTGTGTTTTGAAACCTTTAACCAAGTTGGCTCCTAACAGGGCTCACTTCAGAAGAGTGAAAATTAGTAGCTAGTTACTTGGTGGTTTTTCTCACGTTAAATCTGGTGTCTCATGTGTTCATGTAATTTCTTTTATGCTTGCATGTTAATCACTATGAATGTTTAAGATCTGTTAAAATTAACATACACTGCATCTTCCAAGTTACAACAATTTTAGTATGTTTACCAAGTGACAGCAGTAAGTAGTTTTATCAGACATATAAGGGATCTATGGATTTATTTTTGTGGTAACTAATTCACCCCCCCCCCCCCCCCCCCCCTCTTAGTTACTCCGTCCATATTTCCAACATGAACCCACTAGATAATGTAATAGCACATAAACCCTAATAAAGGTACAATGGGAATGCATAAGCATTCAATCTTACTATCTAGAGTTCACTACTCCAAGATACAAAAGAGAAACAATCTTGACATTACATCAAGGGAAAAAACCCTGAAATAGACAACAATCCACTAAATTATAAACTGGTTGATAGTGTCTCTAATATGTCTTTATAGCTCCAATGAAGTACGTTAATTCTCTATCTCAATAGATTCCACTCATAACTCTTCTTCATATATCTAATATAACATGTTCACGCACCTTGGCATCTCATACACTCATTGCATATTCCTTTGGTTTTATTTATAAGTGATTTCATCCTTTTATATAATACATCAACATAAACTAGGTCCACCTTAATCATGACCTTATCACAATAATACATTGCAATATTTAATGTTATCCAAGGCATGTCGATTAAGACATAGCTAGATCCAAACAAATAATTTCCAACACACCACGATCCATCACTTGCTCTCAAGATCCAATAGAACAAGCTAACTAACCATGTCAACCAAGAACACATCTTCATAGCATCTTCTCAATCCAATCCAACAAGAATAAGACACCATTAAGAAACAATAAGCATCATGAAACGTGACAACATATGTGCCCCATAAACCATAAACAACTCTACAATGTTCATCATGAACATCACATAACAATCTTTGTCATCAATGAAAAATAGCTTGCACATCTCTAAATCATGACTCATTCTAGTTGAGGACACATACAAATTCTAAACACTTTACCATATTAGCAACAACAAATATTGCATAACCAATCCATACCAATCCAAATACTACAACATTAGCATCACTAGAATAACCAAAAAGGGCTAATAACCAGTTTCTTATAACTCATTGTAGCTCACTCAAATCGTAACAACAACATTTGTGGTCCAACAATGATCATCTACAGATATCCATGCAACCATTTCATTATCAATACAAAAAAAATTCCAAAGCAATCTCACCATGGAATAAACTACCAACATTGTCAGAAAAAGAACTGGAACAATCCCAACAATTATATACCCCGCTTAAAAATCCACCTTGCAATTCATCTATCTCACACTATCTTAATT
Organism: Cupressus sempervirens; assembly: GCA_028749045.1. Taxonomy (NCBI): domain Eukaryota; kingdom Viridiplantae; phylum Streptophyta; class Pinopsida; order Cupressales; family Cupressaceae; genus Cupressus; species Cupressus sempervirens. The sequence goes on along the minus strand of CM053785.1, from coordinate 588,250,712 downwards.
ACCATTATTATGTCGTTAGTGGAGAGAATTCTGAATTACCATTATCTTGTCGTTAGTGGAGAGATTTTTGTTTATATTATTTATTATAGAGGAAATTTCTATATTTTGTTCTCTTCCATATAATTCATTGGCAAAGTCAAACCAATTCAATGCTTAGATGATATTATTGCTGATAGATAGGGAACTAATGTTTTCATTAATTATTCAGTTAAAAATAGTAAAATTCTAAAATTTGAAATTATTTTATTTTTAAAATACACTTTTTTCATAAATTAATTTTTTTGTTATTAGTTGATCCTAATTTAGCTAAGGGTTTGATAAATTTTTTTAATTCAAAAAATATAACAAATCAAATACAAAACTTTCATTGATTCTTCTTGTTGTAGCAATATTCTGGAAGATTCCTGGAAGCTCTCGGCATAACACCATTTGCCCTGAGAGATTGCTCGTGATTCCCCTCTTCTGGACCACACCATTTTTCATGCAAGGGACCCTATTCTATGCTCATGGTTTCTGCATGAGCTCAAGCAAAACTAGCAGAAAAATAGCTACGACTGCCATTGAATTGGCAGTTGATGACATAAACAAAAACCCCACCATTCTGAATTCAACATTGATATCCGAGACTTCACACAAAATGCACTAGCAAGTGCTTCTCGCCTCCTCTATGTATCATAACAGTATATTGAAATAAAGATATGTTTTTATTAATTTCTTTTATCAGTTCATCATGTGGGAACAAAACAAAGTACTTATGGTATATAATTTCTGGGAAAGATTGTGTAAGAATTTTTTCATCAACGTTTCTGGCATTCTGATGATGGATCATGTAGTATGATCCGAAACGTTGATGAAAAAATTCGTACACAATCTTCCCCAAAAATCATATACCGTATTCATGAATTGTGAAAATCTGATAGCGTACTTATGACTTTCCTTGAATGAGCACGACAGTGTTGGATCTGATAAGAAAAGGAAGTGCGAGCATAATCACTCCACAAATCTTTGTTGTAGCTGATCTCGTAGAGCATTTGGGTGTTGCAGCAAGCGTTCTGATTGTATCATTTTGTGCCATGGATCCCTCTCTGTTGTTTTCCAGCAGAGCAACAAAGACTGTGCCTGAGAAATATCGTAAAGAAACTTGATTCATAATATTGCATTGGTTTAGAAGGCTATGAAGCCCCAGTATAACTGAGCGGCTTTGGAATGATCCATCACAGTTTATTTCTACGTGTTTGAGTGAGGATAAAACCTGCTAATTACTCTAATCAAAATATGTTTTTCCCCTTGTTGAATAACATCATGTTTTCTTCTTTGATTATATTGAAATTTATTTTTAACATGTAGCTTGCTAGTCACTATTTAGATTAGCTATTAAAACTCTTTGACAAAATAATGACTTTTAATGTGGTGTTTTCAATAGTTCACGTGTCTTGTCCTTCCAAATTATCTTAAAATTGAATTTAGATCCTAATTATCAAAAGAACTTTAGAATACAAAAAAGTAGTGTTTTGCATAAAGCATTACATTATGAAATAAACATATTTTAATTTTGCCCTCTCAAGCATTTGAAGCAAAATTTATAGAGGTTTTAGGATCTTAAAATGTTGATATAATAACAAAATGCATAAAGCATTACATAATGAAATAAACATATTTTAATTTTGCCCTCTCAAGCATTTGAAGCAAAATTTATAGAGATTTTAGAATCTTAAAATGTTGATATAATGACAAAAGTATAGATATTAGTATTTTTCAAATAAAAAATATGTTGAAACATTAGTACTGAGATCTTAGATTCTTCTTTATGAATATTAATAATTATATATTTATATTCTATATAAAAAAAATCTATCTACAATTTATTTAATTATTTTAGAATTGTAATACTTTTATATTTATTTAAAAATAATATATTTATCTTAGTTTACTAATTATTTTTATTTTGAATTATTAAAGGAATTTATTTATTTTTGATCGGTAATAGTTTTTGTTTTATTAAAATAATAGTTTCTATATCATAACAAAATAGGCTATCAAGGTTAGCCTTACATTCACATATACATACTTCTTTAAACATCATCTATCTAAGCTTTCTAAAGCTTTATACCCTAATTCCATCTAAATCCACAACTTCAATTACATTGTTCACTATTTCATCTTTGCTTTACAAAAAACAAAAACTTTCCACCAACTATCCATCTATTCTTCCCCATTTCTGCCACCTACAACTCGCATGAATCTCCTCCTCTTCCAAGAGGCTTCTCTGCATTTCACCAAGTCTTCAATTATGTTGCCTCTGAGAAAACAAAAACTTTCACCATGTTCCTTCTCATTCTTCTTCTCCCAAAAACTACACAAAAAGGGACAATCCCAGAGCTAGGTTGCAGGATTTATTGTTTATCACTTTCCCTTTATCTGTTTCCTTGTCATCATTTTTGGGCAAGTGAAAACCAAAAACAAACCCAAACAAAATTCAGCACTTCTAAGTGCCACCTTATCCCATCACTCCTCCACCCTTACTGGAAATTTGACATGCACCACCCTCCGTCTCCTCCTACCCGCCACACTTCTCCACTGCTTTGGATGGGCAATGAGAAAGCCCAAAACCTTCCTTTCCTTATTTTCATTAAATTTATCAATTTTCTCCACCAACTTGGCCCAATACATTTTGATCTTGGCTTTATAGGCTCCTTTGTCAACCCTTGTTGGCCACCAGAGAAACCCAAACTTCTCAAGTTTCCTACTCTCCTCTATATTTTCATAGCATTCACTATAGTCAAGACCCTTCCTTGGCCATGCCCACTCTAGCAGGGAGTCAATTCCTATAATCAAGTCCACTAGAAATAACCTCTTCATTACCCACTCAACCTCATCCATGGGAAAAGCCAACTTCAATCCCCACGCCATCACTATTGCCACTATATCAACATTGATCTTCCAATGGTGAGAAGAGTTTTGAAACAACTCCCCCACTGTCTCCTTCACAACATCTATGACACCTTGTGATGGGCACTTTAGTAATAATTTCAACCTCATATTTTGCACCGGACCAAACAAAGCTTTCCGCTACCTATTCATTTTAAAGGTAAAGGTAGCTTTAGTTCTTCATGTCTATTCAATCACTTTCAACTCTGTTTTATTTGCTATTTAGAATATTAAAAAGGCCTTTTTAACACCACTATTTAAAGCCTATCATTAGTTTCCTTTCTTGTAAAACATCCCATCACCACTCAAAAAAATCATGCTTTTTTAATGTTTGCATGCCCACTCATGATGAATTCATTAATTACAGATCTTCCAAATCTGTTCATCTTGCTTTACTAACAATCCTTTATGATGTTAGTCATCTTACATTCACACCTTTTTCTAAAAACACAATAACTTATAAAAGCTTTAATCATTTTCACTAAATCCATCCCAATGGCTACACAGTTCGAATACTGACATTCCATCCTCCACTAAACCTACCGCTCATTTTGAAAGGGTGCCTGCTTCTCTATTAGCTTCTTTATAGACATGACATATTTGAAATTCCTCCAAAGCATTTAAGTCTTCATTTATACACACCAAAAAATTTCCTAAGTGTCATGCAAAAATTGAGTTGTTTCCCATAGCTTGAACTACCACCATCGAATCACCTTCTAAAATCACTTTACCTCCTCCTACCTCTTTCACACATTTTATTGCCAAAAGTGCAGCCTAAAACTCTGCTTCATTATTTGTTCCATCTAGTAACCTTAAAGCTCCAAAGGCCAAAGTCTCCCCTAAATGATACCTAATGATGCATCCTGCACCTGATTTTTTGGGGTTTGCCTTCGATGCCCCATCAAAATTAAATTTTATCCAACCTTTTGCTAGAGCTTCCCAATTTGCACCTTCACTCTTATTTGCCTTAAAAGGAGACTTCCCCTTCGCTCCTACTACCCCAATTTTTTTCCCAAGCCACTTTTTCTAGAATTTCTCTATCATAACTCATAAACACACATTTTGACATATTTTTCTTGAACACTACAACATTTACAACTTCTTCAATTGAATAATCTATCATTTTCAATAGTTGGTCAATTGTCTCAGTCAATTCCTAAAAAATCCTCCTATTCCTTTCCTTCCATAGTTCCCATATGACAATTGAGGGGCTTACCTACCATATACATTCAAACAAGTTTCTCCTTCTAATTCTTGGCCATGCAATAAAGAAAGCCTTAAGAGAGGGAATCCAAGGTCTGAACCACCCCAATTTTCCCTGAAGAACACTCCAACATTTAGCTACAAAGTCATAATTCAATAGCAAATGATTAGCACTTTCCTCCTTTCCACACATAGCACATCTTGTAGGACCCTAGAAGCCAAAATTCCTTCTTCTATCCCCTGTTAGGATTCTACCTTGTATAGCTAGCCATGAGAAAGTTCCTTCTTTTGGGAGTATTTATTTACTCCAACACAAATCCCTAGCTTCAAAACACACTTCCTCATTATTGTCAATAATTTCATAACCAAGTTTGACTGAAAACTTACCAAATGTTGCCACACACCAACTTATCCCATCTTCTCTATTAATGATACACACCTTTCTTCTAGTGAAAATCTCCATTAGAGATTGTTGTTGTCCTTTAGAGAGACTATCAACTCTCCAATCTTTCCACTCCCACCTTTTACCTAGGATTCCCTCACTTTCCACAACACAGTTTCTAACTTTCTTACCCCATAAATCATTGAGTTTCTATTTCATCTCTCTATCCACTCCCTCTTCATCTAAAGATTTATTTCCATTCCAAGAGTCCTCCCTAAACTTTGCATGGTTACCATCCCTTATGATCCATGAAATATGGTCTGTTATTACATGCCTGCATGATAGAATAAAGTTCTGGATTGCTGAACCTCTAATCGGATTTTTAATTGTTAAAATCATTATGTTTTCATTAGAGTCTAAATATTTGGCCTTTAGGGTCCTAATCCACATTTGATCTCCTTCATTTACCATTTGCCAAACTAACTTAGCCCCTAGGGCAATGTTCATAGTGTTCCAATCTCTAATGCTAGCCCCTCCAAACTTTTTTGGTCTACAAATTTTCTCCTACTTAAGCAAAGGCCATTTTTTCTCCTCCCTTGCACCACTCCAAAAGAATTTCCTTATCTTCTTTTCCACTATATTAATCACCTTCTTTGAGATTTTTAAACACATCATTGAGAAATTAGGCACTGTTGAGACCACTGATTTTAGCATCAAAATTATTCTTGCAGAAGATAACCATTTTCCCTTCCAACCCTTCATTTTCCTAAAGCATTTTTCAACCATATCCTTCCACACTCCATTTCTATTTCACCCTTGAAATAAAGGGATCCCCATATACCTGCTCGGCAAACATCCATCTTTAATATTTAGAATTCTACCTATTGTTATTCTTTTGTTAAGAGGGGTGTTGAAGAAAATTTCAGACTTTGCCCAATTTATCTTTTGTCTTGAAACTTTCCCATAGATTTCTAAAGTCATTTTCATCAGTCTTTCTTCTTGCTATGAAGCTTCACCAGTTAAAAAAGTGTCATCTACAATCTGCAAATGTGAAATTTGGTCCACTCCCCTAGCCACTTCAACCCCTTTCCATAATCCTCTCATTCTTTTCTCTAATCAGCCTTCCTAAAACTTCTGCCAAAATTATAAAGAGGAAAGGGGATAAAGGGTCCCCTTGCCTAATCCCTTTTTCTAATTCAAAGAAACCTTGGAGATTTCCATTTACCACAACAACGAATCTTACAAAGCTTAAGCAACCCTTCACCCATCTTATCCATTCCTCATTAAAACCAAAAAAATTTAGAACTTTGAACAAAAAATTCTATTTACCTCATCATAGGCTCGCCTAATATCTAGTTTCACCATCATTTTGTTGAGTTTGTTTGTTCTTATTGAGTGGATCATCTCATGAACAATAATCACTCCTTCAAAAATGGATCTCCTTGGAGCAAATCCACTTTGTTCCTCTGATATGACATCATTGAGAACCATCTTTAGCCTATTGGCAATCACCTTCAAAATGATTTTATACAAGATGTTGCACAAAGAAATTGGTTTGAAATCTTCAAAAGTTTGGCACTCTTCTTTTCTTGGAACTAACACAATGAAAGTATTATTTAGATCTTTTAGGACAAATCCCCCAATCTTGGACCCTTCAAGCATCCCCCAAATTTCCTCCTCTATACAACCCCATAGTAGTCTAAAAAATCTACATGTAAAGCCATTCGGCCCTCCACTCTTATCCTTTCCCAAACTCCATAAATCCTTTTTAACCTACTCTCTTGAGACTTCAGCATTTAACATTAAATTTTTCCTTTCTGTAACACACACCCAAAATGCACTCTAAAACCTCCTCTGCTAAAGCCTCCTCCCCATCCTCCAGGCTTCCTCTTTCTTTGAAAAAATCTACCACTTCTTTCTTAATCATCTTTGGATCACTTATCACAACCCCTTCTGCATTCTTGATAAAGAAAATCTTATTATGAGCTCTTCAGATTTTTACTCAATTATGGAAAAACTTTGTATTCCTATCCCCTTCCTTCAACCAAGTTTCTCTAGATTTTTGTCTCTAGAACACTTCTTCTCTCAGAAGGATTTCTTCATATTCTTTTTTCAACCTCTTTTCTTCTTGGAAATCGTCCTCCTTCATCCCCTGTTGAAGAGCTTCTTCCAATTCATATTTTCTGTTAAAAATATTTTGGAAAGACTCTCTATTCCAAACCTTCAACTTACCCTTTATATGTTGTAACTTCTTAAAAAAATTGAAATCCTTATTTCCTTCCCATTCAGGGGCCTCAATCCACCATTTTCCACCATCTCCTTAAACCCATCTGCCCTTAGCCACATAGTTTCAAATTTGAAAGGACAGCGGTCAGGAGCACATTCTTCCTAAATTCTTAGGCTACTAGGGAAGTGGTCCAAACCATAGATAGGCATAATTTCAGCTTCAACTGACCAATCCACTCTCGTCTAGTCCCCCCTAGAAGGAACCTGTCAAGTTTTTCAACAATATTAACAAAATCTAGCCTCCTGTTGTTTCAAGTAAATTCTCCTTGTTTAAAGAGTAAATTAATGAGACCATTTCCCATTACAAAGGTTGACAAATCCTCTTGTTTGGTCGATCTTCACTGCTTCCCCCCTTTTTTTTTCCTCCAGGTAGAGGATAGCATTGAAATCCCCCCCTAAAATTGTAATTACATCTTGTGGAATTTCTAAAATATCTGTTAAGTCTTCCACAATTCTCTTTTCTCCCTGCTTTGAACTGAGCCATATACATAAAGAACATTAAATTCATATCCTAATTGTTTTGAGGAAAACCTCATCCATTGCCAATTCTTACCCATCTACATTACAATTCTAACCACTATATCTTGATTCCATAACACACAAATCCCACCTGAAGCTCCCTCTACTGCCACCCACTTACTATTCCATCTACCAAAATTTTGCTTCACACCATCCAAACCTTCCAACTTTATCTTTGTTTCTTGCACTAAAACCACATCTGGTTTCGCTTGATCAAGATCCCTCCTGATCAAGCGCATTTTGTCAGGGGCATTATATCCCCTGACATTCCATGAGAGGATCTTCATCCTTTCCAGGAGGGGTTCTTCTCCCTTCTCATTTTCAATTTACTCTAGCCCCTTGCACTTCCTACAATTTGGATTAATGCATTTATTGTTCTTCTTCCCCTTTTATGGCTCTCCCCAATATGGGCTTTATGATGTTTACTCTCTATTTTTTCAATGGTTTTTTATTTATTTTGAGGGCCATAGTCTCCTCCACCCCAAAAAATCTTCTCCCCCTTTAGCCTCCTTATTAAAATCTTCCTCATTCAAGCTTTCTTCCGAACTTGACTGCCTTGAGCCTCCTTTTAAGTTTCTAATTGGAGAGATTTCAATGTCCTTAAAAATCTCTAGCATCCCTCTTTCTCCTTCTCCTTCCAAACCTGTCATATACCCTTCATCTCTCTCCCCATCCCTATGTGTTTCCTCTAGCCTTTCAAACATCTCTACCTCCCTGATCTTGTTTTCTTGGGGCATTTGAGGTCCTTCGATGTCCTTGCAACCCCTCTGTTCACCCCCTCCAAGAGTCCTACTAACAACACCAACCTCCATAACTTGCCCTTGTCTTTTTTTTACCCTCATTTCATCACTTTCATGTAAAACCCTCATCTGTTGAGCCTCACCCCCAACCTTTTCTTGTTGTAGTGCCTGTTGTGAGATACTATACAAACCCTCCTCAAGGTCCTTCTCTAGTGCCATTTCCACACTTTCAAAAAGCCACTCCCCTTTCCTTGACAATTATTTGCTCTGGTTGTTAACATCATTGTGTTTTCCATCTCTACATTATCTCTTTTTAAGAGCTTTGCAACCACTCCTTTCTCCTCTTCCCTTATCCAGGTCATCTCAATCACCTTTTGGAGTAACCTTTCCTCTTCTTTACCTTTATGTCAACCTTCTTGCTTGCAATTTTCTAAATTGTGTTCTCACATAGACAGAACTCACACACCATTAGCCCTTCCTCCAAAGACACTGGTTGTCTCCAGACTATCCCTTTAATGAAGATCTCCACCATTTCAAGATTGGGTGGTAGTCATTCCACATTATGCAAATTCTTGGGAACATTTAAAGAGTTCCTCTATCCACCATTTCAACCGCCTTAATAAATGTTCCTAGCTTATTTCCAATAGCTTTATAACAGTGTTCCTACCAATATTCCTGAGGCAGATTTCTCAACCCCACCCATAGAGGTATTTCCTTGATTATTTCCTTTGTAGGATCAAAGTTTAGGACAATTTTTTTCATATAAAACCCAAACCCATCCAGAAAATATGGCCCACTATTCAAAATCCAATCTCTATCTTGAGCCATTTCCATCATTATCATGCAAAAGCCATTTTCTAAAATTTTGAAATCTTTCACCTTTCCCCACTTCTCATCACATCAAGTTTTAATCTTACCTAGTGTTTGCCATGGTCCTTCCCACTTCAAGAAAAAAGTGTTTCCCTCCAACAAATCCTTCTTCTCCTTCATAGGGCCACTATCAAGCACCACCCTTTCAACTATACATCTTGTCATTTGTTGTTCATCTATCAATAGCTTCTCTTGGTTTTCCACAATCTATGGTTTTCTTAGTCTTTTGGCTATATTTTCAAAAACCATTTTCTCTCCAAGATTTACTGATGCGAATTTTTGCATTGGGTGACTTCTCTAGCCATTTAAACTCTATCTCGCTCTATCGTTTTTTCATTTATCACCATTGTGTTGTCCCACCTTTTTCCACTAAAAGCTTCCTTGATAGTTTCTACTCCCACCCTGCCATCTCCCATTCTGATACCCTAGTAGTTCCTTCCATCATGTCTTTTGAATGGCTCTGAGCACCTCCCAAACTGACCAAACCTTTCATATTTTCTGTAATCCTCAGTGAACCTCTTTTGGAAACCATTTGTCTAGTGCTCCACCATTTCCTTAACTCTCCACATCCACACCTCATTAAGCAAATGTAAAAAATGTTAGTAAAGATTTTTTTTATTATCTATTATATAGTTTATTTTATTCTAACAATAGAGTTTTTATACTTGGGAAATGAATGTAGTTTCTAAATAATGTTTCTTTAATCATTATGAGATGATTCTTCTCTTTCTTGCCATTATAGAATACATGTCTTAATATAATAAGAATAATAAATGGTTTAACTTCTATACCTTCACATAAAAAGAAAATTAATTTACCTCAATATGATAATGGTACTTAATAAGTATTGAAAAATTAAATCCTAGATTATGTAAACTAAATTTCACATGATATGAATTGTTATCTCTATTACACACACTTCTCTCAGATCTTGTCTACTTTTCTTTTTGTTATATTAACTCACAAAATGCATTTTTATACAAGGAAAGATCATAAAAAATGGCTACCTAAATCCATCTTCCTTGTGGTGAAATATATCAACTAAGGTGCTCTATGTCAAACAATATCCAATCAAATGGTGCTTTCAAAGTTGGTGAAATATATCAACTAGGTTGCTCCATGTCAAACAATATCCAATCAAATAGTGTTTTCAAAGTTGGACTCTCTTCTAGACTAGATATCTCTACAATAAGAAGGGTTCTTAAGAATAAGTTCATGAACATATAGTTGAGAGTGTTCATTGTGCATATGCATCTTGATTTGTCCCTTGTCTTATTTTCTAACATGAACAAAATGTTATTATGTCTTCCAAATTCTTCATCTCCACCCACAACCATACTTCTATTATTTCCTTCTACATGTCACAATAAACACAACTCTTGTTAATTTTGACAATACTTAAAGAAATTAGGTCCTTCCTCTTTATTTCCATGCAATCTTTGTTTTCATCTTTCTTTAGGTTTTAATCTTTCTTTTTCCTTTTGTGAAATTGAACTCATTATCAAACGAAAGGTTTGTCACAAATTGTGAGGAACTTTTACAGACATAGAGAACTAACAAATTTTATTTCTATAAAAAATAAATAAATCAATCAAATTTTGACTTTGACTCACTATTCATGAAACATGGGTCAATGAGTTTGACTCAAAATCACATAGTTAAATCCTGACATCAATATCACAAATATCACAATTTGACTTTCTTGTTTTATTCTGCAAATAAATGACTGAATTGTGAATAGCATTTTTGAGCTGGATGTATATAAACGTGTATTATATGTGTGCTTGTACTGTATTTGCTACTTATTACAAATTGTTTTTTTAACATGTTGATGTATGTTATTAACAAAGAGAAAACTAGTTTAAATTTAATGTTGAAGATTCTTATTTTACATTATAATCAATATTTAAACAAGATGTATCCATTTAACTGTACATTTAAATTTTGAAATTTAGAGGTACTGTTTATTATTGCTATTAAAATATTAAAATGATTATGTGAAAAATGAGAGTACAAATTTTGATTGAAATTATTTTTTAAAGTGTATAATATTAATTCTTGAAAAAATTATAGATTATAATATTTTATCACTATTCTAATTTTATTTTGTTATTATTCTTTAATCAATATTTTATTAATAATTTTTATGTAAATCTATATCCATGCATATGAAATTTTATTAATATCAGTTTTATTTTAAAATCTAATCTTTATGTTAAGTATATAATAATTTTGTATTTGTATATTACTATATGATATTTTATGTAAGTGTTTTTTTTTTTTTTTTTTTTAATTTTATGGAGGGTTCAGACCTGCGAGTCAACCTAGCGAAGCACGAAGCCTACGAGCTACCAACTAGCGAAGGCCACCTAGACATTTTAGGAACCTAATACAGGCCCACTCATGCCTGAAACCTCTTTGGCTTAGAGCTAAGGACTGAGGAACATCCATGCTGCCAAATTCGCCTGGGGCATGATCCCGACCTCATCCCTTATGATGTCTTTGGGTCTTGCACTCAGAAAGACTTGATCCCTAGTGGGCTCTTTGTGAGCCATTCAACTTCGCCAGCAAACCAAGGACCCGTTGTAAGTGTATTTTATACTTCTTGTCTATCATGATTTCTTATATCTAAGTTATTTTAATAAATTACTTATTTTATTCTATTCTCATTGGTTGAAATGATTCAAATAGTGAGAGTCTGCTACATAAGAATGAATTGAAGAAGAATTTAGAAGGCATATGTTACTATATTGTATTCTAATAAGATTTATTTTTTCTAAATTTACTTTATCAATTTCATTTTTCTTCTCGATTTCAATATTTTACATTATTGATTCTAAATATTTTTGCTTCTTATAAAAGACTTAAACTAAATTCTTGAAATTAAATTATATTTTAGTATTCTAATTTGGCCCATCTACTAGATACTTCAAATAAACATGAATTGTGATTATTCTTTCAAATGAACAAATTTAATTTCAATTAAATTAAGGCATATTAAATAATATTCTTCCTCCACTATGATTGTTATGTTAAGTTGGCTAAATCTTCAAATTATTATAAATGGAAAAAAAAAAAATGAAACTAAGATAATTAATTTTAAAAATCAAATGTATGATCTCTTTAGTAAAATTATGTCACTCTTTATGAAAAGTTTACCCAATATCAAAATATGTCTTTGAGACTACATTTTAATTGTCTTACGTGAAATTTAATTTGATGTCAACAAACCTTGGGTTGATGGAACAAATAATTTTCTGAATATTTGCAACCAAAACTCCACACTAAGGACTCAAGCTCTCGCCATGCCGCTGCTCGGATTTTTTTAGCAAAAACTGATAGAGCTCTAGAGTGATGATTATTGAATTTTGCTACTATTAATTAACATTCATAAAAAAATAGTACATCTTCAATTAAAATTATCAATAATAAAAATTTATAAAACATTAAAAAGTAAATTAAAGAGAAACAAATTTGTGAAGCCTTGTACCTATTTTTCTCAAATAAACCTACCGCCTTTTTTAAGTTTATTTTCAATTTTAAAGCTTATTCATGAAAACGCTTGCATTAAGCAGCTATTTAAAGACATGGGCTTAGAAATGATAAAATCATGAAAACTCTGTGCAAACCCTTTAACTCGAGTCCAGAATGCAAAATACCTTCTCCCTTTGCGTTGGCGGGCTCTTGCCCGTGTCTGATTCCCTCCTAGCCATATCAGATTCCTATTTAGTTCCCTCTTCCCTATGTCTTTTAGTTCCTTGTGTTTGATTGTTGTTGCTGTAGCATTACAGCCTGAACTACGTTCTAGCATTCTGCATCTCCTTTTTATATCTTATTTAAGGATCTTCAATGTCTAGCTGTTTTCCCTTGGAAGTTTTATTTTACCTATAGCCTTTCATCCAGAGAATTCAGGCAAATAGAGAGATTTCAAAAACACTGCAATCTCAAAGTCAAATCTTCCGTTCCCTATGAAATTTTTTTGTCAGAAGCCTAGACCATCAAGGTGTGGGAGTGTCCTAACAATAATGAGGGCATAAAAAAGTTTGTTACAGAAAAATCTCAAAGTGCAATGTGGAATAATAACATTGGCAGAAAAAAGACTTATTACATTAAAGAATTCAACCCAACCAGGGATGGCAGCAAGAAAGCGTACCTTGGGGCTGCTATTAAAGGTAAGGCAAGGTTGTTATTGGCTTAGTTGTAGACTGGATCCCATCACCTCAGGTGCAAGACTGCCGGATGGAAGACACCCCAAGGAGGTTTGGGAGGGAGAGTATATGCATGTTTTGTAGGACACGAGCTATTGAAACAGAATGACATTTTCTCTCTGAGTGCACAGTGTATAACATCCTAACTTACTATGATTTCGTACAAAAGGTGGTCAACATGCATAGTTTGTTTGAGATTAATAGGATCAAGCAAACAGCAGATTTCTTGGTTAAAATCCATGTCAGAAGATTGGAAATGGAAAGAAATATGTAATCTGCTTAGCACATTCTGCTGGTCTCATAGACTGCTGTGGTCTCATGGATGTCATTAAAATCGCATTCATTCCATATGAGGCATTTCCACATTTTTTGTTACTCGTTCTGGACAGAACTTTTAAAACCTTAGATTGTGGGGGAAGCCGACGGGAACTGTAGAATGAGGCAGCTAAGTGAGTCAATGGCTCACCAACTATACGATACAAAAAGCAAATTGAAGCATGGTAACAGGCCCGATCAAGCAAACAGTCAAATATAACAAAAGCGCATCTAAAAAATAAATAGAACAAAAGCACATCTAAAAAATATTGAACTTCGGGCAACAAAGAATTTGGGATTTGGGCAAGCTCTTAGCCTTAAATAGTCCATTTTGCACTCACAAAATCTCCTACTTATCACATCATATGATGATAAGCATTTTCCCAATCAATTAAATTCTTGGTATAGGTAAGATTTGCATGTTATTTGAGGTGTTAATACTAGTCTGTAAATTGTTTGAATTGTAGAGTAGCTGGGCAAAATAGATGTTCATGAAAAGTTATACTTGGTTAAATAACTAAATAGGTGCAAATGTAATCATATTTGATGGGTATGTCAGATTAGTAAAATGGGTGCCAAAGTATAATTATAATTTGAGGCGTTAAACAGATATAGTAGTTGCTTCCCATAGAACTACAATAGGATATAATGGAACTCTTGCTCACAAGAAAGTTGCATTCATTATATGAAGGTTATCCTCCTAACAGGAAAATTTATAAACTAAAACAATAAAAGATTTGACGTGTAATATAACCCCCAGAAATGCTGGAAAGAAATGCTCTAAAATTTTGAAATACTCAGTCAGTACAGTTAGTTGCATGCAGTATATCCATGATAATTTTTAACAGCTGAAAAGGTTACCATTAATTGAAACAGTAAAAGGCTGCATATATACTACAAACCCCAGATGGGACAGAAAAGAAATGCCACGTAGTTTCAATATTTGGTCACCTAAAAAGCCTTACCAGTGGACCTTAGTGATTGGATGCAACCAGACACCTCATGAATTCAAAGGCTCAAAGTGCCCTAGACCTTTGCCTAATTTCATTGATGATTGATCAATATTTGATCTTCTCAGCTAATGGCAAATACTGCCAGTTTCATAAGCTTCATTTTCATTATCCAAGAAAGAAGCATATACTAGAACCAAAGTAACAAGAATCGGAATCGGATCGGAATCGGCAAGGCCGAATCAAATCGTGAATCGGCCATGAATCGGAATCGAATCGGCCATGAATCGGAAAATTTTAAAAACCCTTGAAATTTAGTGAGTAACTTATTTCATAAACCCTTTATCGCTGATTCGATTCACCGATTCACAAAAAATCGTTTGGCTTGAATCGAATCGCCAAATCGCGTGAATCGCATGAATCGCCGTGATTCTTGGAACTATGACTAGAACCCTGGCCTTTGGCCATATGCCTGCTGAAGCTATCTTTCTATTCAAGCTAAATGGGTTCCCTATATGCCAGGAGATAGGGTTCTTTTTACAATCTTCTTAATAGCATTTTGCGTAAACTTGCTATTGGCTTCTGCGGTGAATCAACTCCTCTTATTAAACATCTCACTAACCAACCTTAACTAACAAATGACAGAAAATTTTCATTAGGATATTATCTGTAGACATTCAAAATTAGAGAGGTTGTTAAATAAAATGCTTCAATACTACTTCCTAAAACGCAAAATAATTTGACATTCACTTTGCCAACATCATTATAGTTCAGATGTCTTTAACGGGTGGTCTTAACATTCAAAACAAAGCACTTCTGAATGTACGTTTATGGAAGTTGAGTTAAAACAAGACTTCTCAGTTTCTCGATAAAATAAACACATTAGCTTTTATCAGTTTAAAAGGCACATCCAAGGAACACTGAAACGAATAATAGCAGCTAACTTGAATTAGTTAGCCCCTAAAAGTCAAAATAAACCAATTATTTCGCATTTGTTCATATCCTCAGAAACCCACAGATGCTAAACTATTATCCAGCTACAAAAAAGTAAAACCAGTAATGGTTCAAGTAGAGCTCTCCTTTTTCAACTTGGAAAGTTCACGCCTGATTAATGCTCCTCTCTGCATAAAATACAATATTTCAATGAGATGGATCATTCCACAGATTGATCGCATAGTTGAAAACAATTTTGGAGAGATCCACTAAATTTTACTGACTAGTTAATCATTTTTTTAACAGCTGTAAACAACTTTAATCATCTGTTGAAGAAAACAAACCTTGATCTTGGCAAGCATGACTTTAAACCGATCAAAGTCATTTAATGCAGCTCTTCGCTTTTGCACAATTAATTTCCTTCCCCATGAACTATTATCCCATCGCTTCTGAACCTCTGTTAAATAATGAGAATAGGTAGTCACTATGCAGCTGCCAACATCCATTACAACCTCTATATATGAAGCTTAAAATTTTATACCTGCTTTCTCCATGGCCTCAATCAAGACTTTCTTTTTTGGTATCTTAGGGATGTCAATTTTGATATCAGTTAAAGAGAGCCTCTTGAAGTTCATCTGGCACCTTATCATCTTTGGTGCATCCACCAAAGCCTGCAAGGAAAATTTAAAAATGGATAAATATTCATGTTGTCTCATTCATTAACAAAGGCATTTTCCTAGCATTACAAAAGATAATTGTCTGAATGGACCATTGCAGGTGGTTGGGAACCAACAGTAACTTGGGATCATATTTATCAAGTTTAGTGCAAGCCATTAAGGCGGCAATTTTGCATTTTCCTAGCATTACAAAAGATATGTCTGAATGGACCATTGCAGGTGGTTTGGAACCAACAGTAACTTGGGATCATATTTATCAAGTTTACTGCAAGCCATTAGGGCAGCAAATTTGCATATTCTCTCTGTACTGTATGTGGATACAGTACTAGAAATCTGGATTAAAAATGAAATATTACCAAAGAGTTCAGAGTATAAAGTATTGCAGTGAAATATCAGGTTTACTGCAAACAACTTTAACTGGTGTACTTCTAAGATGAGCTTTCCTAATAAATAAAGAGGGAGTATAGTTTTAAAATGCATAGGTAAAAAATGCAATAATAGAACTAGGACTAAAATTAAAATTTGCTAATACACTATTATCACATGAGAAAAAGAGATATGAACAGATATCTAAAAAGTTAAAAGACCATAAACAATTGACATAGTGTTCAGAGTAGTACAAGGCATAAAAGCTTTTAGCATCTTATGATATTTACGTGGAAGAAACATGCAAAGACTATTATTAAGGACCATAGAAAAAACCTACAAGCTTTTAGCACCTTATGATGTTTCTGTGTTTAGAAACATGCAAAGACAATTATCAAGGACCATAGACAGATGCTTACTCATGAGACAAATTAGAAATAACAATTAATTATTTGTTGTCATCATTAGTCTTTGGAACCAAAAGGAGTAGATTACTCGAATCTGTCACATATTGCAGAAATAGGAAGGATGATTCCTCTTGGTTCAAGGCAGCATGTTATTGGAGCCTTGATATTGAAGATAACTAAGTTACAGGCCATGAGGCAGAGCAATTATCCTTCTTTATACTTTTTAATTTTTAACCATTGGAAAAGACTCCAATCTCTAGCCAACGCATGAAATTAATTTGGTCAAAATCATATTGAAAATATCAATCAATATCTCAAGTAATATAAAAAGTTACTGTATAATCAATGCTAACTTCAAGGGTGCCAATAGTGGCATTTTGTGATGGTTAAGTTGTTGAGTTGTTATCCTTGCCATCAAGGTTCAAATCGAATGGGGATGAGGTCCCCCATTTGTGGCCTCACTGGTTCATAGCTCCAGGTCAAAACATTTACCCCTCTTTAAAAAAAATTTAAAATTTTTTTTTAAAAATGCTAACTTGAAGGGGCATTAGTTGTAAGATCTACACAACCTCAAAAGAAGGCAGATTCCTAAAACTTGCTTTGCATCATCCTTTTAAGCAAAAGGTTCCAATTTGATAAAAGCTTTGAATTGGTAATAAAACATTTATAAAACAATGTAAATGCTTAGGCATAAAAGGTTAAGAAATGGTCTGAGACTTGCTCATCAATTTAATTGTTGCAAGCAAACTCCACGACATTATATGCATTGTTTCTAGATTGAAAATTCCTTGCACATTCATTAATTTGTTAGAAAAATGGTTCTACAAAGCATTATAATTGGTAGAAGAAAACCATTGTTTGTCGGCATCTTATGTTGGACTTAAGAGTGAAAATAAAGTTTGAAACCCATCAAAGCAAAGAAACTGAAGTATGGAACCAGCATAAAGTCATACATTTGCATCACATACAATAGCTTCACAATAATGGAACCAAGAGGTCACAGAGGATAAGACTGAAATTTCAATCATTTATTCTTCTAGCTTGAATTTGTATGGACTTCAATCATTTATTCTTCCAACTTAATTTTTTGTGGAATTGAGCAAAGTCTGTATACAAGGAAAATTATGTGTTGATGGCTTCATCTGACTGTATACCCCTTCAGATTTTTTTAAAAAAATTAAGGGTGCAAATTGTCTTTTCAACACCCTTATTTAAGAGATTTTTTAAGCATGGCATTTCATAAAAATTATATTATTAATTAAGACCTGTATTTGTGCATTTCAGTTGACAACAATGTTTAGTAGAACTTACTAAAAAAGTGGACTTGTCATGTTACAAGAACAAAAATTAGCACATACCCGATTCTGGTCAACAATATCCACAATCACAACAAGCTTGCCATACTCTGGGCCATAGTTGATGAGAGCGATTCGCCCAATTTCCACATAACGTCTGAAAGGCTGCCAAAACAACCATTAGAGAACCAGGTGAGAGATAACCCTTTAAAATAGTCACTTATCTAATGTAAGACAGTTTACGCTACAACATAGATTGTGCTAGCAAACTATTCTAGTCATCAGACAAAAAATATGACAACTTAATATCTTTGAGCCATTGAATCTAGATAGCCATCTAGAGACAGGAGCATATCAGAATCACATGTCCTAATGGATTTAACAGAATATGAAGACAATTGTAAATGCTTAGGTATTAGAAGTTTTCTAATCCTTTCAATGATGACGATGAATTATATACAAATGCTTACAGGAATATAAATCTAAATATAATAATTAACATCAACTTTGATTGGAGTTTACCAGACAATTTCAATATTCGAAAGTCCCTGGGGATAATAAAATTTGTTTTCTTATCAAAATTACGAAAGATAAAGGGAAAAAAATTATACAATTGCGACCAAAGGTTCATTTTCTGTAGTAGCAATGTCCAAAAAATTAAGTTTCCATGAATTCTAAGTGCACTTCATGCTGAAGACTCGTCAACTCCATAGATATGACTCAATGAGCACATTTTCGAGTCCAAAGTGAAGCAGCGAGCGCATATAAACCGAGGACAATTCTGGGTATCCCTGCCTAAGCCTAGTTGGTTCTTAAGGACCTCCTATGAGCAGGGACCCAATATCTTACTAAAGGCTACATAATTTCCATAGAGATAGTATGCATTTTTCATAGGGTTTCTAACCTGGTGCTTCCAATGAGAGTTGTGGGCCTCCTACACGATCTGTAGGACTGCAATCGATATCAAGATCTGGTGTAAATAATTACCCAGAGATCTTCCACAGCTGCATTCTTTGTTATACAGTTGCTTATTTCATTCAGAATAGCAAGGCTCGTCCAAATAATCAAGGCAAAAGCATGCATAAAAACTAAGCCCTAAATCATAGAAGTATGTTTTTATGCGAAAACGAGATATAATATGCAGGAATACAATAAAAGCAAGCAAAACTACCATTGCGGACGCTGTTCTTGTTCGTGAACTAAAACAATCTGCTCGGCTCGGCTCCTCTCGCTTATGTCCTCCCCTCGAGATAATCGCAGCAGGGGTTCAGCATATATATATGGGCTTGATGAGAAAAGAATACTGAAGAGGTTTTACGAGTCTAGGGTAAGACAACGAAAAACCCATACACTTCACTTAACCTAACCGGGACGAACGCAGCGGTCTCACGAAGGGGGTTATAATGGATGTTATTAAAAACAAAACAGTTCTACGGGCTTCATAGTTAATAGACGGTAAGTTCAAGGTATATAGTTCCCAATGCTTTATAACTTACATATTCTATATATATAAAAAACTAGTATAGATATCTTAAATAAATTTATCTATTACAAAATTAATTATAATTTAATTTACTACATCTAAAATTATTTATGTTTCTTTTATCTTTATTTTATTTTAAACTAACTTAATCTTTTTATATTAATTTCTTATGATTTATATCTTTAAATATTATAATTTAAACGAATATTTTGTGGTATTTATTAAATTATTTTTAAAACTATATTCTATTTATAATAAGATTTAAACTTTTGACATGTAGATAGTTGTCAAATTTAACTTAAAGAATAAAAGTTAACATTACCCGCTCCCCATTCTGTCATTGTAGAATGCCTATCAGCATTAATAAGCCAACAGATATCCTTTTAATATATATAAACTAGTAGCATTCTGGATGCAATATGTTTAGCACAATAAATTCATTTGATATTAAAGCAATTTGTATCTTCTATATAGGATAAATAATTTAGAAATATCATGCAATGGAAAAATTTAGAAATATCTTATTTTCCTATAAGCTTTTTTAGATCTTCTATAAACTTTTTAAAAATAAGATATTGAAAAATAATAAGTTGTTATATATTTTTTATTTACTTATTTACTAAAAGATTTCTTTTTTAATATTCGCATTAGAAAAAGAGAAAGTTTTGCACTACTTTAGATACATCTTCATTTTCAATTTAAAAAGTAAAAAGTTTATTTATCTGTGTATCTTTCTTTATTAGTTCTAGCAAGTGGCTCTTCAATAGTTGTAGTTACACAATTAAATCAAGCAAACATACTTCTTTATAGTTGTATGGATAGATGGACAGACTATAATTTATTACTAATTCTTAAAATATAAATGTGACCTGTCAACTCATCATTCTACCAACTCGCCATTTTATAAAACATTGTAAACGTCAAATTTTATTAAAACAACCAAATGTTTACATTGATGAATGCTTCCACTGTAGAAAGCTTCTCAGCTTAATAATAATAATAAAAGTGTGTGTGTGTGTGTGTGTGTGTGTGTGTGTAGGAATTCAAAAATTAAAAATTTATTATACTAGCACTTCTATCTTCAAGAGGTGCATAGCACTTCTATCTTCAAGAGGTGCATTGGCTATCTTGATAGAATAATATAAACCATATAATACTATTGTGACATTGATATGAGAATTTTGGTCATATAACATTTATGGAATAATTATAGTCTTACTAATTCAAGATGTTGGAAATAATTTTATTTTGTTTAGAGTGTCAAGTATATTGATTGAATGAGAAAGTAGGTTGAATATAAAGGTTAACACTAACAACCTAAATGCATGCTTATGGGAAATATTAAACATAAATAATGACGAAATGTTCACCTATAACTTTCCACATTGATGAACTTGAAACATAGGCTTAGATTTAAAAAGTTATGACTACCTTATTCTAGACCCTTAAAATATTAGAAATAGAGACTATTGAGTGTCCCTTTAGAATAGTAGGGACCTAGGGGATTGCTCGCTCTACACCACAATATTATGTTTATAACAAAACATTATCTTTATATTGGAGCCATGTTGGGTAGTGTTTATAAATATGGTCATAAAATTGGGACAAAGATTCGTTGAATTATGCTCTTAATATCAAGAAACCAATAATTACAAGATGGTTGGAATCGACCTCTTAACTTTTAATCCCTTTGAAATAGAGTGGATTCTCCCAACATCATACACCTATTATCATTTTCTGATTAGGATCTACTTTTTTGTACATTTCTTTTAGTTTAGGTCATAATACCCTTGTCCATTTGGGATAGACCAACAAATTATTTCATATGACGAATTTTAATTTGTCTCTCAATTTAGATTGGGCTTATTTCCAATTTAAAGCCATACTTGTTATTTCTTATTTATGTTCTAGCCTAAAAGTTTTATGACTTGACTCAACCAAATTTGATAATTGGCTCATGGTTATCTTGAATCAATAATTTTGATGCATTTTTCTGAGACCTTCCTCATGCTCTATCATACATGTTAATTATCTAATATTAATAGCTATAAGATTACAAATGTCATTAATGTTATATACTCATTACTATCATATAGTCATTATTTTTGTCTCATTGTTTTAAGAGATATAAATATCAATTTTGTCTGAGCTACTATGAGTTTAGCAAGTCAATTTACAAATCTTAATACTTTAAAAAAAAAATTTACTTCAATTCATAAACTTTAACTGCATAGTTTCCATACTCCATAGTAATTATAGCAATGTGTTTAGATTCAATTGTATCTAAATTTTTACATCAACATTTAGAACACACCCCATGATCCATTATCAAAAGAAAATGAACAACTTAAAAATTAGAATTTAACAAACAAATATAATCCATGATATAAATTCTTACAAATATTTAACTCATATAGATACAATATTACACGCATATATATGTATATATAATATGATCTCGTTATCTACTTAACTTTTAAATTTTATAACTTAGAATTTAATATCCCTTAATTCTTTAGTTGTTGGTATACTTACTCTCACTCCATCTATATATAGACCATCTTGTATTTAAATATTTACAATCTATTGTGGGATGATAGGATCCAATGTGTGAATTAATATCTCTTAAGTTTCCAAATTGTGATCAAAGGCATGAATCTCTCTTTCATTATAATTCTTACTATATTTTAGACACAAGGCTAAACCGAACAACGTGTATGATAGCTTGGGGTTAATTTTCCTACAAGAAGAAAAGAGGCAAGTTTCATTGTCAAGCCATCGATTGTCACTTAAGTTATACATCATTATAGATTAGGAATGAAATCCTTCAAATTAATAAAGAAAGTAATGCATAATTTTCTTATATACACTAAGTGCCCATTTGCCAATGGGAATAGGAATTAGGAATATGCATATGTTATTCTAGATTCACTATCTTTCATTTGTTATTCTGGATTCATTATTCTTGATATGTTTGGTACCCCCAAAATTTGATGAGGAATGCGTTTATCCTATGTTTGGTTGTGCAACACTAGAAATGGAATAAGATTATTTATTAGGTTACTTTTTGTTTTAATTTAATATTTTTCCCTTTTACATTTCATTGAGTTGGTTAATTTCTTTTATCATTTTTAAAAAGGTAATTTTTTTATTTTTTTCATCTTATGGAATTAAGTTAAATTATCAGGAATTTTATTTTATTTTTTAAATAAACAGAATGATGAACAATTAGTTATACACAGTAAAATAGTCATGAAACTAGTAGAATTTTTTTATCATTTATGTACATAATTAGTCAGCACAATCATAAATTAGTTACCACAGTAATAAATAAGTTCTATAAAACAAAATAGTCAAATCATTATTAAATTTGTCCACCATTTTTATACAAAATCATAAAATAAGTTATAGTCTACAATAGTTTCTTTGACTTTTAACTGCATTTACGCATATGGTCCCAATAGACTAGTGCAATTAAAACAAATATAACACACAACGTGCCTCAAAGAAACATGTTTTCACTCTCCCAAACCTTGAACAACTTACAATCATTACTTTCACGTGTTATAGATTTAGCTAGGTTAGATGTAGGTGGGACATCATTGACCCACCAAAAGAAATTACAACCACTACCCCCTTGCAATACCAAATCTAAATTAGTGGTTGCCACAATAATTAGTTCTTACATAAAATGTAAACATGAAAAAAAATAGTAACAACCTTTCGTCTATTTGGATAACACAAGAATTTACGTTATAGATTACTCGTTGTGTATGATGTCTTCATTGTTATAGGGTTAGTGCCACACTCGAACATTGACAAATTTAAATCCATCAACCCTATATAAATAATGAACAAAAGAAACACACAAAAAAACCTTCAATTAGCAGGATGATAGAATTTTACATCCATTCATTAAAAAACCAAAACTAATTGAATGCAATGTTACTTTTCGTTGTATAAGTACATTCATTGTCTCCATTAAATCTTTTATATGACCATTTAAAGTTTACTTCTCAAGATTCATTTTAGAACTCAAAACTAAATCAAAAAATATATCTCAAAATAGAACACAAACATATCAAAAATCATTATTTGAACTAAATTCAAAACTCGTTACCTTAACCATGAACAACTCTATGAGCTTGAGCTAGTTGGGATATACTCAGGCCATTTCATATGTGCCTTTGGTTAATCAAAGAAAGCAAATATAAATTCAAATCTAAGCAAGGACCGATCTAGTGCAAGAAGATTGAGCTTAAAACACAAATATATGTGGTTCACTAATATGGCTATATCCATAGGAAAAGCAAGGGAAATCTCTATTTATTAATTATGTTTGCACAATTATAGTTACAACAACTTGCTTCATATATTTATAATTGATCACATTATCCACATAATGAGTTTGAAACTCCTAAGTAGAAATCAAGAGATAATTGATGGAGGGAAAAAACAAAGTAGTAGTCCATAACTTCACACCTAACACTTTCATGAGTGCTTTCTCTTTTGGGTCTCAAACCTCTCACTTGTGGCCTTAGACAATTGAGAAGAATAATATGGTGTAACAAGGTTGCTATGGTTCTTTCTCATTTTTATATCTCCATTCTATCATTCTAGTTTCTCCAAACCCCATTGAAATGTCCTTAGGTAACTTTCCAACGCTTGTGATGTTTGTGGTATAGGGACATGTTGGAGTCCTTGTTGCCACAATGACCCAGCTTCAAGCCCAACAAGTAGGCTCTCCATGAGAAATACAACTTAGAAAATAGAGTCGTGTACCCTCTCTAATAAAGCAAAAAAAAAAATCAATTCAACCACTTTTTTATATTCATTTGGAGGAGGAGGATTGCCCAACTTCACCCAGTTAATCAATCAACACACTACATGTCCATCACACCTAATAACCTTTAAGTAAGAGAAAGTACTTCTTTAAACTTCCTCACAAATAAACTAAATTTTATTGAAATGGTTTATTAAAATGCATCCCCCACCATCTCAAACACCCACAATAGTTTAATAAAAATAAATTCATCATACAACAATAGATATGAAACAATAATTACAATACAAGCATTTAAGAGTTTGACACAATAGTTACAATATCAAAAAAACATGAAACATAAATAGATATTAAAAAATAATTACAATATCATATTTGGAACAACATTTCAATACAAATGTATGACATTGTCCTTCAGCTTGAAAGAGTTTGCTTCAAAAATGAAATAATTCATAATAACAAGTGGCATATAGCATAAATGTGTTAGAAATGTTTAGAATAACTTAGAGGGGGAGAGGGGTGAATCAGTTACTCAAGGTCCTTAAGAATCATTTCAACTTTTAAACATAAATCTCTTACTATTCTACTTGTTGTTGCTCGGTCTCTACTATAAACAAAATTTATTGTTCCAAATAAAACATGTTTTGCTAAATCTAAAATGTAAAACATATAAAAAGCATTCAACAAAGGTTTGACACTAGGATTTTTACATGGAAACCCAATTTGGGAAAAACCACCAACAATATGTCACCAATTTTTTACTCTTTTGAAGTGAGCTCTATTAAGAGCCAACCATGTTAAAGGTTACAATACACACTGTTAAATGTGACCTGGTCAGAAGATTTAATCACCTTGTTAGGATTGGCCTTGTTAGAGGACTTTGATCATTCCATTTAGAATGGCACATTGTGAAAGGATTTACATAGACTATTAAGTCTTTCAAATGACTATTAGGTCAACTTTTGTTAAAAGGATTTCAATAAAAATTGTTTAAAATGATTAGAAAGAAAACAATAGGGTTTCAACTTGTGTGATTACAACTCACTTTGCAAGTTCAGATCTCTATTTATTTCAGGTGTTGATTTACTAATAAGTTCTCCACTATCATCTTTGTTCTTGATTCACTCAGCAACCCTTCAAGCAATCAGTCTTCCCCCTTCAACAACACTTAAGCCTTCTTGCTCATATTTCACTTGCCACTATTAGCAGCATCTCTGCAAGCTTTCTCCTTTAGCTTTGCATTCACTCACACACTTGTGTGTCTTTGACCCACCTCATGCTATATGTGCCTCTTGCATATACTCGCACTCCTTGATAATTTGTTTGACTTTATACCTCTTTAAATAGGTAATTCTTTCTTTATTATTTTCCATGATCACCATATATCTTAAGGTTTATGATCAGGTTCAACATGATTCTTTGTATCTGTCCATCTTCTTGATCTTCTTCTAGAAACTTCTTTAGAATCCATCTATTAGGTCTTTACCCAATCCTTACCTTGAATTTAATGATCCAACTCATCAATCTTATTTTTAGCATGGTTTACATCTCCCAAGAAATCAACTAAGTCAGCTAGGAATCATGATTTCCTCAAATTCATCTTCAATAGTATTACTTGGCAATCATAAATTTTTGACATTGGGTCATCACTAAACACTCAAGTGCTCTTAAACTTTTCTAGCTTGGCATCGACTAGCTTGCTCAATCGATATTGACGTTCAGTCAACACTAGACTTGCTTGGCACTAACTGTGGCTTGGTTGACACTAGCATCACTAGACATTCCTTTGCCCTTTACTCTATTTCTTATCATGGCTTAACTTTATTGACATAAACAATCACTTTTCTTTATGCAAATCTATTTAATCGAATGTCCATTGTAGCTTCCTTTCATAACTCAACCTTTCCTCTAGGTGCTATTATTATGAGCAATTTCTCAAATTCTATTCATCAATCAAATAGATGTGACATTTAGATTAGGTAGCAATATGTCTCATCAATAAATTTAACATCAATGACAAAACAATAATTGTTCCAATTATAAGTTTCAAAAAATCTCCCTCTTTGGCATTGATGACAACAGCTCTATATTCCAACAATCTTTATATCTCAATCACTTGTTTGTCGTACAATCCAAAAAGACTTTTCCCTCTTTGATATATCTCTCTTCTTTTTCTATTTATCTCTCTTTTACTTATGTCTCCCTCTTTTCTATTAATATGCTTAGTTTCATTCTAATTCTCTAATTCACATTACTAATTTTCTCCCTCTAAAATAATAGATCTTCCTCTTTGTATATTGCTTCTTTTGTATATTCTCTCTCTTCGGTGTATCTCTCCCTCTTTGACAACAATACTAAAGACACTTTAGCTTTCTTAGCTTTAATCTCTTCATGTATCTAAGTTATGTAGATTTTGCATGTTTGGTTGATTTTTATCATCTATTTATGACTGATATGTTATGTTGTACTTGACTATCTACCTTAGGCATGTTCTTATGTAGAATTGTATTGCATCAATGTGGAAGATATTTTGAGCAGCACATTTTATGCAATGCACCTTTCTTCCTTAAGTAGATTCAGTTAGGGAAATCACCCCTAATTTACCTCTAAGATATTCATGAGCATCTTTAGGTAAGGGTTTTGTAAATATGTTAGCAATTTGTTCTTTGGTACTCACATATTCTAGCTTCACTTCTTTATCTTGTACTAGTTCCCTCAAGTAGTGATACTTGATAGCAATGTCCTTTGTCTTAGTGTGCATCATTGGATTATTTGAAATGCTAATAGCACTTGTTATCACAATAGATAGCCATTAGATCTATAATCTTTCTTTCATACCTTTTAGTAATTGCTTGATCCACATAATGTTTGAGCAGTTCACTACAGCTGCCACATTCTCGGCTTCAGCTGTTGATTGGGAAATACAATTATGTTTCTTGCTTGTCCATGAAACCAATCTCTTTCCTAGAAAGAATGCACCTCCACTAGTGTTTTTTCTATCATCAATATGTCCTACCCAATCTGAGTCAATGAATACCTTCAGTTCAAATTTATCACTTCTCTTGTAATACAATCCATACTCTTCTATACTTTTTAGATATATTAATATCCTTTTTACAACTATAATGTGATTCTCTTTAGGATTTTCTATAAATCTAGCAACTATCCCCACTGTTAAAGTAATATCTAGTCTGCTATGAACAACATATTACAATTTTCCAACCATGGATTTGTATAAGGTCTGGTTCACATGAGTAGATTCATCATTCTTAGATAGCTTATGTCTTGTAGACATAGGTGTACTCACTAGCCTTGAATCTTCCATACCAAAATTATTTAGTATCTTCTTGATGTATTTGGATTGTGTATGAAAATACCAAACTTCATTTGACATACTTGTAATATAACAAAGAATTTGATCTCACCAAACATAGACATTTCAAATTCCTTCTTCATTTTATCAGCAAATGATTTGTATAATGCTTCTTTTCCTCCAAATATAATTTCATCAACAAATATTTTAGATAACAATACTTCATTGTTCTTACCATTCTTCAAGTATAGATTGATGTTATCATTTGTCCTTTCAAAACCAATCTTCACCAAATAATTATGCAATCTTTCATACCATGCTCTTGGAACTTGTTTCAATCCATAGAGGGCTTTGTTTAGTTTACATACATATTCTTATTGTTTGGATCTACAAATCCTTTAGGTTGATCAATGTATACTTCTTCCTCCAGTATACCATTTAAAAATTGATGCAGGAGCATCCTAGGCTTTCTTGCAATCCTACATGTTTGGAGGGATTTTGGTTAAGTGTTGAGGAACATCGAGCTTGGATTTTTGTTGAGTTATGCTTTCATGGTTAGGGATGTGTTGGAGACACATTGGGGAACCTTTCCTCATGATTGCATAGAGATTAGATGGATTGAGTTGAAGTTTGAGTTGTTTGAACCTTGCTACTGAAACTGTGTTTTTTTCTAGTTTCTGGGTGCCTGTTGCAAGGTGTGTAACTATTTTTTCATAATGGATGAGAGGATACACACTTCAAGGATTGAAGAGAGCCTAGAATTCTATCTCTAATTAAGGATTCAAGTCCTAATTCATTATAGGTTTGGAGATATGGCAATTCTCCTAGAGTATCAATTTCTGGCAATTTCATGCGACAGTTTCCTATGCATGACTTTCGAGATGGATGTACACTTATCCTTAAGGAATCAACCTTTGCATATTTAAAGAGTTGTAGAGGACCTAAAATTCTACCTATGGTTTGAAGAATGAGTTCTAATTCAATCAGAGCTAGGAGATATCATGATTTTACTCGAATATTAATTTCTGGACATTTAATTATTGTTGTAGGCCGAATTGTGGCATTTAATTTATGTGTGGATGTTTAATTTGTGTTCTAGGTTGACTTGTGGCTTAGATTGGTATGATTAGGGGTCTTTTGGAGTCTTTTAGTTATATTGAGTGGGGATGAAATGAAGGATAGATACGAATTTGAAGAGTTAGAGCTACGACTTAGGAACTAGAGGATCTCTTGGTGGACCTGTGGGTACAAGTGTAGGTTCTTCTTGGAGTTCTTTTCCAGTTGTGTATCTGGACTAGCTAAGATTGGTTATAAGTTGGATCTTTTTGGATCTTGTAGAAATTATTTTGTAATTGTTGTTTGTATTTTGCCTTAACCTGAAAGGCTTTACAGCCAGGCATATTGCATGTAATCAGTTATATTTTATGAACAAATTATTGTAATTTGGTATCAGATCTTGCATTATTTCTTCTTGTTGTTGTGTTTCCACAGTCTAGTTATAGCTAGAGGCTACGACATATCCTTTGGGGATTCTCTTGCCTTGCACTATGTTAGGTGGTATCAGAGCAAAGGTTGTTCCTAAGTGTGTAGACAAATCACCGAAGTTGAGGCAGTTTGCACTAGGACTTGGGTTGAAGAAGTAGCTATGAGTTAATCTTGATTTGTTGGTGGATTTGTTGCTTAGGGTTTGGTACAATTTTGGAAGATTCTTCTAAGAAGATTGGACCCTAGGGCGATTAATGATCTTAGTTATGTTGTAGAAGAACAAATCTTAGAGAAGATGAGAGCAGAATTTAGATCTGAGATTGCATTGATGAAGAGTGACATGATTGCTAAAATTGTAAGTGCTTTAGGTGGTGTACCAAGACATGTTGGTACTAAAGATGGTTATGAGGAAGGTGTTAAAGACTTTTAATTTGTTGAATCAAGTGGTGAGGCCATAATTGATCATATGGAGAGACCTATGGGAAATAGGGTCAATTAGTTTTCTCAACCTGGATCTCAATTGAAGCTTAAGCATAAGATGGAGGTTTCTAATTTTTTAGGTACTTTGAATCTTGAAGACTTCATTGATTGGATTAGTGAATTGGAAGACTACTTTGAGCTTGAGGATATTGAGGATCCACTCAGAGTAAGGTTGACACAAACTAAGTTGAAGGGACATGTTGCTCTTTGGTGGAAAGAACTACAAAAAAATGGACAAGAGGAAGGTAAAAATAAGATCACTAGATGGAAATTGATGGTGACTAAGTTGAAGGCTAAGTTCATTCATGTTGATTATGAGCTTGAGTTGTTTAAAAGGTTGCATAATATAAAGTAGAAGGATATGACTGTGAAAGATTATATAGAGGAGTTCTACAAGTTGACTATTCAGTCTAGGCATATAGAATTGTCAAAAGAGAAGGTAGCTTGGTATATTAATGGTTTGAGATTCAATATTTAGGATGAGGTTGGCATGCTAAATATTTCTTTAGTTGAGGATGCTTATTAGTATGCTTTAAGAGTAGAGGAGAAGCTAAAGAGGAAGAATCAAGGTCATTAACAAGGGAAGGAGAAGCAAGATAGCTCGGCATAAGCTAAACCAAAAGCAGAAGGTGAACCAAAACCTATTGAACAGAAATGAAGGACAGGTGGAGGTGGGTTCAGAGGTAATTGTTTAAGTGTGGTCAAGAAGGGCATAGATCTTTTGAATGTTTGATTGGAAGGAAAATTGTTGTTGTGAATGAGGTTGCAGTCTAGGATAGTCATCTTGAGCAAGGAGAGAGTTTGCTAGCTTAATGAGTACTGGTTGGTGAGAGGACATTAGATTCTTGTTAGAGAACTAGTTTGTTCAGGACTTGTTGTAAGTCTTGTGGAAAAGTTTGTAAAGTGATTGTGGATGGTGGTAGTATTGATAACCTTGTTGCAAAGGAGATGGTTTAGAAACTTGGTTTGAAGAGAATGAGACATCCTTATCCTTATAGGATTGGTTGGTTGCAAGATGAGCATGCTTTGGAAGTGAGGGAGTAATGCCTTGTTGATACCTAGATTGGGTAGTACAAGGATCAAGTGTTGTGTGATATTGTGGATATGAACAATTGTCATGTGCTACTTGGAAATATGATTGTAGGGATGTGCATGATTGTGTTAGGAATGTGTTTGTTGTTAAGAAAGGTGGTCGCAAGTTTTCCATGATTCCTTTGTAGAATGAAGAGTTTGGTAGGAGGAACCTGAGTTGGAAAATTCTAAGAAGGTTGGAGGTCAACATGGAAAGTAGACTTATGGAACACCTGTGGTGGATGTGAAGAAGAAGAAGAAAAACAAGGGAAAGAGTGTGTAAGTTGAAGACTTGGAGGACATGTATGTGAAGAACCAATCTGGAATTTATGTGCTAAATCCCAAAAGATGTTCTTCTAGTTACTAGACCATCTTTTCGAGCTTGGGGTGTCTGATGCAAGAGAATCCTAGGCTTTCTTGCAATCTTGCATGTTTGGAGGGATTTTAGTTAAGTGTTGAGGAACACCAAGCTTGGATTTTGGTGGAGTTATGCTTTCATGGTTAAGGATGTATTGGAGACACATTGGGTAACCTCTCCTCATGATTGCATAGAGATTAGATGGATTGAGTTGAAGTTTGAGCTATTTGAACCTTGCTATCAAAAATATATATTTTTCTGGTTTTTAGGTGCCCATTGTAGGGTGTGTAACTAATTTTTCATAATTAATGAGAGGTTGAAAACTTTAGGGATTTAAGAGGGCCTAGATTAATATATTTGGTTAAGGATGCAAGTCCTAATTCATTATAGGTTGGGAGATATGGTAATTCTCCTAGAGTATCGATATTTGGCAGTTTCACATGATAGTTTCTTGTGCATGACTTTCAGGATGGATGTGCACCTATCCTTAAGGAATCAGCCTTTTCAATTTTAAGGGGTTGTAGGTGACCTAAATTTATACCTATGGTTTGAAGCACAAATTCTATTTCAATCAGAGCTAGGAGATATCATGATTTTACTCAGATATCAATTTTTGGACATTTAATTGTTGTTGCAGGCTGATTTGTGGCATTTAATTTATGTATGGGTATTTAATTTGTGTTCTAGGACAACTTGTGGCCTAGATTGGTATAAGTAGGAGTCTTGTGGAGTCTTTTAGTCATATTGAGTGGGGATGAAATGAAGGATAGATACGAATTTGAAGAGCTAGAGCTGCGGCTTAGGAACTAGAGGATCTCTTTGTGGACCTGCGAGTACAAGTGTGGATTCTTCTTGAAGTTCTTATCTAGTTGTGTATCTAGAGTAGCTAAAATTGGTTGTAAGTTGGATCTTGTTGGATCTTACAAAATTGATTTTTCTAATTGCTATTTGTATTTGGCCCTAACCCGGAAGGCCTTACAGTTGGGCATATTGCATGTAATCAATTATATTTTATGAACAAACTATTGTAATTTGGTATTAGATCTTGCATTTTTGATTCTTCTTATTGTCTTTCCATTGTGTGGTTATATATTCGGGGGCTAGGATATCTCCTTTGAGAATTCTCCTACCTTGCACTTCATAAAAAGTGCAGATTGACATCCATCTAATATACCTTGAAATTCTTGTAGGTTGAATATACAAGTAGAGTTTTGACTCCAAGTCTTGTCACAAGAGAAAAAGTTTCTCCATAATCAAATCCTTATTCTTATGCATAACCATTGCATACTGGTCTTGTCTTATTTCTTGTCACTTCACCATTCTCATTGAGTTTGTTTCTGAAAACCCACTTTGTCCCATTGACATTTTTGTCTTTAGATCTTGGCACCAAAGTCCAAGTATTGTTCTTCTCAATCTATTCAATTTCCTCATTCATTACCTAAATCCAATCTTCATTCTCCAAAGCCTCTTTCATGGTTTTGGGCTCAAATTCATAGAGTAAGCATGTGTCATCTTTGAGTATGTTTCTTGTCATAACACTTGATTCAACATCACCAATGATTTGATCAGGTTTGTGATGTCTTCTCACATATTTTGCTATCACAAGTAGTTCCTCATTTGTGCTTCTATAGGCTCATTTTCTCTTCCTTTTTTAGGTTCTATTCTAACTTCTGCATGCTTAACATTTATAATCTAATGGTTGACATTCCATGTCTGTGACTCGACATCTTCAATCTGTTGCTTGACACCCACTCTCTGTTGCTCGGCAATTTGTTTCTCTGTAACATTTCTTGTATACTAAGAGACCGCTACTTGGTTTTCTTGCTCATTAGGAGTACTTGGAGAATCATCATCCACATAGATGAATGTACTATAGTCTTTAGACTCTTCTTTGTATGCAATGTCACTTCTTCCTACAAACTCATCAATTTTCACATTTTCACTTTCCACAACTTTGTTAGTATTAGAGTTCAAAGACTTATAAGCTTTTCTCTTAGTGGAATATCCTAGGAATATGCCTTCCTCAATCTTTGCATCAAGTTTTCCATTCCTATTCTCTTTAAGTATATAGCATCTACTTCCAAATATTTTGAAATATTTCACATTAGGAGCATATCCATACCATAGTTCAAAAGTTATAGCATTTGTACCTTTCTTGACATGTACTCTATTTAGGGTATAAACAACAATACTAATAGATTCTCTCCAATATTTCTTTGATACACTCTTCTTCATCATTAATGTCCTTGCACAATCCATTATTGATTTGTTCCTTCTTTCAACTATTCCATTCTAAGGAGGGGTCCTTGGTGTTGACATTTGTCTTTTAATTCCTATGTCATTGAAGAATGTATTGAACTCATTAGAAATGAATTCACCACCTCTGTCATATCTCAAGCACTTCATTCTCTTCCTTGTTTATTTTTCAACTCTAGCTAAATACCACTTGAATAACTAAAAAGCATCAAACTTAGCTTTAAGAAACATCACAATCATCATCCTAAAGTAATCATCAACAAATAGAATGAAATAGTTAGCTCCACATTAATTTTGAACATCAACTAGTGTGCATAGGTCAGTATGAACCAATTCCAAAATGTCTTTAGAAGTATATGTTTTGATCTTAAAACTAGATTTGGTCATTTTTTCCAGTTGACATTGTTTACACATAGCATTGTCAAGCTTCTTTAATTTAGGCAACCCTCTTACTTTCTTCATTTTACTTAAATCCACTAGATTGTCAAAATTTACATGACATAATCTCTTGTGCCATAACCAAACATCTTCTTATTGTGCAAACAAAAATGTCTCATTTGATAAATCTAGATAGAACAAGTTACCTTTTGTCTATTCACCACTTCCAACTAGCTTACCATCATCATCATGTATCTTGGCCTTCTTGTTGTGAAATTCAACTCTATAACTTGATTTATTCAATTGTGAAATATTCAAAAATTATAGTTAAGTCCTTCAACCCAGTAAACATTGTTACATTTTATCTTATCAATCAGTTGAATAGTCCCTTTACCTTTTACAACACATGGAATATCATTACAAATTTTACACATCCACCTTTGTATGGACCAATGTCCTCAATTTTTTCTTTATCACCAGTCATATGATTTGAACATCCACTATCAATTAATCATCTGTCACTTTTGTTTTCATATGAAATCAATGCAGTTTTCTCATCTTCATCAGAGTCTTCTTTCATAGCAACATAGATTACTTCATCACCGTTATTTTTAGATTCATTATCAATTTCTTCTTTAGCAATATAATGTGATTTCTTACCTTTTTCATCCTTGTTTCTCTTGAAATCTCAATCATCTCTTCTTCCTTTGTACTTTATTTCCTTCCTTTCATCCTCATCCTCTCTGTTAGGACACCTAGCACCAATATGACCTACTTTGTTGCACTTTTTCTCTTCCAAATCATTTTTTAATAAGGGCTTCAAGTTCATCAATCTCATCATCAGGACTATCACTATCACTCTTCATATGTTTTCCTTTCTTTTTACTAAGAACCAATTGTGACTTAGATGTAGATTCAATAGTAGTAGGTATGTATTTATCAAAGTTTGACATTTCAAAAGCAACATGTCTACCAATTACACCTTCTAAGGTCAAAGTGTTACCTGGTGTGCATCTTAGTTCTTGGATTGCTAAGACTCTAATGGCATAAATAGGGAGTAGAGTCCTCAATACCTTGCTTATCATAGTATCATCTTTGATTTCTCTGTTTGCACCACAAGTAGCATTTACATCTTCTTTAATTATTGTGTAGTGTTGTACTATATTCTCACGTTCCATCATTCTCATGTCATCAAATTTACCTCTCAGGCTTTCTAATTTGGCTCTCAAGACATTGTCATCACCTCCATATATGATCTTCAGTTTGTCCCACATTTTCTTTGCATTGTTATAGTCTTTTAAGTCATCAAAATCGACCTAGCTTAGGGTTGAAGCAATCTCCAACATTTCTTGGTTGTGTTCTTGTTTAGGTTTTGTTTGTTCAACTATTAGAGGAGTAGTTGTTACCTCTGCATATTCATTATCCACAAAATTGATAGCAATTTCACTTATACTGGATATGTGAAACCTCATCAAGGTTTTCCATGCATGGAAGTTATCCTTATTTAGCTTGGGTACATCTCTCTTTTTGAGTCACGATCTTTAGCTTTAAGTACCTTCAAACTTCTCTTTGCAAGCATTTGTTAGAAATGTTTAGAATAACTAAGGAGGGGGTGAACCAGTTACTCAAGGTCCTCATATACCATTTGAACTTTTAAACATAAATCTCTTACTATTCTACTTATCTTGTTGTTGCTCGGTCTATATTGTTACCCGGTCTCTACTATAAAAAAAATTTATTGTTCCAAATATAACATGCTTTGTTGAATATAAAATGTAAAACATATAAAGCATTCAACACAAGTTTGACAATAAGACTTTTACGTGGAAACCCAATTTGGGAAAAATCACTAGCAACATGTCACCAACTTTTCACTCTTTCAAAGTGAGCTCTGTTAGGAGCCAACCCTATTAAAGGTTATGATACACACTATTAAATGTGACCTAGTCAAAGGATTTAATCACCCTGTTAGAAGTGGCCTTGTCAGAGGACTTTAATCATTCTATTTAGAATACCACATTATGAAAGGATTTACATAGACTATTAAGTCTTTCAAATGGTTGCTCGGTCTATATTGTTACCTGGTCTCTACTATAAACAAAATTTATTGTTCCAAATATAACATGCTTTGCTGAATATAAAATGTAAAACATATAAATCATTCAACACAAGTTTGACACTAGGATTTTTACATGGAAACCCAATTTGGGATAAACCACCAGCAATATGTCACCAATTTTTTACTCTTTTGAAGTGAGCTCTGTTAGGAGCCAACCATGTTAAAGGTTACAATACACACTATTAAATGTGACCTGGTCAGAGGATTTAATCACCCTATTAGGATTGGCCTTGTTAGAGGACTTTGATCATTCCATTTAGAATGACACATTGTGA
This sequence comes from Cupressus sempervirens, assembly GCA_028749045.1. NCBI lineage: Eukaryota > Viridiplantae > Streptophyta > Pinopsida > Cupressales > Cupressaceae > Cupressus > Cupressus sempervirens. Next base: position 588,214,632 of record CM053785.1, on the reverse strand, counting down.
AAGGATTTACACAGACTATTAAGTTTTTCAAATGACTATAAGGTCAACTTCTGTTAAAAGAATTTCAATACAAATTGTTTAAAATGGTTAGAAAGAAAATAATAGGGTTTCAATCTATGTGATTACAACTCACTTTGCAAGTTTAGATCTCTATTCAGTTTAGGTGTTGATTCGCTAATAAGTTCTCCACTATCATCTTTGTTCTTGATTCACTTGGCAACCTTTCAAGCAATCAGTCTTCCCCCTTCAACAACACTTAAGCCTTCTTGCTCATATTTCACTTAAATATTTCTCCTTTAGCTTTGCATTCACTCACATACTTGTGCATCTATGATCCACTTTTCTCTGTATGTGTCTCTTGCATATACTTGTACTCCTCAATAATTTGTTTGGCTCCGTACCTCTTTAAATAGGCAATTCTTGCTTTACCATTTTCCATGATAACCATAGATCTTAGGGTTTACAATCAATTTCAACATGATTCTTTGTATCTATCCATCTTCTTGATCTTCTTATAAAAACTTCTCTAGAATCCGTTGGTTAGGTCTTTACCTAATCCTTTCCTTGAATTTAAATGATCCAACTCATTGATCTTATCTTCAACATGGTTTACATCTCCTAAAAAATCAACTGAGTCAGCCAGGAATCATGATTTCCTCAAATTCATCTTCAACAATATTACTTGGCAGTCATTAAGTTCTAACACTTGGTCATCACTAAACACTCAGGTAGTGTAAAACTTTTCTAGCTTGACATCAACTAGCTTGCTTGGTTGATACTGATGCTCGGTCAACACTAGATTTTCTCGGCACTAATTGTGGCTCGGTTGACACTAGCATCACTCGACATTCCTTTACCATTCACTTTGTTGCTCAACTTGGCTTAACTTTCTACTTTGCTTTACCAAAGTCTATCTAATCAAATGTCCATTGTAGCTTCCTTTTCATAACTCAACCTTTCCTCTAGGTGCCATTATTATGAGAAATTTCTCAAATCCTCTTCATCAATCAAATAGATATGACATTTAGATTAGGTAGCAATATGTCTCATCAATAGATCTGACATCAATGATAAAACAATAATTTGTTCCAAATGTAAGTTTCCAACAAAATGTTGGTTTCAATAAAAAAAAACATTATGGACTCATCAAGAACTACAATCTAACAAGGTTTAACATGGCTTTCATGACTGAAGGAAATCTTCATCTAAATTAACAACAACAAAATCCTCATCATCATCTAGATCAATGGTTTCATAAAAAAAGTTACCATCTTCAGTATCTTGTATCATTGCAAATATATTTCCTTTAACAATGCCATTCCCCATAATGGTTGCTAGATGATTAAAATAGTTGAATGGTTGCCACTTCTACACTTTTGCAATCTTGAATTCTTTTCTCTACATGTTGGCATAATTAAATTATTAGATATTTGTCTAACATTAGAATTGGTAAACACTTTGAAGAGTACATTACCTTCAAAATTTCATCCTATACACTATCCTCAACATCCATGCATTGAGTTGTCTCATTCCAAGAAAATCCACTTGCGTTTCACAACTCTTTCATTACTTTATACCTAACCTTCCATATTTTCAACTTGGTTTTGAAGTTTTATTTCCAAGATTCAACTTCAACTCTTTATTGAATCTATTCTCTATGGAAGTCCATGCTTCTTTCTGAAAACCTCCTTCTCCTTTTCTTCCTAGTTGAACTTTCTCAAGAAGCAAATCTAAGAGTTTTTTCTCCATCTCTCTAGTCTATACCACTTCCAAACTTCTAGAAGAGGTAACAATAGGGGTAGCAATGAGGAGCATGAAAAACTCCTCATGTATGCTTTGAATAGATTTGTGAAAGAATTTTTTACCTCTAAGATAAAAAGTTGTTATATTGCTAGAAAACTTCCAATAAATAATGAGTAGTCAGTAACCTTATTCCTATTTGGACATCTACTATCACACAAAATAATAGTTTTACAGAAGTAATATCATTCCCAAATATAAACATACTTTAAATAACATATTGTGAATTCCATTACACACTTTATACAATTATGGGTATTTGCATTATTTAGTAAATGATACTCAAGGGATGAATCAAAATCTTTCTAGATTTCAGTAGTTTGGAAATATAAATACAAATAGAAATAGAAATACAAATGTACAATTAAGATTGATGGGGATTTTGTTTCTCAAGAAAAAACTTCCATTATCACAAGCAACTAGGTTAAATATAAAAATTGCATCATCCATAGATTGTTTTCATTATATGTTAGATGTTGGCCAATGAGTCAATAATAGATTACAACTTCATTGTATAAATTAGGACCAACTCCTTTTGATATTATAGGACTCATTGGAACCTAGGGATATAGTCCCAAAATAAATGTTTGTGATACTTCATTCACACAAGATGATCCTATGGGCACAATAGGAACAAGGTGGTAAGCTCCAGAGCAGTCCTTGGACTTAAAGGAGTATATTCACATGCTTTAAGTAGGAGGCATTATTGATGAGGAGTTGTAGGAGTGAGAGTTGGATAGAGTAGACTCCAAGATGATTCTTTTAAGGTTAGTTCCAGAGTCCACTTGACAAAGGAGGGATTTGGATGTAATGAGCAATGTGGTTTGATTCCTCTTGGTGATTCAAGGGTTGATGCATTTATATGCATTACTTCCTTTGGTAGAGGTTGTTTCAGGATGAGAGGTATATAGAGAAGCTAATAAGTCTTGGGATGTTGACATGAAGCTAATGGAGATCCCTAATTTATCATTGCCTAAGACCAAGCATTTTAGGGAAGGGCTTGTCATGTCCCATATTTTCCTTGCCTTGAATCCTATTTTAGTTTTTAGTTTTTTAGTTTTCAAATTCAAAAGTGGTGTCATTTTTGGGTCTTGAACAATTGTTCCAATAGGTATAGAATTGAATGGTGGGTTGTTTTGGAGTAGACAACTAGATTTACTTTTGGAGAGTCTACATTTTATAGATAACTTGTCTTGTAGGGATGGAAACACCTTGAAGGTTCAGCCCATAAGGTTGGGATGAAATACATCCACCACAATTTAGACAATTGTCTTGGGAATTGTCGGTCATATTCAATCAAGACTTCATTTTTTCAGGCATTTGGAAAGGTTCAGTGCAACATTCTTTAGCAGATATAAGAACATATATAAGATCCATCTCACATTCAAAGGTGGATATGCGATGCTTTAGCATAAGGAGTGTGAAATCTAGTAATGGATGCATTGGGTGAAATACATATCCACAAGGCAGTAAACTCGGGTATCTATTCTCATGTCACCTATTCCAAGTCCAATTCTTCATAAGATATCAACCATGGAGGGTATAACAACTAACCAAGCTCTATTATAGTGGGAAATCAACCTCACGCGATATATAAAGAGGGCTTTATACTAACCTCTCCCCATCGAATAAATAAAAACAACTAGGGATATGCTTGATAGGTAGGTCTATAAGAGGGACAACAGAGTCCATACACCACTTTTTGTGTTTTGTTCAATTGTCATTTTATTCACATTCAATAATTTGAATCTAAATTGAAATATTAGGTAGTTTATATTATTGAGATCATGAATAGATTTCAATTTCTTTGTTTGATTTATATTGATGGCATGAGCCTTAATAATTGTTTGGCCCGTTGAAGTAAATGATGTTGGATCAATGTAGAATTAGGATTTTTGTTGTGCAATTAGGCATTTTGAACACCAACAGTTAAGTTGTTAACACCTATGTGCTGATGAATGTAATATCTATATGAACTGAGAATCCCCATACACTATTTTTCATATTTCCAAGTAGAATGGTGCTCAAAATGAATATTGAGATTGTAAAAGTAGCTTCTTTTTAACACCCATTGTTTATGCAAAATGATTGTAAAATGGATTTTGTATATTACAATTGTAAATGGTTGGACAAATATAGATGACATACACAAATTCATGAGAACAAAGGGAAAGGGTGTGCCAACTATTTCTCTAAATGTCTCACAAAATATGGAATGTACCAACATCACATGAGAACTATTTGACAAATATTCAACTTGCACTAATCAGTAGCATGCATGCAAATGTGGAAACATAAAATTTGAAAATGAATTATTTGATAGAATATACCCAAGAACTCTTTTAGGTGTGTAAATAGATGTGTTATAAAACATTGTTGAGGATGCATTAACAAGGCACATGGTTTGTTCATAGAAAATTTATAATGTGTATTGTGGAAACAATAATTAGGAGTTCATAATTTATTTTAGATTCATTGCATTTCATTGGACAAATGGCTCCCCCTACTCACCATTAGATCTAAGGATATCTAATTCATTTTGATAAAAATGAGATATTGGAAGACCTATTGAACCCAAAATGGTGCTTCATTAGTGACCACTGTCCCTGCTACACAATAACTACAAAATGTTATAGAATATGAGGTTTCTAAGAAGTTGAACTTGTTACTCAATTCTATATTTTTTTGTCACCAAGAAAAACAAAGAGGCCAAATTTTATAAAGATAACCAAGGATTGTAGACAAGTGCCCTTTTCATGCCTAGTTGAAGAGTATGAAAGCCTAGTTGCAGTAAGAGAAAGAAGCAAAAAATGAGCATCTCAGGAAGATACAAGAAATAGGAATAACAATAAATAGTGTAAGTAAAATTTGAATTAGATTTAACTCACAATTAGATTTAACTAAAAAAAAACAAAAAAAATGTAGCATCAAATTTGAATCAGGTTTAACTCAAGTTTAGAGTATTGTAGCTATTCGAAATTGAAGTAAAAAGTGTCAATGTAAGAAAAAAAAACTAATGTTGAGATCTATAGTCCTCCCACATCCTTCATGCTATTTCATCTCAAAATTTCCCCAGTCATCTCCATCTCACTGAGTCATCCTATACATGTCAAGAATTGGCATATTTATCCCATTACAATCATTGTCCTCTTCAATTTCTACATTGAGTGGAACACCATCCTCTATTGTAATGAAATTGTGCAGTATAGAACATACTAGTACAATCTTTTTTTGAGTCATGATATTATAGGTAAGCACATGCCTCAGGATAGGAAAATGTTGCTTCAAAAAACCAAATGTGCACTCAATCACATTACTAAGAGAGGAGTGTCAATGGTTAAATAAATAATGTGCATTGTTGATCGAGTTTTCTCTAGAAAACTCTTTTAGGTGGTACCACATACACTGATAAGGGCAAAAAATCCAAGAAAATTTGGATAGTTAGCATCGACTAAATATAATTTTCCTATACAAAGGAAAATGAAGTTATAGATTAGAAATAACATAAAACTATGTATTACAATAATAACTATATAATTATTAATAATATGATTTAATATACTTGGGGGAACTAGTAGTGGATCTACTCTTGACATAGCCAATACAAGAATGCAACTATCTACAACTGAACCTTCCCAACCAACAATAACATATTGAAACTTGTAGTCAAATGGACATACACCCATTACATTATGTGATAGGTTTCCTTTTCTATCGCTATATTTTTCTTGGTATTCCACATCAATGATAACTGGTATATGGGCTCCATTGATTGCTCCAATACAATCCTAGTGTAAGAAATATTATTATCAAATACATAGCAATATACTTAAGACTCAAGCAACAAAATACATGTCAATGGGAGATTTACCTTGAAGTACAGATCAAAATGATCTTTCCCAACAATTTCTAGAGGATTCGTTGGAGAAGGGAGAAAAAAGTAATTTCTATGAAGTGATATGATAGCCTTCAAGACCTTGTGGAAGTAGCGACTCGTTCTCTCTCATAAGTGACCAAAGTTATGGAAAATCTTGTGATTCCTTAGTTGTGGCCAAGGGTATGGAGGAACATGACTAGTCATTCTTCCAATTTCATGTTTGTCATATCTTTAATGCCCCTTTTCTCCCTTAGAATATTGGCAAGTTTGAAGAAAGAAACTCTACTTATGTGTATTTGGTCGTGGAAATCCATCTCATTGGAATATATAATACATTCATAGAAAGGGCATGCAACCCTTCTTTTCTTGCGATTGTGTATTCTAGCATTTTTGGAAGATGTTACTATGAATTAAAGCAATGAAAGGCAAGAGAATCCCCAAAGGAGATGTCTTAGCTCTGAGCAAAAAAGCACACAATGGAATATAAACAATAACACAGAGCTTTAAATCTACACAATGCTAATTCTCATAATAAGATTTTCATCAAAATGCTCAATTGTGAGGCCTTCTAGCTTATGACTAAATACATCAACAATTACAACAAAAGTTCAACAAGATCTCGCAAGATCCAAACCACTCACTATCCTAGATCTGTAACCTAGTAGAAAATTCCAAGAAGAATCTAAACTTGTACTTGCAAGCCACCAAGAAACCTTCTTGTTTCCAAGCCACACTTAGCTACCAATTCTACTCAAACTTCGCTATCTCAACTACTCTTCTCCATACTGGATTTGATATAGGAGCATCTTGGGTTTGCTCAGTGATTACTTTGGAGTTCACGAGAGGAGGCTCAATAGTTGCTTTGGAAGGTTCTTGGACTAGTACTTGGTCGGAGGAGGAGTGATGCTTGGTTGCTATTGGGTTTAGTGTTGGATGAGTAAGTTGGGTCATTGAAGGAGCCCAATCACTAAAGAGCTCAACAGATACTATTGCTTGACACTCTCTATTGTGCTTGACATGTATTGGTTGCTCAACATGTGTTGGTTGCTTGGCATGTATTGGTTGTTTGACATGTTTTGGTTTCTCGACAATGCTTGGGAGGTTGCTAACACTTAACATTATGTTGGTGTCGACTGGAGTTCTTGGTGGAATTAGTGCATGTAGTGTGTGATCGTGTCAAGGATCAATCTGAGAGTTTGTGTGGACCTATGCATGGTCTTGGTTATCTCTTCTATGTGCATTTAATCAATATTGTAAAATTGGGGATTGTCCTAAGTATTTTGTGTAGTTATCACGTGTTAACTAAAGGTTAACATGAGGGTTAACATTTTATATTTAATATTTGTTGTGAGACAACTTGTGGCTTGAATATGCATTCAATGCAAGGGGTTTTATTTAATTTGTAATTGCTATGCCAACTTGTGGCTTAAATATGCATTTAATACAAGGAGTTTTATTTAATTTGTAATTGATAGGCTGACTTATGGCTTACTTGGGTATAAGTTGTACACTCAAATTGTGTCCCACTCTAAACCCTTCTATCCAAACGATTCCATGAGTTCGAAATGCTTGGATGCCGGCTTAGAGCTCCCTATCCATGGAGTGCAAGAGAGTGTATTTCAAGTTCAAGGGCTCTCAGATGAGCCTTAGAGATACTCTTCTTGCTAGTAAACCATGCAATGGGAGGTTCCAAAGACAAGATGCAAGAATGCAAATGTCCCAAGGAGTTCCTCAAGAATGCAATGCAAATGAAAATTAAGCTAGAATGATATGCAAAGTGGAGCTATGCTAAAACATGTATGAGAGTGTTACAATACCATTATTAAGCTATGTGAGATTAAGCTACATGTAAAAATTAAAGCTAAGCTAAGCTAGAATGCCATGATGCCATGGATGAGAGAATGTAGACAAGAAATAGAAGTTCTCCACAAAGCTCCAAAGAAACTTGTTAGAAAACCTACAACATAACAATATTCAAAATGAGGATTGGATCCTTTGAGGGGGAAAAATCTCTCCCTTTTAAAGTCGTACGAACGGTAGAGATCAAGATGAAGATTGTGGATGATCAATGATGGAATTCGAAAATAGGTGTGATCCATGCACACACACAAGTCAACCAATAGAATATAAGTTGACTTGTCACATAAGACAAAAGTCTCACAAGCCTTTTCTTTTAATTGTAAAATAGAAAAAGGACTTTATGTGTGCACTTTAAGTGGGTTAGAAGAATGGGGTGTTTTATTTAATTAAAAGGGGACATGTTCTTTTAATCAAATAATGAACTTAGGATAGCATAGTCAAACTATAGGTTATAATCAAATAAATTGATTATTAGCAATTTGGTCTAGATAAATGATTAAATTAATTTAGCCAACATGCTGAGAAGGGGGCTAATAGTCTAGATGACCATTTTTAGGTGATTACATAAGTAAGGGATCTTCTAGAGTATTTAGGTATTATTCATCCAGCTTGGAGAATGGGATGAGGAGTAGATGCGAATTTTGAAGAGCTAGGGCTACAACTTGAAAACCAAAGGATTTCTTGGTGGACTTGAGTGTACAAGTGTGGATTCTTCTTGGTGTTATTATCTAGTTGTGGATTAGGACTAGCTGGGATTGGGGTTGTAAGTTGGATCTTGTTGGATCTTGCAAAACTGCTATTGTAATTGTTGTTGTATTTGGCCCTAACCCAGAAGGCCTTACAACCAGGTATATTGCATGCAAATAGTTATTTTGTAAATAAAGAGTTGTGATTTGGTACCAAATCTTGCATTTGTGTTGCATCGTTATTGTGTTTTCACTATGTGGTTATTTGCTGAGGGTTGGGACATCTCCTTTGGGGATTCTCTTGCCTTGCACTACGTCAGGATTATAATGACTCTAGACTCCACAAGACCCTCTACTTATACTAAACCAAGCCACATGTTTGCCTATCCAATTACATTAATTAAATTTTCCCAAATTAAATATTCCTATCAAGTCATAAGTTACCTTGGTTACAAATGCTAAATACATAACATAAATTAAATACTTAGGATAGTCCCCAAGTTTACAATGCATAACTAACTTAAAAGACCACATAAGAATATACACACTTAGACATAGGTCCTCGTCCCAACCAACTATCCAAATCCAAGAGTTCACACACCAACTCCCTTGGATCAAAGCTCGTAAATACAAGCTCCAAAGCTCTGCTAGCAAATAGGAACATATTACCAACAACCACTAAAATGACTCTAACTCATAGATGATAACTCCAAAATCTATGTGCACTTAGAGAAGATTGCCCAATATGCCTCAAAAACATCTCCAATCACACAAACCATAAGGTCCATAAAAATCCAAGCTTGATGCTCTTGCATCAAACTCCCCAAGTAGATAGAAAAGTATGTCCCATACTTTGATGCTCAAAGAAATTTTCACAACCAACTTCATCTTCACCAAAGGCTTCCAAACCATCAAGGATAAGAGAAAAGTTCAAAAACTAAACCATCTATACTTCATCCAACCAAACACATGAACCAAATGAATTGCAACAACCCAATCAACATGCTCACTACTAGAAAAAAACTAAATATAATGCTTCATTAACAATTCTTGTAACTAATCACAACTAGCAATAATAACATCCTCCAATATTAAATCCATGTCATCAACATCATTAAAATCTAAAACAAAGTTAGCAACATGTAAGCCCAAATCCACACTAAGAGCAACATGTAAATCCTCAACCATGTAAACTATAGGTAAATCAGGAACATATAGGTCCGCAGTATCATGTAGATCCTCAACCACATCAACAACTAGTGAATTCACACCAACAACATCAAACTCCAAATCCTCAATCATCTCATCATCAACAAGATTAGGAACCTCTTTAGCAACAACCATAAGTTGCTCTACAAGTTTCATATTAGACTTTACAAACTAATCAACAAAGTAAACCTCAACCTTGACATGCCCTCTTCTCTCTTGAACAAGTCTTCTAATTAGCTAGACAACTCACTTCGAGATCGATAGACTCTAGCTCCACAAATCTCTACAAAACTTAATTATCCCTTCCTTAACTCAATCAGTCAAACTAGCTTCCAATAGAGTAGACATCTCTGAAATCTTCTTCTCCACTACATCACAAAGATTTGCAATCATCCTAGGGCCCAATCTTCTCAGAAGCATCTTCCAAGATCTTTGCAAACCCTCTGCAACAAATCCACACTCTTAACAATCACCAACTAGATCAAACTTTTAGTCAACAAGATCAAATTTCTATCTTCGCAACCATTGATCCATCTACAAGTCCTTTGTAATTGTAAGTCAGAACCATGATCTATTACCTCACAACAAAGATATCTAGGAATTTAGAAGGAATAATTGACCACAAGATTAATAAGAGCCAATGGGGATCAACTTTGGCAATCCATCTACACGCTTAGGAAAACTCACTTTGATACCACTTAATGTAGTGCAAGGTGGAAGAATCCCCAAAGGAGATGTCCTAGCCCTAAGAAAAATACCACACAACAGAATATAAACAATAACACAAAGCTTTAGATCCACACAATGTCAATTCTCATAATTATATTTTCAGCCAACATGCTTGGTTGTAAGGCCTTTTGGGTTACAGCCAAATACATCAATAATTACAACAAAAGTTTAGCAAGATCTCACAAGATCCAAACCACTAGCTAGCCCAGATCTACAACCTAGTAGGGAACTCCAAGAAGAATCTAAACTTGTGCTTGCAAGCCACCGAGAAGTCTTCTTGTTTCCCAATCCATACTGAGCTACTAGCTCTTCTCAAACTTTGTTGTCTCAGCTATTCATATTCTCCATATTGGATTACAATGACTCTAGACTCCAAAAGACCCTCTACTCATACTAAACCAAGCCACAAGTTGGCCTAGCTAATTATATTAATTAAATACACCCACATTAAATACACCCATCAAGCCACAAGTCAGCTTGGTTACAAACATTAAATACATAACATCAATTAAATACTTAGGACAGGCCCCAAGTTTACAATGTATTAGCTCACAAATACAATCTCCAAGGCTCTGCCAATAAATAGGAACACATTACTAACAACCACTAAAATGACTCTAACTCCAAGACAATAACTCTAAAATTTATGCATACTTAAGCAAAGGTTACCGAATATGCCTCAAACACATCCCCAATCGTACAAATCATAAGGTCCACAAAAGTCCAAGTTTGATCCTCCTGCATAATTAATATTGCTTAGGTGGAAAGAAAAATAGAAAGTACATGCAAGAACTTGATCTTCCTAACAATATTGCCTTGAATTTATATATCAGTAGCATGATCCATTGAATGAACTATAACCACATATTGGAGTTATTGTTTGACATTCCCACAAATAAAATATAAATAGTTGTAAGAGATATAATATATGAAGTATTATATAATATAGATCTATATACACCATAAAAACTTTGTTACTCTATTGGTTTGATACATTCAATTAATGATAGATTGATCTACTAATAGATCTAATGTAATTATAGTAAATCTTCTTATTCCATTAATGACAAAAGTTATCCATTTTTTTGATAGAGAAGAAAACAAAGAATTTGGTAGGATCTTTCCCACCACAATTACTTGCTATTATAGAGCAACAATAGGCCCGTGTATGGTGTACAAGAGATCTAGTTTTTGTTTACTACTATAGCCACTTGGGGTACGTAGAAAGAACTATAATTTCTTCCTCTATTTATCACAAAGTGTATAGTGGCTTCTATATGAATAACTTGCTTGGAAGAGAGATTAAATCTAGTCTAGTAGAGTTTACAAATTTTCTATATGAATTTTTTGGGAGAAAACAATCCTATGCTTATAGAGACTATTACATGTGGCTTGGTTGTTGCAGATCACCACTCCGTATCAATTTAATAATTTGCACCACTAGAATAGTTGTCACATGCATTAATAAATGATAAACTCACAAGCAACTGAAACATTGGAGTATATGATTTTGAATGAGCACATATCTCTAAACATAATCATGGACAAAATCATAAGCAACTATTGAATCCACAACTACAATTGTCATCACTAGAAGCTGCTTATGTACTATTGTACAATTAAAATCACTAGAAGGTGTTTATGTATTGTTGCTCAATTTCATTGTGGTATACATGAGATTTTGTTTGAGCTAAGACTTTTCTCTTGGCTCTCTATTGTTTATGTTTATTATAATAGTGTGCATTTCCTAGATTATCTATATAATGAATATGCATACGCCAACTGTACAATTGGAGGAATCATTGATCTAAAAAACTACAACCAAAACATTACATTTGAAACAACACGTAATAAATTTCTTCATTTGATCACCATTAGTCTATTATAACAACATATATTTCTTAGCATTACGAGATTCATAATGATTTCTTAGTGTAGAATAGTCTCTATAGTATTTGAAAATATTGGGAGTCGTTCACATATTTTTCCTTTCAGAAGGATACTCTAATGTTGATAACTTTCTATCTAATAGTTGTCTAATCACTAGTACATTTGACCACTATATTTGACCAAAGGAAATTTTGGCTTCTAAATTTTTTTTTTTTTTTATGATCCCAAAAAGGTCAAATTTTTGAAATTCCTTAAGTTTAGTGTCAAAATTTTGATGTTCCCTAAGTTTAGTGTCAAAATTTAGACATTCCTTAAGTTTAGAGTCAAAATCTCAACGTTCCTTAAGTTTAGTGTTGAAAGTTTGACAAATGCAGATTATAAACAAAAAAAAAGGAGTGAAATTTGAAACTCAATTTTCACTTTCTAAGATACAAAGTGCTTGTGGGCAAGAGGAGGGTTAGCAATGACTATGTCTAAATAGTTGAGCAATGACTAGGAGAGGAGAAGACATTTATGATGTTGCTCCTATAGTGCAATCACCCTTGCGCATAGGCCAGATACATAAATGCCAGTGTTGGTGAATTAGGTGTCGTGGCTACTAGAGGATTTGCATTGGTATGATTACTTTATTTTATATATGCTAAAACTATTATTTTTAAGGCTTGACACTATACTTTAAAGGGTGTCCATTCTATTCTATTCCACTATAATTACTTTTATAGTTTTATATTTGAGTTGGAGGACATCCATTCTATTGAATATATGCTAGTAGTAATGCTTTATTTCCACTGACATAATTACTTTGTTTGATATATATACATCAATTTGTGGTGATATTATTTTTTGTTATATATATATATACATACATACTAGATTTATGCAAACTACTATTTCTAGGGTTTGAAATCTGAATTGGAAGCTTGTCCCTTCTATTGAATATATACCTAGAATTATTGATTTTAGGATTTGGAATATTAATTGGAAGGGAGTCTATCTATTTCTAGAGTAGAGCATTGTGGGTTTCAAATTCTATGTTTATTAGTGCTAGCAATTATTATTTTCAGATTTTGGAGCTACTTTGAAATTGATAGGCTTATGGTTAAACCCTACATGCAGGGTTGATAACTGGTTGTTCATTGTTACAGTGGTAATCTCAGGTGTACATATTTTCACATTTTAATAAATCCTAGGTCTCTATGTCTCTATTATTCCATTTCTTCAACTTCCATCAAATCTAGCTCTCTACACCTTGATCTTATAAGATGGAATTTTTTGAGATGCATGTTTCCATTCTCAATTTTTTGTGAAAATTAAATTCAATTGGAGTTTGAAATGATGCAATTTTGCATATGCAAAATTCTTCCTAGATTACAAAAATGTGACAAAAACATGTGGTTAACCACTTAACAATTCATTTTTTAGAGTCTTGACAAAGAATAACTTTATAGTAAGGACCTTCCCTACACTACCAACACACCACTAGTTTGGGCCCATCTCAAAAACTTAGATCCAAGATTGCCAATAAGATAGTCATGTGAGGTCTAAATTTTATTTCTTTTGCTAAAATCTTCCTAGATTCAATAGTGCTCTTCAATATTTTTAGGTATTTCATAGAGATGAGGAAGAAGAAATTAAGAGAAGAAGTCAGGTACAAATCATCGTCATCATTGTTAAATTTATTATTTTCCCTTTCTCATTATATATGTTGGGGAAAGAAAAAAAATCAAACCATTACATACTAAATACAAGGTCTCATAGTTGATAATCTCTCACATTTTAAGCATAGTACTTCAATTTTTTTCACCTTTTCCAAACTTTGTATATATGCTTCTATTTTCATAAATTTCAACACCTTTGCCTCTTCTAACCATTGTATTTTCTTTACTTTTGGGAAATTATCCAATAGAAACAATTGCAGAAAAGCCAAACCTACCAAGCCTGGGAGTTGTTCTATCTACAAATAGTTTCATATGCTCAAATCCTCAAGCTTTATGAAACCACCAATAGAGCTGATATTCTTCACAAAATTAAGCAAGCATATGTTAGGTTTTTAAGTGACATTGGTAGAAAATATATACATCTTAAATGGATACAACCCACAAGATTTAAATTAGTCAAACACCCCTGCTTTATGATTTGATGAGACAAATCTTTCAATTCCTCACAATTGGGAAGGTTGAACACCTTGAGCTTTCTGATATTTTCCAACATATCTAATCCAAAATTAAGCTCTAAATAATATGCTTAATCTAGAACTTTCAAGTTTATCAAATGCTTGAAAGAATTAGGCAGGGTACTCAATTTCTTGCAAATGCTAAACTCTACATTTCTTAAACATTTTAAAATTGCCAAAACTAGCATGTAGTGATGATAGCATCTTACAACAGAATAAATCAAGAACTTCCAAGTGTAATAGACGATTGAAAGAATTTGGTAAAGTGGTCAACTTCTTGCAATAAGAAAGATTTATCTCTCTCAACCTTGTTTAATTGCCAAACTCAACAAGTAGAAAAGATAGAAGTTTACAATTGTTTAAGTGTAGAACTTTTAGATGAATCAACTTCCTAAAAGATTTAAGCAACATTATCAACCGCTTGTAGGATCACATATATGTCTTCTTCAGCCTTGTTAAATTACCAAAACCAACTGGTATTGAAGATAATTCACAAGTTTCTGTGTTTAGTACTTCAAGATGTATTAGTTGACTGAAAGAATTGAGCAACCTAGTTAACTCTGTGCAAAGCCTAAAATTTTAATTTCTTAATCTTGTCAAAGTTTGAAAACTAGTAGGTAGTGAAGATTATTTCAACCATATAAAATAATTTTGTATAATTAATACTATGCTTCTATCATGGTCAAAATTTGTACCCATCTATTAAACATCTTATAGGGAGGTTTTACAAAAGGCTATTTCTATTTTTAAATATTATACAAAGAACATTGTGGTAGCAAGCAGTAATCAAGAGTGTTTATAAAACAACAAATAACAAAGTAATGTCTTTAATTTTTTAGCATCAAATGCCACTACAGTAGATCAATGTTGAAAATAGTCATAGACTAAATCATAGAGCCAATGCCTCCATTTAACAAAATAGTACAATTGTTTTAACTTATAATTAAACACATCAAAAAATGCTTTAGTTTTGTATTGAGTACTAAAATAAACATATTTAAACCATGAAAAATGACACAGCTCAAGATTGTGTAGAAATTTTATTAGTAACAAAGAATATCACTTGGTAGAAACATAATACAAAACTGTACAAAAGAAAACAAATTCATCTATTTTGGTTGGAAATTTGATTTGGAATTTATTTCATCTTATTTGGTCAGCAATTGAAATTGTGATTTGATTCAAAATCTTATTTCATCAGATTTAGTTTACTTGAGAATCAAAGCAATTTATCAATAAACTAATAGAAAATAGCAATTTCTTTAAATGCAAAATTTATGCCCAGTGAATTCTTAAAGTTTATTTTTTTGAGAAAGATGCTTAAAGTCCATCTTGTGATAAAGGATTTGATCTAACATAAATCCATATAATCAAGTATACCATATGCTCATTAGGGGCACATGGTGACATGACAATAAAATCATTCATTATTTATTACCATTTTTTTTCATTTTTGGGGAAAGCCACTTTAGAGGGACTAAAGATTGTTTATTATCATTCAGAATACCATAGTAAAATGAAACCCCAACCATACTTGTAATATAAAGGTGAAAGGGATTAAAGATGCAAAAATGAATAAATAGAAAATATCACAATGTTTTTTGTTTCATACCAAGGCAACTAGCACATTATCTAGGCTAGTGCCTTGTGACTCAACCCCTCACAAGAATGATCAAAGAACTTGAATAAAATTTCTAGTGTGACAAGTTCTATATTGATTTTCCCAATTCTCAAAGTAATGTTCATGTTGCAATGAGAATGAGTGACTAGAAGTGAATAATTAATCACTAAAAAAATTGCATAAAAAGATATTCATCATTTCTACTATGATAAATAGGGAAACTAAAATTTTATTGAAAATAAGATTTTATAGTATTTCTACAAAACTAGTATGTGGAAAATAATGAAATTATCTAGATAGAGTTCTTAATAAAAATAGTGAAGAAGATTTTTTATCATCAGAATTTTGCAACACTATTTATAACCTGTTACATCTTTTATTACCTGAAGATGGTTCATAGAACATGACTTGATTAGTTAATTATAAAAACCTTATATGCAGTTTCTCAAAATGCTTTGTTCAAGAAAAATTATAGATTGGGTGAAACCTACTAGCTTAATTTCAACTAATTCCAAATGAAGAACTTATTGAATTAATAGAAATTGGCTTTCCATCCTGTGCAATAATTTCTACAACTTCTCTCGACTGATATGCTTGAAGAAGAAAATAGATATGAAAAATAGAACCATTAGATATATCATTTGAAAAGATGTATGAAATTTAAAACATGTAATCCTTGTGGATCTCTTTAAAATATTGCCAAAGAGAAGACTTAAATTATACAAATGGTTAGACTTATACAAAAACAAGTGTGAATAAGCTATTGCGAAGCTAACTAGTGATGAAAACATAATTTGGGAGATCACTCTATCAACCATTACATGGAATATTTTCAAGCCTAAAGAGATAAGAGTATATTAAAGAAAAATAGTAAATTACTAACAACATATGATACAGACATGAAAACAACAATCTCTTAAATATTGTACTTTAGACATTACAAGTAATTACAAGAACAAAGCATAAAGTAATCCATGCAGATAAAAATGAGTTACTACATGAAATCTATGAGCCAACTAAACATAATAAAATCCATAAACCTTTAGCGATAAAGAAGACTACATATTTTCTTAAATCAAATTGAAATTTGATGTATGGAGAGAGGAAATCAGGGCCCAATAGGGAGCATGGGCACTTTTGAGGCCCTAGTAAGGATGTTATCACTCAAGTTTATCTTGAACTTTAACTTGCTTTTGATAATCAAGTCAAAAGGATAGAGCCCTTCTTTTAAACAATAAAAATATTAATAAATTATGGCTAAAGTGGGAGATAAATGATGATCCTCAAATGTTCATCAACATGATGTGAAGTAAAAGGCCCATAATTGGTAGTTGAGTGCCTTATTTTTGAAGGTTATATCCACTAAAAATTAACAATTCTCTTTTACGACAAGGAAAGAAAGGCCTTAATGGCTAGGAAAAAAGGAGGCTCGGTTCTTGTGGACAATCATGCATGGATCCATAGATGTTACTCCGACTTGATTTTGTACAAGGTAACTGGTGCTTCAAATGAATATACAACTATAGCTCTACCATTAATCTTTTGTGCACCTTTCATTAGTGTGTTTAGAGAAAAATAATAAGAATAAAGCATGTTCATTTAGGCGTAGGTTTTATAAGGCTGATTTTAGTTTTACTCTTAGGTAGATCTTTGCATTCTCCATAAAAAAGAATTGTTAATGGTTGAAGGAAGCATGATACCATAGGCTTTTCACTCTCTCCTCTTTACATACATATAAACCAATGATAAAGATAAAATAAAGGGCTACACAATGGAAGCTTTTTTTGAGTTGGGGGAATGAAAGGGAAACTAAAAGTTATAAACTATTTCCCCACCTAGATTTTCTAGAAATTCACTCATTTAGGATATATATATATATATATATATATATATATATATATATATATATATATATATATATATATATATATATATATATAGATGTACATGTATATATATATGTACATGTATATACATGTATATATGTATGTATATATTCATACATATGTACATGTATATACATGCACGTATATACATGTATATACATGTACATATATATACATACATGTATATACATGTACGTGCATGTATATACATGTATGTATATACATATATACATGTATGTATATGTATATACATACATACATGTATATGTCTGTATGTATACATGTATATATGTATATGTATATACATATACATATACATATATGTATATGTATATACATACATACATACGTATATATATACATACATACATTTATATACATGTATATACATGTATATACATACATTATATACATGTACATACATATACATGTATGTATGTATATACATGTATATATGCATGTATATATACATACATACATACATGTATATACATGTATGTATGTATGTATATATACATGCATATATGTATGCATGTATATATATGCATGTATATACATGTATATATGCATGTATATATACATCATACATACATGTATATGTATATACATGTATGTATATATACATGTATATGTATATACATGCATGTATATATACATGTATGTATGCATGTATATATACATGTATGTATGCATGTATATATACATGTATGTATATATACATGCATATACATATACATGTATATACATACATACATGCATATACATATACATGTATATACATACATACATGTACATACATATACATGCATGTATGTATGTATATATACATGCATATATACATGTATGTATACATGTATATATGTATATGTATGTATGTATGTATATATACATGCATATATACATGTATGTATACATGTATATATGCATGTATATATACATACATACATGCATGTATATGTATGTACATGTATGTATGTATATATGTATGTATATATACATACATGTATATATACATACATGCATGCATGCATGCATACATGCATGCATGTATGTATGTATATATACATGCATATATACATGTATATACATACATACATGTACATACATAGACATGTATGTATGTATATATACGTGTATATACATACATACATGTATATACATGCATACATGTATGTATGTATATATACGTGTATATACATACATACATGTATATACATGCATATATACATGTATGTATGTATATACATGTATATATGCATGTATATATACATACATGTATATATGCATGTATACACATATATACATGCATGTATGTATGTATACATACATGCATGTATATATGTGTATGTATGTATATATACATGTATGTATATATACATGCATATATACATGTATATACATACATACATGTATATACATGCATATATATATGCATGTATATACATGCATATACATACATGTATATACATACATGTATATATGTACATGTATATACATGTATTTATATACATATATACATATATGTATATGTATATACATATATACATATATATATGTAATATTACATACATATATTACATATATATATGTAATATTACATACATATATTACATATATATATATGTATGTATGTATGTATATACATATACATATATGTATATGTATATACATACATATATTACATATATATATATGTATGTATGTATGTATATACATATACATATATGTATATGTATATACATACATACATACATATATATATATGTATGTATGTATGTATATACATATACATATATGTATATGTATATACATACATATATTACATATATATATATATGTATGTATGTATGTATATACATATACATATATGTATATGTATATACATACATACATATATATATATATGTAATATATGTATGTAATATTACATATATATATGTATATACATATATATGTATATATGTACATACATACATACATACATACATACATATATATATATATATATATATATATATATATATGTATATACATATATGTATCTATGTATATGTGTATATATATACATACATACATGTATGTATATATGTATATGTGTATATACATACATACATACATGTATATATGTATATGTGTATATATACATATATATATATATACATGTATGTATGTATGTATATACACATATACAATGTATATATGTATATGTGTATATACATACATACATACATGTATATATATATATATATGTATATATACACATATACATATATACATGTATGTATGTATGTATATACACATATACATATATACATACATGTATGTATGTATGTATATACACATATACATATATACATATATGTATATATGTATAGGGTATGTGTAGGATCATGGTGTGCCAAAAAGTGGCGATGTGAAAAAAAAAGAGTTTGAAGACGCCTAAAAGCGCTTCAAAATTCGCTCTGACTTTTTTTTACCTATCCAAGAACCAAACCTGGAAGGTTAAGCCGAGCCTTATCGGATATCCAATATGATATCGGATATCCAATTTGACATCGGATATCCGATTTTAAATCAAATATCTGACTAATAATTATAATCATATAATAGTATGATATATTATTTAATATTATTATTATTATTTAATATTAATATTTACTTAATGATATTATTATTATTAAATAATAATAAGATATAATAATAATATCATATTAAATAATAATAATAATAATAATATTAGTATATTAAATAATATATCATATTAAATAATA
Organism: Cupressus sempervirens; assembly: GCA_028749045.1. Taxonomy (NCBI): domain Eukaryota; kingdom Viridiplantae; phylum Streptophyta; class Pinopsida; order Cupressales; family Cupressaceae; genus Cupressus; species Cupressus sempervirens. The sequence continues at coordinate 588,194,130 of CM053785.1, read as the reverse complement.
ATAATATTAAATAATATATCATACTATTATATTATAATAATATTATTATTATTTAATAATATTATTATTATTATACTATAATATAATAATAATATTATAATAATAATAATTATACTATAATATAATAATAATAAGATAATAATAATAATTATACTATAATATAATAATATTATTATTATATTATAATCGTATAATATTATACTATAATAATAATATTATAATGTATTATATTATAATAACATATTATATTATAATAATATAATATAATATAATATTTCATATATTATAATATATAGTAATGTAATATATATATATATATATATATAAAAGATATAATATAATAATAAAAAGTAATATCTTATAATATAATATATAATAAAAAAGTATAATATATTATAAATTATAATAATATAATATAATAATAATATTATTATATAATATAATATTTTATATTATAATATATAGTAAATTAATATAATAAATATAAAATATAATATAAAAATATATAAAATGTAATATATATTATATATTATATGTTATATTATATATATTGTACTCATTTTATGTTATTGTGCCATATCGGATATCCGATACCTGTACATTGGATTAAATAAAATCACAAACCCACGGGCTCTCATTTTACGCAAATTTGGGGCTAGTATTGCCATAGTGGATCGGATATCAGATACGAGATCGGATATCAGATATTAGGTATGTTCCCCCCCCCCGACTCATTTTTAACCTAAATTTAATAGATTTTAACATGATTTTGTTTGTTTTAGTTGAATCTAGGGTTTTTTTGACAAAAATGGTTAAAATTTAGATTTTTTTTAATATATATTACGTTTTGCAATTCAATAGGAATGGCTGATCAAAATGATGACATTGAGGCAGGGAATAATATTCCTCGTAACCCACCACCAAATGATCCAGTATCCCCACAAAACCCTCCACCAAATGATCCTCTACCTCCTCAAAACCCTCCTCGAATTGAGGATTTGATAAATGAAAATTTCACTGAGTTGAGAGGTTTGCATAGAACATACAATAATGTACCTGCACTGGCTCCTATGTTATCCACGTTAAACACCATAGTGGATAACATTGAAACCCTTACAAACCAACAAAATGCCGCTCTTCATTGGCGTGATGAAATGCACCAGATGTTTGATGATGGTTTGGATTATGATGAGGTCGCGGCCCTCGACATAACCAAAGACGATTTGGCTAGCCTTTTTGCTAACCCAAAAATGGGTATACCAGTTGACCCAAAAAAAACCAAACTATTGATTAAATGGTGCACAAATGACGCCATATGTGCAAATTTTTGGGACCGTTGGTGGATGGTCTTTAATATCCCTCCACATGGTAATTTAGACATACCATTTTATTTCCTTAGGAAATTATATGCAGAATTTGTGTTGAAACTTAAAGTGAACTATTGGAGCATGAAGCCCAACATGGGCTTAGGAGTAGGAGCTCCTTAGGATAGACCCTCTTCCCAGCGGAAGAAACTTGGCACTTTTGTCCCCCCCTGATATCTTCCCCCCCTCCTCGAGTGCAGCATCCAGATATTATGGCAACGGCTAGCTCTCAGACCATCAGAGCCATTCATAGGCTAAGTAGCCTAGTGATATCTCAGGCTAGGTTAGTCATGCCTCCTTGTGTTGATGATGTTGGTGCCAGTTCATCATCGGTTAGCTCATCACATGTTTGTGTGCCTCACACTTGCATTACATGTAAGAATATTTGCCTGGGTCCCATAGGTGATCTTCCTAAGTATCATTTTGTATTGGACGAGGATACACCAGACACATGTGCGGAGGCTACAGACCCTAATGCGAGAGAGGAGGGAAATGCAGAGGCATGGACTCCTTCGATGTCGGTACGTGTATACATTTTTTTGTTATGACATATGTGATTTAAAGTTAATTTTTATAATAGAGTAATTTTAATTTTTAAGCCATACTGAATTTTACATGTATGTGATCTTCATTCATGTTTAGTTGATGACCGAGGAGGAGCTCAAACAGATAGATGATGCTACACTCTTGGCCATTTCATTTGGCCTTGAGACATCTATAGTACATTATGTTGTGTTCGCATTTTTTTTCTATTTGATATTGTAGCATATATGGTTGCTAATCTTTCTTTTATCTTGTAGATACCACCTGCCCCGGGGGGACAAAGTGCGGGGGGTGAGCCAGTATGCATTGACAAAGGAAAGGTAATTAGATGTTTTCTAATTGATTAAATATTGATGCATTCTTGTAAAATGTTTGTGGTAATCTCATTTAATTACATTCTTTATTGTATATAGGGTGTGGCTACTGGCGATGAGCCTGTACAGATTCGGCATCCTAGATCATCAGGGATTTTCATTCGCACAGAGAGCCCCATTGTATGTATAAGTGTCATTTATTTTTTATTTATTTTATTGATGCAGAGGAAAGTATGATTATTGTTCTATACAATTTCTGTATTTTTTCTGTACCAATAATGATTCATGTCTTGCATATGTTCATTACAACTTAAATAGGCTTATATGCACCTGTCCAACCGACCAAGTTGGTTACAAAGGTTTATTTAATCAAACAAATACCAAATTACTACTTTCCCTCCAAAACTAATATGACCGTTTGAATTTGAAATTCAAATTTCAAACAATAGTTTTTATGCATTCCCTAACTTTCTAAACTATTCCATTGACTCAAAATTGGTCATATGGATTTATTAAATGCAACTAAGTATGAAACTATCCTAAGACCACCCCATATGGCTCTTTTGGCCATTTTACATCATGTTGCCCTTAGGTCCTTACTAGGACTTTTATGACTTTTGTCTTTCAAAGTACATTGTTTATTACATAATTCTATTATTGGTTTTAATATATCCCAATTAACAATCAATGATGTTTTTGATCCTCTATCTTCATCTGGTACCAAGGCTCTCTTAGATGATTTAATAGGTGCCCCTACACCAAACACCCCACCTTCAAAGCAACTCTTGTCCCAAGAGTTAAGGGGTACTATCTTCTTTCCTCCCATCCTTTTAGAGGGATGTTTGCAACTTTGCACCTGCAATGTATTACCCTGCACACCTGCATACAAATCATTAGAAACAAAAAGCATTGGATCCTTGTTACCAGTCATGGTAACCTTACTACTTGCTAATTGTGAACAGTCATGTTTTATCCTTGACAAAGGCTAAATAATTTGTTGTCTGAGGTCATGCTGACCCTGTCTCTTATCCTCCATGGATATGTTCACTTCTTTGTTCACTCTCGTCACCAAAGGACACCATACTATTCCTATCATCACTCCTTTTGCTATCACTATCTGCTTGTAAGCATAATTCTGAGTTTTGTCTTGAACAATCTCATCCTTCATAACCAAAAGAGGTGGCTTCAGCAGCAGATCTGTCATATCATGTTTACTCTCCCTTTGCTCCTATAAGTCCACAAACTCTTTCTTGCCAAAACAAATAACTCTTTCCTCATCATGACCAACCAAAGGATTTAGCTTAAACTTCACACCATCTTTGTGTACTATATAAACATTTGATAAGCCAAAATGAATAGTGTTCCTTGAGGCTTTCCAAGGCCTTCCAAGGATTACATGGCAGCATGTCATTAGAATGTGATCACATATAGCTTGATCTTTTATATTCTCCTATATAGAAATCCACCCTTACAACAATATTTTGTGCATCACTGACCCAAAATGCCCTATATGGTCTATCAATAGGATACTTCTTCAATCCTAGTTTATTTACCATTTCATAAGACACTAAATCATCAAAGGAAGTCTATTATCATCTTACAAATCCTACCATGGCTCATGCAATTTGTCCTGAAAATGGCTGGTTTGGTCTCCTTTTGCTATTGCATTTGTGGTCCTCTTCTCACCATCAAAGATTCTCCTTCAAGTTCAGGGTCTGCATTATCGTACTTCTTTTCTTCCTCTTCTCCTTGGATCAAGGTGACTCTCCTCTCCTCCTTCCTGAAATCCACACCTTTCTCAAGGCACTTGTAGGATTGATTGCCTACTCCTCCACATGTGAAGCATTTACCTATGAAAACACTATTACCTCTTCCACTTCCAAATCTTCCTCCCCTGAAACTTCCTCTTGTCTTATATGTAATCTCTTTTCCTTTATCTTTGTCTTGATTGTTTGAAGTGTCAAACTGACTTCTTACACCTCTTCCTCTCATTGTTCCACCTCCTCTCTGATTCGCTTGCCTCTCATTCTTTCTTTTCAACTTCTCCTCTGCCCGGATTGCCAACTGAAAACATTCTCCAAGTGTCCTTGGTACATTCAATCCTATTTCATCTTGAATATTGTACTTGAGGCTATTAATGTATCTAGCCACCTCCTCATCTTCATCTTCCAGTCCTCCCCTAATACTCAGGGTATGGAATTTCTCAGTATAAGACATGACATCCATATCCCTCTGTTTCAAATTGTTCCTTCTTATCTTTAAATTTGGATTGCTAAATCAGATGGCAAGAATTGATTTCTCACCATGGTCTTCATTCTCTCCTAATTTGAAATCTTATTCAATCCCCTTTTGATGCAGAGTTGCAGAAACTACCTTCCACAAGCCAATAAATGGCTGTCACAATCCAACTTAGGATTCTAGGACTTCTCACAAGTCCTCTTACCCACTCTGGGTATACTCAACCTCCAATCCAAACAAGGCAATCCCACTTCAAAAGCGTCACCAACTGTCACCAAAAATGGAGACAATCATGGACATACTATTCCAACCCAAACTCATCAATTTGTTTGGTTCCACCAAACTCCCAACACACCTTTGCACTTCTAGGCCTACAAACCTTGTAGCCTTCCAATTAGCTTCTTTGCACTTTTCTCCTAGTATCCCTTAATAGCATAGGGAATTCTCCATAGGTCCAAACACCCTTCTTGGCACCTACTAAGAATCCAAAAGCTTTTGGGCTGATCTTGCTCCAACACCCTCCAAACTGCTTCTTGGTACCTAGGCCTAGTTGATCAAGTTAGACTAGGGCTTCAAGGAAGAATGGGCAAGGTGGGTTCCCAAGACCCAAAAATCTTAAGGAAATCTCCAACATAGCCAATGCATCCAACTCCAACACTCAAACTGATCAGAAGTGCTTGCAACCATGACTGTCACCAATTACCTTGCAAAAACCAGTCAAGCACATGGGCTTGCTTGACCTAGGGCCGACTTGGAAAAATAGTTGCCCTTCTCTCTAGGTCTCCAACCTCTGGAATTATGTTTCCTAGTCTCCTAACTTGCATATCCCTCAAATTTAGAGGGTGCCACTAGTGGGAATGCAAGTTAGGGATGCATTTGTGGAAGGGTCTAGGAAACAAGGCTTTTCAGACCACCTTCTGCTAAAATGCAGATAACTTTTAAACCCCAACTCCTTTTTGAGTCAAACCAAAACCAAAAGTTTCCTAACTCACCCTTGCAACTATTTCATACACTTAGCAATCATAAATTTTTTTTACGGATTTGTACCAGCGTAACAGTCGAGCAATTACCAGTAAATTTCTAGAAAATTGAAGTTTTTATTGTTTTTTCTCCAAACCACCGTACACTCTGATCTCCCCCTTTCAACTGAGATCACATATGACATATATAAAGGTCTACATGACCATTGGAACAACCATATAGGCATTCCCAACCATAAAACAAACAAAGAACCACTTTTTGCTAATACTATTTAGACTCTAAATACCCTATTCTAAGGCCTTTTGGTCCCATGGAGTCACTTGGTTTATAACCACACCAAAATTCTTGTGGGCCTTACATGTGCCTTTATTACAAAACATAGACCAACTTGTAAAATATGGACCAAACCTTTATTCCAACTTCCTAATCTACTTGAATCCTCGCTTTCATGGAGTGGCAAGGTGTTCGGCAACATAGATACTTGTTCCCACCTGCCGCATAGGTTAGGTGCCCTGCACCACCTTTCCTCTCTCTCATTCTGAACACTAGTCCACCAAGTGAGTGATGTTCCTCTCTGGTCTTGTTGTTGCTACTTTTACCTTCTTATCTGCCTCTATGTCTTCAAGATCAAAGTAGTTCTCAAGGGCCTCTATCCACCCTAGCACTTCTTCACTATCCATTTTACCCTGGTATATTGGAAAATCAATATGGTTCTTCCCACCATTACCTTGTACTACCTTAATGATTCTCATAAATCTCCTTTCTTCAGGATCATCTGTTGTCTCATCCTCTTGCCTTGCATTACCAACCTCTTCTTCTTCATGGTTCTCTCCATGATTTCTTCCTCTAACCTCTTCTCCTCTAGGTTCTTGCCTTTCCTTTTCTAAGGATTCTATCCTTGCAATAAGCTTCAGCCTCTCTCTTCTCATCTGTCTTTCTTCCCTCACTCTAGATGCTTCAAGTTCTCTCCTCTCTCTTTTCTCTTTTGCCAACTCTTCTCTCAATTATTCAAGTTCTCTAGCCATTTGATTTTTAGGAGGCATTTTCACAACAAGTTTTCTTCCTTCCCAAGGGCAAACTCACTAATTCTCTTTCTTTCCTCACCAAGAAATCTCTGGACACCACTTATGTACCTTTCAACTCTAGGACACACAAGGAGGAATTAGACACGCCAAGGCTTCAATAAAGGGACCAGAACACTAAGGATTTTCAAGATTATAGATCTTGGTCACACTCCTAAACACCCAAACTTCAAAACCCTCCTTAAAATGGCTTAAAAACTAGGGCCTACTTGTTCAAACCCCAAAACTCAATTCTAGAATGTTTTGACTTGTCTAATGACAAGATATGATCATGACAACCTACATGAACCTATCAAATGACTCATCTACCATATGAAATCCTAAAATCCTATCTCATGCCCAATTACAACTTTTTTCCACATATGGGTCCAACATTATAACTTTGTATGCTTCCATGAGCCATAATTAGTGCAAGGATTGCCCAATTGACTTCAAGGGATGTTCCATGACCTCTGTAATGCCTTGGATCTTCAATGTTCCCTTGATGAGCATGGGATGCTCCTGCATCACTTATCTTCATAAATAAATTCAAAACTAATTTTCGTGATATTAACAACTACTATTTTGTATCTCATAGGAGACTCCTAGTGCACATGAGGTTCGATGGGACAATTATGTAGATTTGATGACACGGCCACTCACTCCTGAGGAGGAGCCTACAATAGTAAGTTGTAATTTGAATTCATGATTAAATATGCTATAAATTTAGCATGCTATGAATTATAATGTTATAGTTTAAATTGTAGGTTCATTTGACAAAGGTATTTGAACATATACAACCCACAATCAGAGAGGTACCAGCATTGCCGAGGGCATACGAGAGGACTCTTGACTGGTGCAGGAGGTCGATGAGAGAGGTATTTATTATGAAATTTTGATAGTATTAATCTCCATTATAGAAAAGATCATTATGCATTTGAGTAATTCAATGTTAGATACATAGAATCATATAAATTTAGTAGTCTAACTTTGGGTTTTCCTTTTTTTTTTAATGTAGGAGGCATCTGATCCACCTAGTGCAACGAAGAGGCTGCATTTTGATCATCCACCAGCACCCTAGGATAGTATAGTTTTCGTAGGATTCATCATGAGACATTTTGAGATGGCATATGCCACATTGTATACAGAAACATTGATATTATACACATTCTGATGGCAGGATCAGCCACATTTTGTATATGGATCTATGTATTTTGATATATATATATATATATATATATATATATATATATATATTTGAGTACTTTGTCTATGTATACATGATCTTTGATATATATTTGTGTAAAATTTTGTCTATGGATACATGTATTTTGATATATATTTTTGTCATTTACGTGCACAATGATATACATATTAATTTAGTATCTAGTATTGTTCAATTTATCGTGGATCATGTGTCATGCCCTTAATTTTACTAGTAAAAACACAACAATTTTTTATTTTTTTTGTAGCTTATGAAGTCGCATAAGAAATTACATATTGTAAAACAAGGTTATCATTGAATAGGAGTTCAAGACTCATGTGGATAGTGTGAAGGTGTTAACATTTTAGTCACAGGTGGTTTTCAAATAGATTGGATGATAGTCTAGTTCAAGTTAGCGTCACGAGTCAAACGAGAAAGTTAAACATACAACACTCATAAATTAGTGAGGCAATTCATATCCTAACAAGCCTCTGATACTAATATTCTATTAGGGTCTGTTGGTTGTATCATATGGACTAGGTCGTGATTCTAGCATGTAAGGGAAGGGGATCAGAATTACTTATTATCCTCATTACCAATGTACACACATTCATTAATCATTACAATATATATTAATGTGACAATTACTATATGGTGTGGAAGTGTAGTATATCTTAATCGATTAAACACACGTATCTAGAGAATTTAGATTTAGTACTCATCACATGAGCACCCTTAGTCAAATAAGAAAATGTGCACTTATCTACCACACTATATCGGATCTAACCATTGGAAATTAGAAAAGATATGCCCCAAAGGTAGCTTCGAAGTCTACATGATGGAGAAGGGGCCACTTGCATTGATAGTATCCATCATTCAACACATTAGTTACACAATTTATGGAATAAACAATTTGTTTTATGTGCCAAACGTGTATCATGTGCTTGCATCCATATCTTACTGGTTACAGGTCCTCTCGAAGATTGGACCAATACTGAGTCATTTTCTCCCTCTTTACTCTATTTAGTCATCCTTATGCATTCAATCAACATTGCTTCCTCACCAAACTAGCACTCACTACAGTTTTCTAAACACAAAAATTACTATTTCAATACATAAATTAAACTCACTCTAACAAAAGACAATTACTAACTATCTAGCTCATCAACTACTAACTAATCTAGCTACATTGCCATGCTTTTACATTTACTATTTTAATTACTATACTATTACATTTACTTTTTACATTATTACATCTAACTATTCACCATAAGCTCACTTTCTCACTATCAATATTATTATTATCAAAGCATGTTAAGATTCAAAGTAGTTTCATAGTAGGAATTAGTAAGCACATAAAATGAGGAACTCTTAGTAAGTCTAAGGGCCAATTCAAAGTACTTAACTCAATAATAATTCATGATTTGTATTTAAACACATCCTACTACACCATCGTATTGAGTGTGCCAATTTAAATTTGTTAGATGAATTGTTTATGCAAGGATTAGGTGCAAGCGTATAAATAAGGTTTGTATATAACATACCTTGTTGATCTGACATATATGTATCAATGTATCAATGTGCTTTATTGACTAGATAAAACTATATTTGAGTTATTATTTTAATCCACCATCCATCCTTATCCTTGATTCTCCAATCCCATCATCCTGACAACTTACTTCATATTAACCCTATTATATGTACATCCAATCAATCTTGGCTTTTATTTCATTTTTGAGTTAAATATTTAAATTTGTCATATTCTCTAACATGCACACTAATATGCCTTTATTTATTTAATTACTAATTTATTATTTGAGTGTTGGATGTGACTTAGAGGTCACAAGATTGCAATGTGTATCATTCTGTCACTTAGAAAATATAGTAGTCTAGGACACTCATTAGTCTCTATATGCTATTATTATTTTTATTTTTATTGGATAGCAGTCTAGAATCTAGGAATATTCTTTAATATTTTATTGCTCTGTATTAAGGAAGGGATTTATTTGCCTTTACCATACATTTTATAGAGAGGAAAATGCATGCCTACAACAATGTATCTCATAGATTTTATTATGTCTTCTCTTACAACAAACTTCATTTTGTTATATCATAAAATTAATTTGATGATTTCCTTGCTTAGAATTGCATTAAGCTTGGTAATTAAAATCAATGTTATCCATGCATGTGATATGAACATAAAATTTACCTTCCAAATTATTGAGTGCACAACAATATTGTAAGCAATCTACTAAGTTTTAAATTTATACAATCAATGGTATCACATAACATCTATGGATTGTTATTATCAACTAGTCATTTACAATACCACAAGGAGAAAACTTTCTTTCACATTTTCAAATGATAACAATGATGTCAAAGAAAATCTGTGTCTCATACCAATGCTTTCATAACAATATAAACTCCAAATGAAACATGCATATACAACCTTATCAATTATTTCTTCTACACGTACATTAGGTAACAATGGTACAATCTCCTTCCATCACAATGGGGCAACATAAGGGACTTTTCAAAATCATAAGGAACATGGACATTGAAAGATATGGACAATGAGTAGCATGAACATTGTCCAACATGATCGTTGAGAACATGAACAAGCTAGTGAATCCTCCTTCACAAATGAGGGCACAATGTCAAGTTTTCTCATCCAACATCAATCTGCAAGATGATCATTCCAAGCCATTTCCATTGCTCCCTTGGACACAAATCTGTATATGCAACACAACAAAATAACAAGGACCATGGGTGCTTTCCAGCCAACCATAGGCCTCAAAGAGACCACCCCCACGCTAGGGAACAAGGCTCAAATTGGGATACACATACAATCTTTCAATGCATAAACATTACATTTCAAACTTGAACAATTTCCCCCCAAGACTATTTCACAATGGCTTCACAGATGGAACCATAAACATAGGGTGAAGGTGTGTTCTAAAATGGAGACTTGCCATACCAAACCATTTTTGTAATAAACAATTTTCATGCCCTCTCGGGGCTATCATAATTCAACAAATTTCATGCCCTCTCAGGGCTATCATAAATGAACCATTTAATGCCCTCTCGGGGCCTCCACATTTCCTCCTCCAAACCCACTACCATTAGCTATAACTCCTCAAACTTCCTTTCTACACCATACTTTCCTTATCACCCCTAGCAAGATTTGAAATGTTATGGCATACAACGGAGCCCATACTCCAAGGTTCTTAATACATTTTTTGAACCCAACTTAAGCCCTTCACCCTGGACTTCTCTTCCCTTCCCACAAGGGTGAGTGTAAGTCCCACACCCATAACAATACTCAAGCACAAAACAAGAAAACAAAACCAAGTAGAAATAAAACAAGAAATTTTCAAGAGCACATCACATTTTCACAACACAATATCAATACCCATAATACAAGAAGGAAATAGACAAAATCCAAACTTCATACTCACAATACTCCACACAATACAACAAGATGCACAATGGTGTCACACTAATCTACATGGGATGAACACCATTCAAGCACTCACATGAATTCTACTCCATAATGCAATGCAATGCATACTCCATTGATAAACTCCACACTTGCATATTTGCTTAACCATGCTAAAAGAAAGAAATGGAAAAGTAGCAAGTTTGAGATACCAACCTTGGTCCAAGCTAGGGTAAGGATAGTTGTAGTAGAGCTCCCCTAATCTCCCTCCAAAACCTACCTATCTCTAAAATTAGAGAGTGGGCAAACACCCCACTAGTTTGGCCAAGACCCTCTAATAAAGCCTTCCCACTAACTTATTTTAGCAAAAACACTAAGCCACTCCATCCTTACAAACTTGTCTCCTCTAACGGTTCATTGATAGCCCTCACAAGCTCTGAGTTATGACCCTTGAAGGATCGACCTCAAAATGCACTTAGAGCACCTTGAAGACTCCTTGGTATGGGGTGGCCACAAATGATGGATGGTCTTCGTGGCTAGAACAAGGGTGTGACTAGGGTTAACTCACCCATCCAGAGCTAATGGCACTGACGATTCGATGCCAAGATCAGCGGTTTCAAAGTTACGTTGTGGTGCACCTATGAACTAAGGCACACTACGAGTTTTGGCATCGAGCGAGATTGATGTGCTGAATCCAAACAGAATGTGATCTCTTGAAAATGAGATAAGTTATTTTAGGCCTCAGTATCACCGTCCTGTAGCATTTGACAGTTCATCGATAGCCCTCACGAGCTCTGAGTTATGACCCTCGAAAGATCGACCTCAAAATGCACTTAGAGCACCTTGGAGACTCCTCGGTACGGGGTGGTCGCAAATTATGGATGGTCTTCGTGGCCAGAACAAAGGTGTGACTAGGGTTCACCCGCCCATCTGGAGCTAATGGCACTAACGATTCGATGCCAAGATCAGCGGTTTCAAAGTTACGCTGTGGTGCACCTATGAACTAAGGCACACTGCGAGTTTTGGCATCGAGCGAGATCGTTGTGCTGAATCCAAACGGAATGTGATCTCTCAAAAATGAGATAGGTTATTTTAGGCCTCAATATCACTGTCTTGTAGCATTTGACAGTTCATCGATAGCCCTCACGAGCTCTGAGTTATGACCCTCGAAATATTGACCTCAAAATGCACTTAGAGCACCTTGGAGACTTCTCGGTACGGGGTGGCTGCAAATGATGGACGATCTTCGTGGCCAAAACAAGGGTGCAACTAGGGTTCACTTGCCCATCCGGAGCTAATGGCATTGACGATTCGATATCAAGATCAACGGTTTCAAAGTTACGCTGTGGTGCACCTATGAACTGAGGCACACTGCGAGTTTTGGCATCGAGCGAGATCACTGTGCTGAATCCAAACGGAATGTGATCTCTCAAAAATGAGATAGGTTATTTTAGGCCTCAATATCACCGTCCTGTAGATTCGATAGTTCATCGATAACCCTCACGAGCTCTGAATTATGACCCTCGAAAGATCAACCTCAAAATGCACTTAGAGCACCTTGGAGACTCCTCGGTACGGGGTGGCCACAGACGATAGAGGGTCTACGTGGTTGGAACAAGGGTGTCATTATGGTTCACCTACCCACTCAGAGCTAATGGCACTGACTTGTAGCCGTTAGGAGTTAGATTTTGAAAAGTTGTCAAGAAAGGTTGACCCCTTTGACTTGTATCATGAAAGGTTGCTTTGTGCCTTGCTTGATTTTTTGAAGACTACTCCATGTGTCACTATCTTTCTTGGAAAAAAAATTGCTTTTGAACATCAAGCTTGCAATATTATCAATTATTATCAAACTTTTTCAACCAAGTCAAAACGTCAAATGCAAATATTTGTTTGCATTTTTTGCTAAGGGTAGTTTCATAAATTGACTTTGATTTTCTATGTCTCTAGTGCTTGAACATGCTTAAAATGGCTCTTTGGTCTTAGAGCTATTGGTATTTTCTAACTTCATGGTCTATGATATGCATACTAAGAATTTCTTTCACTAAATGGTTTCCTTGATCTATTGACTACACTTAAATTTGTTCACTTGTCATCTCTCTTTCTATATGTTCAATACAAAGAGCTAGAAGAGACAAATAATCTTTCTTACCTTCATCTCTCTAAGCACATGATAGAAATCAATTCTAAACTTGAGAAAAGGTTAGAGGAGAATATTGCATTCTTAAATTAATCTCCCTTAAGACCTATGTCAAGTGATGATTTCCTTAACACCTTCACTTCTTATAACACTAATGAACCTCCTAAAGTGTCAAAGCTTTCGAAAATGCCTCCACCAAACAAAGAACCTAATTCTTTCCATATAGACCATGCGTACCCTCAAGGGCTACAACTAAAAGAAAATCAAGCTAACCATGCGTACCCTATTTTACTTTCTCATCCACTCATAGCCTTCATATCCAACTTCATATCATGTCATTATGCATGTGCTATCTTGCTTATTGGCTTTAATTGCTTATCCTACATGCTATCTTCTTTCATGGATTTTATGGCTTATCCCAAACGTGCTTCATACAACTTTTCAATATGAAAGTCTTTCAAAACATTATACAATATTATGACTCTTTATGCTTTCAAATGCTATGATTGGTTGCAAAATGGAAGAAATCAAGTATTCTAATTGTTCATCCGTACTTTCTAAATTTTTCTTATTTGATTAGTTTGATAAAAATAGTTTTAATAATCATAATGTCAGCTTTATGTCAAATAAAGAAAAAACCAAATTTGTAATAAGATATCCGCATGCAATTATCTTTCATATAGTTATAAATGCTCTTAAAAATATCGTTATAGCCTTGTATCACATGCAAATATGATTTGGAAGAACTTGTTCAATATCTTCCTCTTATAATTCCTTACAAAGAACCTACCAAAATACAAAAACCATATACAAAAAACTACACATTTTACATCATAATACATCATAAATTTTAGAAATTCTCCCCAATACCACCCCCCTCCAACTCTTCATGATGTACCTACATTCCAATATCATAAAAAAATTAGTAACTTATTGTATTAAACAAGATAATCATCAATTCATTAAATCATTATGAAGAAAATAACATAAGAAGTATATATACCTAGTCGAGTATTCCAATAGGGTCCTCTCTCTATTTTAGGGTCTCCAACAGGGCTTCAAGATTATCATTAGCAATAGTAAAAAGTTCTTTTACTTTTGGTCTTCCTTGATGCTTCAATAACTTTACATTTGTTGCTATAATAAGATGCGAATATATGAGAATTACTTTGTGCTTCTGATAGTCTTCAAATGCAGGAATTTCGTTCCTTCTAAGCATGTACGTCTGTAGCCATGTTCCAGCAACAACCACTGAACCAGTAGGATACGTGAATCCATCATCATCTGTGATCGGTTGTGCAAGTTTTTGTTTGCCTCTTACACAACATGCTAACCAATAATCAGATTTATCATCATTCACCTGTGGTGCAACCAATGCAAAGACATGTCCTGGCTGAAGTAGATCTGATAGATGGTTATGCTCAAGTGAAATTTCCATGTCATCATTTTTGATAGAGGGTATGATAGACAATGGAGTAAGATAATGTGGAGCCCATGTGTCCACCCACTCACTTGACTCATAGTGATCCCAATCACACTGAAAACAAGTACGACAAAAACAAGCTAGTTGTCGTGTCCAAATGGTCCATGTACTAGAATTAGAGCTCTGAAATGAATGCATTTTTGATGAGTCTCTCACTGTAGCACAATCTGATCTATCACCTATCGACCCTTCCTCAACCAACCAAAAGAACCTGCGTACCGCTAAATCAAGAGTTTGCCTCTGTGATAATGCTAAACTACACCAATCAACAATGCTATGAGCATCAAGAAGCTCTGTTGTTGAAATCTTCAGTTGCTCCTTAACTAGAGCTATCTTCACACATGCCCCTGCTCCATCATGTTCCCCTTTTCCATGGCCGAACTCAAAAAAACTCCAAATATGAGGCACCCCTCTCTCTACGTGCATCCTACACAACCAATAAAACATGCGAGCATTCTTGAATTGACCTGTACAGTTATCTGACCAAATGATATGCCTATCCATAGAAATTGCATGCTCATGTAAGAAATCAAAAAATTCTCAAAACAATGTTGCACAAACTCGTGAGAGTGAGATCTATCATCACTCATATAAAAATGATACTCTCTAATAATCTTTCGATTATCTTCTGCACTATCAGGGGCATGTCTATATGTTATGTGAACAGAAATTGCAATCTGAATGGAGTTGTAATACTGAGATTGTGTCTCATTTTGAGGTTGCAATGTGTAGTTCTCAGCAAAATCAACAACTGGTATAATAGTGCCAATGGGAAAAGTCTCCTTACATGTTCTAAATTGTTGATCCAACCACTGAGACCTATGACTATGTCTTGCATACTTGTAAAAAAGATTTGCCTTGAAATCTGAAATAAAATTAGCCACACTGATATCTTTTCCAACCAATTCACATCTAGAGCTCTCACTCCCACTCTTCAATGTGTATTTCACCATTTCATATATCTTTTTTTTTAGTATTGTCTTTCTAAGATCTTGTTCACACCCCTCATGAAAACATGTGTCAAATTTGGATAAGCCACCACATTATGAACACTTCTCATTTAAGCAAGCATTTCTATAAAATGAACAACCATCAACTCTACGACATAAGAGTTGATCTAGCAAGTCTCTTGATGATTTTGGAAGCCCACTAGCCCCACAATCCTCCAACATTTCTTTACTATGCAAAGTAGAATGGATGGAGCGTAATAGTTCATGGTTCATAGAAAACTCAACATGATATTTGCAACACGTATTTCAAATTTTGAGTGGCACACAATAAAATGGCTTCAAAGATTCAAAAGCCCTTTGTGACAGATGAAGACTTGGATGACTCTCTCTAAATTGTTTGAACAACATAGTTTGACTTACTTCTAAATGGTGTTTAGGATGTGGCGTGCGATCTCTGATGCCAATTCTCAACTTTAAGACGTCTTTAGCATTGGGTGATACTCATGAGTTAGAGTGCCAAAATTGTGTAATTTCTTCCTTCACATCGTCGGATAGCTTCTTATCAAAACGTGGAAGTCTCCCACCAAATGCCCATGTTTCATTTTGAAGAAGATCATCAATTTTCTCTCGTCGACTAAGTGCTCTTCTCAAAGTAGTACGATTTAGATTCAAATCAATACAAGTTTGTCTCATATATCTACCCTTTCTCAAATGATGACTTACCAAAGAGGTTGTAATGACCCTTCGAGCAGCTCTATTATCCTTCTCTCTGCTATTTTTTCCAATGCTATTGAGAGCATTGAAAAGATTCTTCACAATAATGGCATTTCTTTCTAACTTTTTATTGACATGAATCTTCAATTTGGAAAGCATAGGTCTCATCTTTTGCATCTTTAATAGGTGCATGAAAAGCTGACATTGCTCTACCACTGTCTTGTTACCAAAAAATATCTGATATAGTCTTGAAGCCCATAACCGAATGGTTCTTTTTGATTTTTTCCCTTCCAAACTAGCAATAATCATTTCATCAATTTTAATTATCCATTTTGGTGTTTTAGAACCTTCATGTCGATTATAATTAGGAGATATGTAAGGTTCTTGTGCATTAGGTTCCTGTGCATTGTCATCTTCGAAATGGTCAATTATGCAATTTGGATTATGACTTGGTGGCATTTCTTCTTCAAAATTTTCATTCTCCAAATTTTCAATTTCGGCATTATTGTTTTCAATAGGTACATTTTCATTCTCCAACTGTACATATTCATTATCTGATTCTATGATTTCACCTTCGATTAATTCATCGTCAACTTGACTGATATTTAGCATACCTTGTCTTTTTCTTCGGTGTTCCATTTTGTCCCTTTCTCTATATGTCGCAATGCCTTCATTGGATATCTTCCTTTTTTGTTTATCCTTTCGGCGATTGCTGCTCCCCATTCAGATGACAAATTCGAACACCTAAGGTTATATTTTTGAATTTTTTTTGATTAGTTGAGCCCCAAAACGCGACTTTTTTCAAAATCCGTGAAAAAAAAAGGTGGAAAAGTGATGTTGTCAGGTCTGCAGGGACAGGGAATTATTGGGAATTGGTGCTAGTAAAATCGGATATCCGATTTGAAATCGGATATCCGATTTGAAATCGAATATCCGATTTGAAATCGAATATCCGATATTGCAAAGTGAATTTTTGGAGGGAAAACTTGCTATAATTTCCCTCTTTTGCCATAATTATATTAATATTATCAAAATCAAAACTTACTATAATTTTCCGACTTTAGTTTATTGCTAAGCTAATAGTATAGTAGTATTAATATATAATAGTATTAATATAAAGTATCAATAGTATTAATATATAATAGTATTAATATATAGTAATATTAATATATAGTATTAATATAGCTATAGTATCAATATTATTATACCCATAATAGTATTAATATTATTACTATAGATATAATAGTGTAAATATTTAGTGTTTATTTATATTATTATTATTATGCTACAATATAGTATTAATAAATATATTATTATTATAGCTATAATAGTATTATTATTATTACTATAGATATGATAATATTAATATTTAATGTTTATTTATATTATTATTATTATTATTATCATAAAATAGTATAAATACTATATATATATATCCTTTCATTTTTTAACCAATATACATACAAACAATTTGAATATGTTCATAGGGGTCCTAAGACCCCTAGGAACATATGTCATTGTTTAATGGGTCAAAGAGGGTCGTAGGTCACCCTGTGACCCCCTTTGACCCATATGGCCCATTTGAATATGTCCCTAAGACCTTTAGGGACATATGTCATCGTTTAATGGGTCAAAGGGGGTCATAAGGCACCCTATGACCCCCTTTGACCCATATGAACGATTTGAATATGTCATTAGGGGTCCTAAGACCCCTAAGGACATATGTCATCATTTAATGGGTGAAAGGGTGTCATAGGTCACCCTATGACCCCCTTTGACCCATATGAATGATTCGAATATGTCTCTAGGGGTTATAGGACCCCTAGCGACATATGTCATCGTTTAATGGGTCAAAGGGGGTCATAGGGTGACCTATGACCCCCTTTGACCCATATGAATGATTCGAATATGTCCTTAGGGACATATGTCATCGTTTAATGGGTCAAAGGGTGTCATAGGTCACCCTATGACCCCCTTTGACCCATATGAATGATTCGAATGTCCCTTGGGGTTATAGGACCCCTAGAGACATATGTCGTCATTTAATGGGTCCCCTTTGACCCATATGAACAATTCAAATATGCCCCTAGGGGTTCTAGGACCCCTAGAGACATATGTCATCGTTTAATGGGTCAAAGGGGGTCATAGGGTGATCTATGACCCTTTTTGACCCATATGACCCATTCAAATATGTTCCTAGGGGTCCGAGGACCTCTACCGACATATGTTATTGTTTAATTGGTCAAAAGGGGTCATAGGTCACCCTATGACCCCCTTTGACGCATATGAATGATTCGAATATATCCTTAGGGGTCTTAGGACCCCTAGGGAGATATGTCGTCGTTTAATAGGTCAACGAGTGTCATAGATCACACTATGACCCCCTTTGACCCATATGAACGATTCAAATGTCCTTAGAGGTTATAGGACCCCTAGAGACATATGTCATCATTTAATGGGTCAAAAGGAGTCATAAGTCACCCTATGACCCCCTTTGACCCATATGAATGATTCAAATATGTCCCTAGGGGTTCTAGGACCCCTAGAGACATATGTCATCGTTTAATGGGTCAAAGGGGGTCATAAGTCACCCTATGATCCCCTTTGACCCATATGAACGATTCGAATATGTCTCTAGGGGTTCTAGGACCCTTAGAGACATATGTCATCGTTTAATGGGTCAAAGGGGGTCATAGGTCACCCTATGACCCACTTTGACCCATATGACCCGTTCGAATATGTTCCTAAGGGTCCGATGACCCCTAGCGACATATGTCGTTGTTTAATGGGTTAAAGAGGGTCATAGGTCACCCTATGACCCCCTTTGACCCATATTACCCATTGAATATGTCCCTAAGGGTTCTAAGACCCTTAGAGACATATGTTGTCATTTAATGGGTCAAAGAGAGTCATAGGTCACCTTATGACCCCCTTTGACTCATATTACCCATTCGAATATGTCCCTAGGGGTCCTAGAACCCCTAAGAACATATGTCATCATTTAATAGGTCAAAAGGAGTCATAAGTCACCCTATGACCCCCTTTGACCCATATGAACGATTCAAATATGTTCCTAGGGGTCTTAAAACCCCTAGGGACATATGTCGTCGTTTAATGGGTCAAAGGGGGTCATAGGTCACCCTATGACCCCCTTTGACTCATATGAACAATTCGAATATGTCCTTAGGGGTTCTATGACTCCTAAAGATATATGTTGTCGTTTAATGGGTCAAAAGGGGTCATAGGTCACCCTATGACCCCCTTTGACTCATATGACCCATTCGAATATGTTCTTAGAGGTCCGAGGACCCTTAGCGACATATGTTGTCGTTTAATGGGTCAAAGAGGGTCATAGGTCACCCTATGACCCCCTTTGACCCATATGACCCATTTGAATATGTTCTTATGGGTCCGAGGACCTCTAGCGACATATGTCATCGTTTAATGTGTCAAAAAGTGTCATAAAGCACCTTATGACTCCCTTTGACCCATATGAACGATTCAAATATGTCCCTAGGGGTTATAGGACCCCTAAAGACATATGTCATCGTTTAATGAGTCAAAGCAGGTCATAGGTCACCCTATGACCCCCTTTGATCCATATGAACAATTCGAATATGTCCCTAGGGGTTTTAGGACCCCTAGAGACATATGTCATCATTTAATGGGTCAAAGGGGGTTATAGGTCACCCTATGACCCCCTTTGACCCATATAACCCATTCGAATATGTTCCTAGGGGTCTGAGGACCCCTAGCAATATATGTTGTCGTTTAATGGGTCAAAGAGGGTCATAGGTCACTCTATGACCCCCTTTGACCCATATTACCCATTCGAATATGTCCCTAGGGGTTCTAGGACCCTTAGAGGCATATGTTGTCATTTAATAGGTCAAAGAGAGTCATAGGTCACCCTATGACCCATATTACCCATTCGAATATGTCTCTAGGAGTCTTAGAACCTCTAGGGACATATGTCGTCGTTTAATAGATCAAAGGGGGTCATAGGTCACCCTATGAACCCCTTTGACACATATGAACGATTCAAAAATGTCCCTATGGGTTTTAGGACCCATAGGGACATATGTCATTGTTTAATGAGTCAAAGGGTGTCATCAGACACCCTATGAACCCCTTTGACCCATATGAATGATTTGAATGTCCCTAAGGGTCTTAGGACCCCTAAGGACATATGTCGTCGTTTAATGGGTCAAAAGGGGTCATAGGTCACCTTATGACCCCCTTTGACTCATATGGCCCATTTGAATATGTCACTAGGACCTTTAGGGACATATCTCATCGTTTAATGGGTCAAAAGGGGTCATAGGGCACCCTATGACCCCCTTTGACCCATATGAACAATTCGAATATGTCCTTAGGGGTCCCAGGACCCCTAAGGACATATGTCGTCGTTTAATGGGTCAAAGGGTGTCATAGGTCACCTTATGACCCCCTTGGACCCATATGAACAATTCGAATATGTCTCTAGGGGTTTGAGGACCCCTAGAGACATGTTGTTGTTTAATAGGTCAAAGGGGGTCATAGGTCACCCTATGACCCCCTTTGACTCATATGAATGATTCGAATATGTCCTTAGAGGTCCTAAGACCCCTAGGGACATATGTCGTCGTTTAATGGGTCAAGGGGTGTCATAGGTCACCCTATGACCCCCTTTGACCCATATGAACGATTTGAATATGTCCCTAGGGGTCATAAGATCCCTAAAGACATATGTCGTCGTTTAATGGGTCAAAGGGGGTCATAGGTCACCTTATGATCCCCTTTGACTCATATGAACAATTCAAATATATCCCTAGGGGTCTTAGGACTCCTAAGGACATATGTCGTTGTTTAATGGGTCAAAGGGGGTCACAGGTCACCCTATGACCCCTTTTGACCCATATGAACAATTTGAATATGTCTTTAGGGGTTATATGACCCCTAGAGACATATGTCATCGTTTAATAGGTCAAAGGGGACCTATGACCCCCTTTGTCCCATATGACCCATTCGAATATGTTCCTAGGGGTCCGAAGACCTCTAGCGACATATGTCATCATTTAATGGATCAAAGGGGGTAATAGGTCACCCTATGACTCCCTTTGATCCATATGAACGATTTGAATATATCCCTAAGGGTCCTAGGACCCCTAGGGACATATGTCATCGTTTAATGGGTCAAAAGGTGTCATAGGTCACCCTATGACCCCTTTTGACCAATATGAATGATTTGAATATGTCTTTAGAGGTTATAGGATCCCTAGAGACATATGTCATCGTTTAATGGGTCAAAGGGGGTCATAAGTCACTTTATGACCCCCTTTGACCCATATGAACAATTCGAATATGTCCCTAGAGGTTCTAGGACCCCTAGAGACATATGTCATCATTTAATGGGTCAAACGAGGTCATAAGTCACCCTATGACCCCTTTTGATCTATATAACCCATTTGAATATGTTCTTAAGGGTCCGAGGACCCCTAGCGACATATGTCGTCGTTTAATGGGTCAAAGAGGGTCATAGGTCACCCTATGACTCCCTTTGACCCATATTACCCATTGAATATGTCTCTAGGAGTTCTAGGACCCCTAGAGACATATGTTGTCATTTAATGGGTCAAAGAGAGTCATAAGTCACCCTATGACCCCCTTTGACCCATATTACCCATTCGAATATGTCCCTAGTGGTCCTAGAACCCTTAGGGACATATGTCGTCGTTTAATGGGTCAAAAGGAGTCATAGGTCACCCTATGACCCCCTTTGACCCATATGAACGATTCAAATATGTCCCTAGGGGTCCCAAGACCCTTAGGAACATATGTCATCATTTAATGAGTCAAAAGGGGTCATAGGTCACCCTATGACCCCCTTTGACCCATATGAACAATTCGAATATGTCCCTAGGGGTTCTAGGACCCCTAGAGACATATGTCATCGTTTAATAGGTCAAAGGGGGTCATAGGTCACCCTATGACCCCTTTTGACCCATATGACCCATTCGAATATGTTCCTAGGGGTCCGAGGACCCCTAGCGACATATGTTGTCGTTTAATGGGTCAAAGAGAGTCATAGGTCACCCTATGACCCCCTTTGACCCATTTTACCCATTCGAATATGTCCCTAGGGGTTCTAGGACCCCTAGAGACATATGTTATCATTTAATGGGTTAAAGAGAGTCATAGTTCACCCTATGACCCCTTTTGACTCATATTATCCATTCGAATATGTCCTTATGGGTCTTAGAACCCCTGGAGACATATGTCATCATTTAATGGGTCAAAGGAGGTCATAGGTCACCCTATGACCCCCTTTGACCCATATGAACGATTCAAATATGTCCTTATGGGTCCTAGGACCCCTAGGGACATATGTCATCGTTTAATGGGTCAAAGGGTGTCATAAGGCACCCTATGACCCCCTTTGACCCATATGAATGATTCGAATATGTCCCTAGGGGTCTTAGGACCCCTAGGGACATATGTCATCGTTTAATAGGTCAAAGGGAGTCAAAGGGTGACCTATGACCCCCTTTGACCCATATGGCCCCTTCGAATATGTCCCTAGGACCTTTAAGGACATATGTCATCATTTAATGGGTTAAAGGGGGTCATAGGGCACCCTATGACCCCCTTTGACCCATATGAACAATTCAAATATGTCCTTAGGGGTCCTAAGACCCCTAAGGACATATTCGAATCATTCATATGGGTCAAAGGGCATCATAGGTCACCCTATGACCTCTTTTGACCCATATGAACGATTCAAATATTTCTCTAGGGGTCTTAGGACCCCTAGGGACATATTCAAATTGTTCATATGGGTCAAAGGGGTATGTCATCATTTAATGAGTCAAAGGGGGTCATAGGTCACCTTATGATCCCCTTTGACCCATATGAATGATTCAAATATGTGCCTAGGGGTCCTAAGACCCTTAGGGACATATGTCGTCGTTTAATGAGTCAAAGGGTGTCATAGGTCACCCTATGACCCCCTTTGACCCATATGAACAATTCGAATATGTCCCTAGAGGTTATAGGACCCTTAGAGACATATGTCGTCGTTTAATGGGTCAAAGGGGGTCATAGGTCACCCTATGACCCCCTTTGACCCATATGAACAATTTGAATATGTCCCTAGAAGTGTTAGGACCCCTAGAGACATATGTCGTCATTTAATGGGTCAAAGAGGGTCATAAGTCACCTATGACCCCCCTGACCCATATGAACAATTCAAATATGTTCCTAGGGGTCATAGGACCCCTAGCGACATATTTGAATCATTCATATCGGTCAAAACTCCCTTTGACTCATATGAGCCATTCGAATATGTTCCTAGGGGTCTGAGGACCTCTACCGACATATGTTGTCATTTAATGGGTCAAAGAGGGTCATAGGTGACCTATGACCCCCTTTGACCCATATTACCTATTCGAATATGTCCCTAGGGGTTCTAGGACCCCTAGAGACATATGTTGTCATTTAATTGGTCAAAGCGAGTCATAGGTCACCTTATGACCCCCTTTGACTTATATTACCCATTCGAATATGTTCGTAGGGGTCCCAGAACCCCTAAGGACATATGTCATCATTTAATGGGTCAAAGGGACCTATGACCCCCTTTGACCCATATTACCAATTCGAATATGTCCCTAGGGGTCCTAGAACCCCTAGAGACATATGTCATCGTTTAATGGGTTAAAAGGGGTCATAGGTCACCCTATGAACCCCTTTGACCCATATGAATGATTCAAATATGTCCCTCGGGGTCTTAGGACCCGTAGGGACATATATCGTCATTTAATCGATCAAAAGGGGTCATAGGTCACCTTATGACCCCCTTTGACCCATATTAACCATTGTAATATGTCCCTAGGGCTCTTAGGACCCCTAAGGACATATGTTGTCATTTAATGCGTCAAAGAGGGTCAATGGTTGACCTATGACCCCCTTTGACTCATATATATTAATAATATACATACA
Source organism: Cupressus sempervirens (assembly GCA_028749045.1). Lineage (NCBI taxonomy): Eukaryota > Viridiplantae > Streptophyta > Pinopsida > Cupressales > Cupressaceae > Cupressus > Cupressus sempervirens. The sequence goes on along the minus strand of CM053785.1, from coordinate 588,169,725 downwards.
TACATACATACATACATATATATATTACATTATTATATTTAATAAAAATATTACGTTATTATATATATATTAATAACATATATATATGTATTACTTTATTATATTTAATGAAAATATTATGTTATTATATATATATATTAATAACATATGTATTAATATAATAATATATAGAATACATATTATATATTTATATTTAATATATTACGTTATTATATATATAAAACATATATTATTATACATATTAATATAATAATATATACTACATATTATATTTAATGAAAATATTACGTTATTATATATATTAATAACATACATATTAATATAATAATATATAATACGTATTTTATATATATAAATTACGTTATTATATTTAGTAAAAATAATAATAATATAAATTATATTTATAGATTGTAATAAGATTAACATAATATATTAGTATATATTGTTAGATTATATCTTATATCTTTACATTATGTTCTTATATATATATATATATATATAAATACATCTTTACATAGTAATATAAGTGAAATAATTTAGAAATAATAAGTTGTGACGTTTAAACTCAAATTTTCTTCCAAAATGGGTTGAGATTTTAAATTTGCCCACCTCAACATATCGGATATATGATATGCAATCGGATATCCGATTAGGCCTGGTAAATACCAAGCCTACCCAGTCAACCCCAAAGACGTGTTTGAAGAGGGTTTTAGTGATACTCAGACTTGGGTAGCCGTCTGACAATGTTATTTTGATCGAAATTGAATAAAACGAAAAGAGTTTTTTAATATCGATCTCTAGATTTTATAAATATAATTTTTGTCAAATTCTGAGTTCGATAAGTATTTATTATTTAATTATCAATGAAGATAATTGTAAAGTGTTGATTGACATACTGATTGAAAAATAGCTATAACTTTCAAACGGTATAACATTTTTTAAATCTAAAAGTTGCGTTACATTCTATACTTCGGCTAGTATAAGAAAAAAAATAAAAATAAAAATTTGGTAAAATTTTCTATTAGTTAGGGTGGTCAGACACGGGACTTCTTCTTTTTTCAAAAAATTTTTGGTAGAAAATTCATAGTTAATTATTTATTTGGAATAAAAATATTAAAAAATATGCGTCACATCCGGGCATGAGTCTACTTTTCATATCTATAATTATATTAAAAAAATATTATGATTTGGTTTTGATTAAGGTGGTCAGACATACACCTACTTTTTATTTTTGCTCTGAAATTTTCTTAGTACTGCATTAAAATTCAAACTTTTGACCAATTAATTATTTTTTTCTCCTGATAAGGCCTGGTAGTTTAGAAACTACATTCAATTTCTTATAGATTATTTTCTTACAACTTTTTGATAAAAAGTCCATAACCACTTCAAAATTATGTGTCAAGTTGACATAAACCTGATTTGCTAATTTTTCACTACCACTTAAGGCCATAGTTTGGTACACCATGATCTTGCACATACCTTATATGTATATATATACATATACATATATGTATATGTATATATACATATACATATATGTATATGTATATATACATATACATATATGTATATATACATATATATAATAATTCATTTGATTTGTTTAGATGCCACCCTTACTAAAGAGATAGTAATATTTAATTATTTATATACGTAATTATTTGATTATGTATATATGTATATACATACATGTATATATGTATGTATATATACATACATATATACATGTTTATACATGTATATACATATATATATACATACATATATACATGTATATATAGATACATATATATGTATATACATGTATGTGTATATATATATATATATATGTATATATGTATATGTATATACATATATACATATATATATATATATATATATGTAATATATATTACATATATGTAATATATATATGTATTATATATGTAATATATATATGTATATTACATATACATATATTACATATATATATTACATATATAATACATATATATATATTACATATATGTAATATATATTACATATATATATATATATATGTATATATGTATATACATATACATATATGTATATACATACATACATATACATATGTGTATGTATATATGTATGTAGATATATATACATATATAAATATATATATATGTATATTGTATGTATATATATATATATGTATATATATCTACATACATATATACATACACATATGTATATGTATGTATGTATATACATATATACATATATGTATATATGTATATGTATGTATGTATATGTATATATACATATACATATATGTATATATACATATACATATATATTATAATTCATTTGATTTGTTTAGATGCCACCCTTATTAAAGAGATAGTAATATTTAATTATTTAATTATTTTTTATTATATAGAAGATACTACTAATGCTTGTATGTTTATATTCGATATTAATTTCATAGCTTGAATATTTGTCTATGAAGAAAGTTCACACCTAACAATATGAACCTAAAACAAAATAAGGTGATAATTGTTAGATTGTGGTCTCAGTTCAAAAGAAAATATGATGTCAAATGTTACTATCCTTGAAAAAATGCAGGGGCTTAAAGAATTAAAGAATTCTAATCAAAACAACCCTCCATCATGGAGTATTAAGAACATGATGGAGGAAACAAAAAATATTTTCTTCTCCTTTGAAAGGGTCTATATGTCACATGTTTACTGTGAGGAAAATGTGGTTGCTGGTTGGATGGTTAATGAGGTAGCAAGGAGGGACATGCCACATAGATGGTCAAGTGGAGAAGGTTTTTCGACAAATGCAAGAAGTATAATTGAGCTGGAGAGAATCCAGTGGAGATTGGGAAACATAAAGTGTAGTTATGGAAGTTAATGCTATCAATCAAACTAATAAAGTAATGAGAACTTGGCATGGGCTAATTCAGAGGCATCATAACTGGAAGGCTTTTTGGCATGTTTATGGATAATTTTATGGGTAACTAGTAATTACTATTACTTTACCAAGGTTGGAGGCAAGTATAGGTTGTGTGAGAAAAACCAGGTTTCAGCTCACAGTACCTGGAGAACATAGTCTTTATTTTTTCTGCAACATAATGGTTGGGGAGAGGCATTGAAGGGGGTTGAAGGGAGAAGTTGAGAAATGGAAGAGGTGTTTGAAGGTGTGGGAGAAGTTGAGGGAAGGTGATATATTGTCCTTCATTGAAAAACTTAATGGTTGGGACTTGAAGTTTACTGACCTTATGGTGAAGACATGGAGAGAGGGGAAGGTGAAGATTGAAGGGGTTGACTTCTAGGTCAATGAAGGGGTAATAGTACAGGTCATTAACTCACCTAATCAGGGCATAAAATTCTATAGGGATAAGAAAATATCATTGAATGTGGTGAAAGATTTTGTGAAGGACGCGAAGGAGATGAAGGATCTTGTGAAAGCTGGTGGCTACTATGAGCCCATATCTATTAAGAAGTTGTGGAGCTTTGTCCTAAGGGCAATTATTTCCTACATTACGCTCGACACTAGGTTTGACATGATTCAAATCCATCATTTTGTTATCCTAAACCATCTTAGGTATGGAACCAAAATTTCCATCCCCTTCTATCTATTTTTCTCAACAAATAAGAGTATTATGGATTATAAGAAGAAAGTGTATGCTAATCAAGCCTTCCATGAGGGTTTGTTATTACTCATATATGAGCATTTTAAATCTCAAACTTTCACAAGGGTTGTTGCCCAAAAGGTAGTTTCTTCAGAGGAGACAGAGAGCTTCTACCTCCCATCAGATATGAAGAATAGTGTAGGCTTGGACTCGAAAGATGAAGATGAGGTGGCTAAAATCATGAAGGATATGGGTAGGAAGAAGAAAAAGAAGTTAGTGAAAGGTTCAAAGAGAAGGATTAAGTAGGAGGGATTATAATGATGAGGAAGAGGGGATATATATGGATAAGGAGGGCATTATGGGAGAGGATGGTAATAGTAAGGCACAGGAAAGCAAGAAGGTGGACAACTCAATTAAAAGGAAAAGAGGAGGGGAGTAGGATGTTGAGAAGGTTCATTGTAAGGGAAAGGAGAGCACTATTGAAGCTCTAGAAGAAAGGAAAGATGAAGAGGGTTTGTCTTATACTACTGTTTCTTTGGATGAAAAGGGAAGGAAAACCATATGAAGGAATTTTCATGCTAGCACTGTGAAAATGGGTCTAGTTAGAGAATATATCAACCCAAAGGTTCTGGAGGGAAGGGATGAAAAAATTTAGTTATAAGAGCTTATTGACCTAGCTTTGGTGATTCTTAGTGATAACGCTCAGGAAATGGGAATGAACCTCCTAAAAAATGCCCACAATAGTTTGGTAGATAATTTTCAATCCATTAAATGGATCTTCCATGAAATTGAAGAGATTAAGTTTAGGATGTAGGGATAGGAAAGGCTAGAAGGGGGGAGGGGAATGTCGGAATTGGAAAGCTAGATGCAAGGGTTTCTGAGATGGAAAAAAGGGTGGATAGGATGGAGAGCTCTCTCCATAGCTTAGAGAACTAGAGCCTTAACATAATTAAAGGTCTTAATGATAACATCATTTAGCTTCACTTGATGGTGGAGGAAAGAAAAAGGGGAAGGAGGAAAATGACAAAGAGGAAATTAGGGCAACTGATGAGGATGATTCTTTGTAGGGTGAGAGCTTGGGAAAAAGAAGGAGAGTGGAAAAGAGGAAGAGGGAAGTGGATTCCCCAAATGATAGACAATAGAAGATCGATGAGGCTAAGGCCAAGGAGGATCTAGAGCTCAAGAAAGAAGAGTTGGCTAAAGATTTAGTGCCCTAATTATTTCTCCTAGTTTATGTTTGTTCCCTAGTGTTTGGCCTTTTGTTTTTTTATATCCATCTATTGGTTAGGTAAGGCCTATTATTTATAATGTTTTCTGGTTGCTAGACCTAAACTTCTAGAAGTTATTATGTTGTTGACTAGTGGGTTTTAGGAACCCCTGTAAAAACTTATTTTACTTACTCAAAAACAACTCAGAGACATTGTAGGCAACATGCTCACATTGAAGGTGGAATGTATTTGTGTCCTTTGAGGAATGTGGATTTCCTATTGGTGGAACATGGAGGTGTGAATATCAAAGTAGGAGGTAATGCTCCCATGGAAGAAGATTATCTTGAGGTAGTGAACACAATTGAAGATGTTGGTATTGGCACAACTGGTAATGTGCTAGATACAGGATTGAAGAAGATGTTACTGGTACAATTGATGAAGATATGATAATAATGTATCTAATGATGATGATGAATAGACCTTTGATATACCTATAATTGAAAAGCAATACAATTCCCTGTACCAAGGCTCCCAAACAATGCTTCTCTCCACTATATTATTGTTGGTGAACTTCAAGGTTATGAATGGTATATCCAATGTAGCAATCTCTCGTATGCTAAGGTATATTGTCATTTTTATCATCTTTTGTGTTAGTGTACTATTAATTTTCTTTATATTAACAATTTTTTTCATAGGTTGATAGGTGAGTGTTTGTTACCACCATCAAACATTCTACCTTGCTCTTATCGAGAATTATTGACCATTATGAAAGATATTGGAATGAAGTATCAAAGAATACATGCATGTCCCAATAATCATATTATATATCATAAACAACATGAATTTGCAACACAATTCCCTGATTGTCACATTAGTAGATATCAATAAGATCAAATAACCAAAAGGGCACCTTACAAGATTATTCAATACATTCCCATTATTCCATGCCTGCAACAATTATTCATGTGCATTAGCTTGACACAATTTATGGATTACCATGCATGCAATAGAAGTTAAGATGACATTATGCGAATGCCTATGGATGGTTCAACATTTAAGGACACGTGGCTAGTATTTAAAGAAGAACCTCATAATTTGAAGTTTTAATTGGTAGTAGACGGTGTCAATCCATTTGGAGAGATGACATTTGTTTACTCAGTCTAGCCTATTTTTGTTATTAACAATAATATTCCTCCTTGGATGTCCATAAAGACAGAGAACATAATGTTGGCAATGATTGTACTAGGAATTTTTCCATTCAATAGTCATCTAAATCAATTTAGAAACATAATATCAAAATGACCATAATAATTATGTTTTTTTTATGTTCATTCAAGTAGGTAAGTACCAAGTGAAAGATATGAATGCATATATTGAGCCCTTGATTGATGAGTTGTTGGAGTTATGGAATGGGGTCACTATGTACGACACCTCTAGAACAATAGGTGAAAGACAATTTCAATTCCATGCAATGCTTCTATAGACAATACATGATGTCCTTGGGCTAACACATTTTTGTGGTATGTAAAACTATTAACACATATTTTCGGTATGTAATGGTGCTAATGCATTTTTATTGTATGTTTAAGTTGTAGGTGATAATTGTAAATATGAATCTTCTAGGACAAATTTCATCCAATTATACACAATCTTGTAGGTCTTCATTTGAACAAAGGAAAAATTTACATGTTGAATTTATGGTCCAAAGATGAATTCTCATCATTCAATTTTTTTAGGAAAGTAGGTGTTCGATGAGAATAGACACTTTTTCCACAAAAATCATAAGTATTAAATTACCAAAAAATATATTTTCAATGGGAAAGAAGAGACAACATCAAAGACATGAAGAATGACACTTCACATATGGATGTTGGAATATAATAGAATGAATCGTTGAGGTAATGCCATTCCATTTGATGCAGATTTTTGTATGAAATTTAAAGTTGGATACTGTCTTTTGTTTAGTGATGATGTAATTGATGTTCGTGAAGGTTGTCAAGGCTTTGATGAGAAGCTTCCAAAAGGACTTAAAAGCTATCATAGACAATTTAGTAGGTTTCCATACTACAAGCACCTCCCAATCGTACATTTGTTTGATGCTATGTATATTGGAAAGAATGTAATAGAGACACTAGAGAAAATATTGGATGGAAGACATGACAAAGAAAAATTGGTCAAAATTTGTAATGACATTCATGAATCCAATCATACATTGAATTTTTTCATTGAATCAAATACCAATAGAAACCTGATTAATACAAGTGTCATTCCTTCATTATTAATGCAATAACAAACTGATGCCATAAAAAAAAACTAAATTTCTCATAGAATTTTTTGCAAACATAAGCAGTCTCATATCAAAGAAAGGTGATTTTGGGTCAAGGTTGAAAATGCATGATTGACATACCTTTATCAAGGTAAGTCATGTTCTTCTCTATTTACAATAGATTTGTAAAACTTCACATACTTTTTATTATTTTATTTTATAATATATTGAAAAGATCATTTTATTATTATTGTAGTACATTGTACCTCTATCTCTCCCACACAACTTTGACAATATGAGTGTCAAACAAGGTATATATGATCTTGGGAAATACATGAGGTTAGAAGTGTTATTTGTTAGATTTGTTGTGTAGATATTATTTTTGTGTCTTGCTCTTCTTTTTCTATAATTCATTGTATAATTTTTTGTAGAGTCTCATTAATATGTTTTTGCATGAGGAATATCTTCTAGGTGGTTGTCATCTAAAGAAATTGATAAAAAAGACAAAAAAACATTGGAAGAGAAAAATTCTTCAGCTTTTGTGTGAGATTGAAAAGTGTCTACCTACAACTTTTTTCAATGCACAAGAACACTACCTCATACATCTAGTTGAGGAGATTGAATTGTTTAGAACTATACCAACTAGGTCAATGTGGATAGTTGAGAGACATTTGAAATTTTTGAAGGGCTTAATTTGACAAAGAGCACATCCTGAGGGTTTGACGGTGGAGAGATATATGGTATACCAGACCATGCTATACAGTAGTGAATATCTTCTCAAGTTTGAATCAAAGATTCATGTAAATTGCATTTGGGATCCCAATTCCATTAACAGATTCGAAGGGAGTACTTGATGGGGAAAGGTAGATTGAGGAAAGTGAGATGTAATTATACAATGCTATTGTAGTTAATTAATTCTTATCCACCATCAACATAAGTTGTTTCTAACTAGTCTATTTATTTTATACAGTTGCTTGTGAGTGGGATGCACTTCATTTGTATATTAAAAATAATCTTGATTGGATGATGGTATGGATTGAATGATCTCAATAAAATGGTTGCTCATTAAAATGAGAAGGTGTTGCTTCATTGGTTAAAGAAGCTCATTGTAATGGAGATTCCAATGTTACGCCAATGTTAATTGATCTAGCAAATGGTTTAAGAGGTGAAATTATGCATATGTTAATCTATCATGAAACATTTATTTAATATCAACTCACAGATGGATGCATAAGTTTGACATGTTTGAAAAATAATAGGTCAAGCACCACAAAACTATGTACTAGAATAGCTGTAAATTTTGCATAAAAAGCTAGACAACATGAAGATAACTTATGGTTTTGGAATAATCACAATCTCTAAGGTCACTAATATTTCATCTAGAAATGATACACATCCTCAACAATCTAAAAACATATATTATGGTGTTTTGGATGATATAATTGAGTATAACTTTAATTCCTTCAAACTAGTTCTATTCATTGTCAAATGGTAAAAGCTACAAATAAATCAAAATGATCCTAATAGAACTATTATTGAACATGATAATGGATTCACAATGATTAATATAAGGTAATTTGAGCCATTTGGAAATGAGCCCTCTGTTCTTCTAAGACAATGTGAGCAAGTGTTTTATTTTGGCATTCCACACAAATTGGGTTGGTCATTTGTCATTAAACATGATCCAAGAGGAAGACCTATAAAGTATAATGTGATTAAGAAAAAGATACCAATGAAGTGAAAGATAAAGTAGATGATGATGATGGTGAATATGAAGGAGATAATGATGATGATGGTGAAGATGTTCATGATAATGGTGATGGTGGTGATGATGGTGATGGTGATTGTAATGGTGATGATGATGATGAAAATGATGATGATGACGATGATGACGATGGTCATTGATGATGACAATGATAATAATAATGATGATGAGATGGATGAAGAAGATGATCAATGACATGGTCAATGGAAATATATTAGGTATGAACAATAAAATGTAAGAGGTATTGATATATTCATTGAAAATTTGTTTAAGTTGTTATAATTTATCATGATTAAGATATTATCATGATTAATGATAACAACATTGGTGACTTATGATACACATGTTGCAAATATGTGTTATGATGCTCAATTCTTGTGTTGATTACTTATAATATTTTTTTGTAAAATAATTTAAAAGTATACAATGATTACAATGTATGCATATTTTTCATGTTATGTTCGACATAATTTGTAGAATAAGTGTCATGTAATTTATAACTAACTCAAGACAAATGATTTACATATGCAGAAGCTATACCCCTTTAACGAGGATCATCCACAATGACATAGATTGAGAGGTATAAGTTTATTATATGATTTATTTCTCTTTACCTTCAACATTAACTTTAGGCCAACTTCATCAATATTAGTCTTATTTTATAGCAAAATATTTTTCTCCTTCAACTATATCTCTCATTTATTGGGCTACAGGTGCTACCAAATAGGTATCTATTAGATTTGTCTTCCTTGAGTGAGGGAAATGTGGGAATAGAAGAGGATAGTAAGACATGTAGTAGGTCTACAAAAGAGAGACAAACTAGAGGTCAAAAGATTAAAAAGAAAAATCAATAAACACATGCATGTATTCCTTGCTCAAGGGGGGTCATGTTCTTACAATGATGAGACAAAAGACGACATCAAGGTTCCCTTGAGGTACACAGGTCTTTAGAAAGAATGGGTACCCAAGAAATTACGTACAATTAACACTAATTTTTATATTAATAAGAGGATATATCGCATAGCTCCATCATCATTACATGGTTTGGGCCTATTTTCCAAGGATGGCATAAAGGTCAGTTATAAAAAAGTTGTTGAATTGATGGAGTATGTAGGACCTTGTTACAATTACAATAATTGGATGCAAAAAGTTCAATATAAAAAAAGTATGTGTAGGTATGTACTATCAACAAATTATCTACAATGGAAAGACAATGATAAAAGTAAACTACTTGCTATGTACATTGATGGAAGGCTAAAAGCAACATGGAACATTGCAAGTTTTATAAATAGTATGCATCATTGGTGAATTATAAGAGACCAAATTTTATTTTTTGAGGCACGTGAGGGAAATCATGTTTTTGTATGTGCGATAAAATCAATACGTACAGGGGAAGAGTTGCTAATAGATTACAATTTGAATCACATAGATACAAAGAAAGTTACTATTATGGGACTTGTAAGTATTATATATGTAATATTTAAACTAATTACTTCAAATTAATAACTCCAATATAAAATATACCATTTTATTAATAATTTTTTTTCTAAATTGACTATTTCTTTCATTATGCTTATGTTTTTATATATATTCTTTGTCAGAGGGTGACATTGCCGGTCCATTGGATGATAGAGGCATGGATGTTGCTCCCACCTCTTCTTCAGTGCAAGTAAACCTTTTGTATAAAAATTGGTGTAATTGTGATTTTACAAAATGTCATATTATTATGTTATTTTCCTTAAGGTTTTGGACTTGTTTTGATTGTTTTGTTGATGTTTTTGTCACAATTTGATGCTCAGGGAAAGGGAAAAGAACCAATTACACAATGGAAATTAGTTTCTAATATGGCAGGTATAGTATTATGTGAGGACGACATCGCATATACCACTGACCATATAAGCATGTGTAAAAAGAGCCTAAAAAGTATCAATCTACAAATTCTTGCACTTGTGATGGATCCAAATCTAACTAAAGGGAAAGAGGTGAAGAGAAATGAATTGTGTTAGAGAGCACATTTTTTGGAAGTAAATAACAATGAATCTTTAGCTATTACAATAATTCAATAAAGCTTTATGTTTTATACTAATTTATGGATCATGAACCAAAATATGTATGTGTTGTTACAACATTTTTTGAGAGCTCATTGAGTTGTTGGACTTGACAAGGGTGCTAGTGCAGATCCTATAGGTATGTGATTTCAATTTTCAACTATCGGAAGGGACATCATCAAAATCACCATATACCATGCTTCTCTATTGCAGTCCATTAATAGTCAAAACTACACCATTATTTTATTCATTATTATTGATAGTTTTTGTTGGAATACTTTAGAATAACTTGGGGGGAGGGGGGTGAATATGTTATCCAAGGTCTAGCTATATAAAATAAAACTTTTCAGAGCTTAGTGAACCCATAAGACATTATTCATCATGCATGCATCCATAAGATTATGCAATCACTTAAAACTTGTAGATTACTATCAAATCAACTTGCAAAAATGTAAAGCATGAAACATAACAGATTCATCAACACACTTGACACAATAATTCATGTGGAAACCCAATTTGGAGAAAAATCACTAGTAACATGCTACTCTTTTCACTCTTCTGAAATGATGTCATGTGAAAGGCTAACCCTGTTAAAGGTTACAATACACATTGTTAAATGTGACCCTATTAAAGTATTTCAATCACCCTATTAGGAGTGAGCCTTGTTATAGGACTTTAGACCATTCACATAGAGTGTCACCCGATTAAAGGATTTACAAATGACTGTTAGGTCAACCTTAGTCCAAAGGATTTACCCTAAACTTATACAATTGTTAGAGAGTAATAGTAAGGCTTTGATTTGATACAACTTACAACTTCATTTGCAAATTACAGATCACTGTTCAGTCCTAAATTTTACTTGGCCTTCATATTTTTCATCTATGATAGCTTGTTCAGCCTTCAAGCATTCATCTCCTTAAGCCTTCTTTCTTAACATGCCATTGCAGACTCTTCTCTTAGGTCACTTGATGAAGTAAAACCCTTGACTCCTTGTCTCCCTTAGGTTCTCGCACATGATAACCTTACTTCATGACTAGCCATTCCTATAAATAGGAAATTAAAATATTTTGCCGCTCATTCTCCATCATCCAATTTAGGGTTTAGATGGATTAGGTAGGATACAATGTATCTACCCCATATCTCATATCTCTTTAGAAAATTTTGTGCTACTAATTCATCATCTTTATCTTCCACTTGGTTCACATAATCCAAGAAAATAAACTTGTTAGCTTAGATTCATTGAATTTACAATCTTTTAAATAATGCAAGAGCTTGACATTATCAAGCTATTGATTCTTGGCACATACTGCATTGCTCGACATCCACTGTGAAATTACTCAGCACAAACTAAAGTTTACTAGTGCTCAATATCAACTAAACTTTACTTGACATCCACTATTCTGCTTGGCATACACTATAATGAACTTTTACTCGGCTCCAACTGATTTTCTGCTCAGCTTGCTTTGTCTTTGCTTGGCACCTACTATCCACTCAATCAAGCTTGGCAAACAAACTTTGTGTAACTTGTTCTTCTAAACTTTCTTAGTGTAACCTTAAGTAGATTATCAATACATCATGTCATCACTATCTTAACTAATTCTTGTACTTAATTACATAATCATAACTCAACCTTTTCTCTAAGTGCTATTGTTACATCTTTTGATCAAATCCTCTTCATTAATCAAATAAGTGATAGTACTTAAATCTTATAAGTAGTTATCTTACCAGCAAATAGTAGGTTTGACATCACTGACAAAACAATGATTGAAACACATAGACTTCTTCAACAATCTCCCTCTTTCAATCTAGTTTCAACAATCTCCTTTAACAATGATCTTTTCAATCTAATCTCAAAAATCTCCCTCATTGGCATTGATGGCAAACCAAATTGATAAACCAAATCAACCAAATGGTAAATACCTTATTCAACCAAACTGACTAGGTTAAAATAGTAAGACAATACCACAAAGAAAATAATTCCTTGTATTGAAATCTCTCCCTCTATTAGCAACTTCCATCTTTTGATTAGGTTACAAAATTCTCTCTTATAACTCCCTCTTACTATATCTCCCTCTTACTAGGTAAATAGTAGGATTTCCCTTTTTTTCTCTCCTAATTAAGAATTGTCTTCTTCAACAATTATCTCCCACTTAGGATTAATAAACTATCCCTTTTTGACAACAATGCTCTCTCCTGATATAATCTCTCTCTCTTGATTAGTAGAACTTTTTGTATTGCATAAAATGTAAAAAAGGAATAAACAATAAGAAACTAAAGTCTATTCCTACATATTCATGCAAACCTCAAATATGAAAGACAACATGTAAATAGTGATGACATGAAATCAAAAGAGTTTAAACCATTCAAAATAGCACTAATGCAAATCTCATAAAATCACTAAGTTGTTGATGATTTTGTTTTTGAGGGATGTTGTTGTTCACAAATCCTGCAGCATAACAATGGGCTAGATAGTGCTTATGGAGATGAGGAGAGGGTTCCTTTTTATAGGAAATGAGATGAAATGGATGGTTGAGATTCAATGCAAGATGAAGGGCTAAGATCTCTCATAATCAATGAGGTGGAGGCCAAGTGGACTCCATGTGAGTTAAGGTTTTTGACCATTCAAAGGAGGAAATATGCTCACACATGTGTGAGCAACCTTTGATGTGATGGGTCAATGACAGGTGTAAGAGGTGTGGAGGATCATGGTTTATCACACATGTGTGAGACACCTTGATTCTCATGTGAAGGGGGACACATGTGTAAGAGGTGTGAGAAGTGTGAGGGGTGTGGGAAGTGTGAGTGTTCCTCACACATGTGAGCACACACTTAGGATTAAAAAGGGATTAGCAAGGTGATTAGAAAAAGTAAGTGGGATTAAGTAGTGGGTAGGCTTAGAAGGATGAGTTAGGTTAGGAAAGTGAGGTTAGCTAAGGGTTAAAGTTAGGAGCCATGTGCTCAAATAGGATTAAATTTAATATTTAATTCCAAGTGAGATTAAAAAGGATTAATTAAGTAAACAAAGTAATTTACTTAATTAAAGTAAATGGATTAGGATGTAAGTGGGATGAGGAGAAATAGGCTAGGATTAAATAAACCTAAATTTATTTAAATCAAGGAAAGGCGAATGTAATCAAATAAATGTAAATTTATTTAATTAAAGGTAGGATAAGACTATAATTAAATAAATAATAAATATCTATTTAATTGGTTAGGAAAAGGGTATTTGGACAACTTTAGGTGTCTACATTTTTCCCCTCTTTGATATAGCATTAGTAATGTTATATCAAATAAAAATAAAATATAGTGGATGGAAGGATAAGGCTAGCAGCATGATGCCTTAGTCATGGAAGGATGAGTAAGGATGACGAGGGTGGAATGGTATGCCCCCTCGAGAGGACATGTGGGTTAGGAGAACAAAGATGTTCTCTCGAAATGAATGGGAGTATGGAAGGGAGTGAAAAATGATAAGATTGATAAAGTTATGCTACAATGGTGTGAATAGCCTAAGTTTGATATTGTATTCAACACTATACACCAAAGTATGAGGAACTAGGATGACAATGTGTCAAGTACATGATAAAAAGGGGTCTAATACAACCATATGCCTTATGAAACCATGATATGGAAGACCATGATTCCTTGGGACAATAGGATGCAAAGACCATGATAAATGCAGAAAATACTAATACACAAAAGTAACAAGCAATCATGCACAATAAACCAAAAGCAAACATTTGCCCCTAGTCAAGCTGAAAACCGATTAATGGATTGATTGATGATGATTGATTGAGGATGAAAAAGTTAACAATAAGCACAATGCACATCCAAGGATTGGGAAGGAAACATCCCATGATGATGCTTGAATATGGTCAATGGATTAACAACTAATTGGGTCAAATTGATTAATTGATTAAGGATTGACGTATAAGATTTTACAAGATTGAATTGATTGGATTAGTATTGATTACACATTGAGATTTTTTTTTGATGTTTTTGATTTTATGGAGATTGTGATGAATAGATTGAATTGAAATGCAAGTGGAAAAATGAACTTGGATGAGATTGGAAGAATGATGTTGATAGGACGAAGAATGTGTTGGAAATCTGATTGAAAATATCATTGTGAAAAGAAGATTAAAGATCAAAGAAGGAGATTGTTGTTGAAATAATGTTTTCAATCATTTTTTTGTCGTTGATGTCAAACCTACTATGTGTAGGAATAACAATTGCTTATAAGATCCAAGTAATATAACTTAGTTGATTGATGAAGAGGATTTGATTAACAAGATGTAACACGAGTACCTAAGGGAAAGGTTGAGTTATGATGTTGTAATGAAGTGCAAGGATAAATTAAGACAATGATTAAATGATGTATTAATAATATACTCAAAGATATAGACGTTGGTCACACTTAGAAACATTGGAGGAATAAGTTGTAACAAGGTTGATTGCAAAGCTTAAACTAAGTTCATTAGTGGGTGCCAAGCAAGCTAGTTGAAGCCGAGCAAATTTTCAGTTGGAGCCAAGGAAAAGAAAAATTCTAGTGTGTGCTAAGTGATCTCTAGGTGGCAAGAGAAGTTAAAGTGTCGATAAAAGTATCAAGTATCGAGCATCATAAAATCTTAGTTGGTGCCGAGTGAACTTCAGGTGACGAGCATTAGTAAAAATGTAGTTGATGCTGAGTAACATAGTATATGCCAAGCATCGGGATTTCAATAGTGCCAAGCTACTATATTATTTTAAATGATGAAGATTTGCCAAATTTGAGCCGACATAGTTGTTACTTTGAATTTTGTGAACCAGTTGGAGGATAAGGATGATGAGCTGGTGGCATAGAATTCTATGTAAACCATTTTTGGGCAAATTCAAAGGATTATTCAAGAAGTTTCTAGAGGAAACAAAATATGGGTTAGATACAATGAATTCTACCTAATCCATACAAATTGAAATTAAAGAATGGAAGAATCGAGTAGGAAAGGAACTCCAAGATTTCTATTTAAGGAGTCATAGACCAAGAAGCAAATGTTGCTACTGCTAAAGTATCAAATTGTGAAGTGGTTAGAAGGGTGTCAACGAGAAGGCATCTAGGAGAAGGAAGAGCATAGAGGATCTACTTCTACAAGTGGTCAAGAAGAGATGATTGCACTAGTAAATTGAGCATGGAGACTCAAGAAGACTGAGCTTGTAAGGAGGGCAAGCTGTCAAGGGTTGTAGAGACTAAAAGCTAGGAAATGGTATGAGTTGAGAAGTGATATGAGATCTGCAAGTTAAGTTGTATGTCGTAATCAGGTCAAAGATTTTCTAATACTCTCTAGCAATTGTATTAGATATGAAAATCTTATAGAATTAGGTTGGTTTAGTAGCCATTTGTAAATCCTTTAATAGGGTGGCATTCCAAGTTAATGTTCTAAAGTCCTCTAACAAGGTCCACTTCTAATAGGTGGATAAATCCTCTAACAAGGTCACATTTAACAATGTTTTGTAAGCCTTTAACAGGGTAGGCCTTTCACAAGGCATCACTTTAGAAGAGGGAGAATTGAGTAGCATGTTACTATTTTTTTTTTCCAAATTGGGTTTCCATGTAAATCACTATGTTATGTGTTGATCTTTTATGTGTTATGCTTGCATGTTGATTTACAGTAACTTGTTGATTAGGATAGTTAATGCGTGGATGAATGAATGATTGAATAGGTTCACAATAGTTAGTAAAAAAGTTTGAATTGGACATGTTGGACCTTGAATAACTAATTCACCCCCCCCCTTTAGTTATTCTAAAGCATTTCTAATAATTGGTATCAGAGCCATCTACTGATTTAGTTTCAAGGTAGTAGAAGCAGGAAGATCAAGATGTCTAAGAGAGAAATTCTCAAGCTCAACAAAGACAAATTTGCTACATGACAGAGTTTGATGAAATTGCACCTTGGATCAATAGGTGACTATGCATAGAACTCAATTGAAATAGAACATGTAAATCTAGCTGGACCTCTTACTACAGATAATTTGAGCAAAAGGAAGGAGCTCAATCAAGTAATGCTAGCGATTGCTTCTGCACTCAGCTATGCAAAATATGATGATATCAAAGATTGTGACATTGCATTCAAGATGTAGAAAGCCCTAATAGATATCTATGGAGTAGATCAAAATGTTCAGAGAGCAAAGAGAGAAATTTGATAACATGAAAATGGATGAAGGTGAAAATGCTGCTTAATATGCTACTAGAATGAAAGAAGTGGTAAGTGCAATAAGAAGTCTAGGTGGTCAATTGGAAGAAGAAACTGTTAATAGAAAACACTTAAGAACTCTACTCCCTATCTATTCTATTAGAGTTTTAGCCATCTACGAGCTAAGGTGTGTACAAGGAAACACACTAACCTTTGAAGGTATAGTGGGAAGACTTATTGCATTTGAATTGTCCAACTTTGACAACTATAGACCTGAGAACCTTGAATCTTCTTTCAAGGCCAAGTTGATGATAAAAGACACTGAGGAGGAGACAAAAAATAAGAAGAGAAGAAAAGGAAAACATGCATCTAGTGATAGCAGCACATATGAAGAAGATGTGGAACAGTTAGAAGCACTGCTGGCTAGGAGATTCCATAGAGGCAAAGGAAAATCAAAAGGTAAGCTCCCTATCATATGTTTTGATTGCAATGAAGTAGGTCATATTGTTGCAAGATGTACACAAAAGAAGAATTACAAAGAAGGAAACAAGTATAAGAACAAAAGAGAAAATGATAGCAGAGATTACAAGGACAAAGGCAAAAGATGCTACATTGTTGAAAAATATTCTGATGAGAATGATGATGAAGTAGTCTATTTGGCCATGGAGGATGAATCAGATAAAGATAAAGATGAAGCAACAACATTGGTTACTTGTGTGAACAAGAATAAAAAATGGATCATAGATAGTGGATGCTCACATCACATGATAGGAGATAAAAGTAAGTTCATCACCTATACTCAATATGATGGAAATAGTGTTAAATTTGGTAATGATGCTCCATGTCAAATCAAAGGAAAAGGTTCCATTAAACTTATAGAGAAAATTTCATGTGATAATGCATATTATGTTGAAGGATTGAACTATAATTTGTTGAGTGTATCATAGTTAGGCAATCTAGGTTCCAAAGTAGAATTTGGAAACAAAACTGCCAAGATCTATGACACTGATGGAAATCTCATAAGAAAAGGTGAACAAACTAGAAGTAATCTATTTTACCTAGATATGAAAGATGCAACCTATCTTGTTGTTAGACTTGATGATGTATGGTTGTGGCATAAAATATTGTGTCATGTTAACTTTGACAATCTGATTAACATCAACAACAAGAAGAAAGTCAAAGGTTTGCCCAAATTGAAGAAACTTGAAAACACAATGTGCAAAAAATGTCAACTAGGGAAGATGACTAAGTCTAATTTCAAAAGAAAAACATACACTCCCAAAGAAGTATTAGAGCTAGTCCATACAAACTTATGTGGTCCAATAGAAGTGCAAAGCTACCTAGGAGATAGATACATAATGCTATTTGTAGGTGACTATTCAAGGATGATGACTGGTATGTTCTTGAAGCAAAAATATGATGCATTTCAAATATTTAAGTGGTATTTGGTTAGAGTTGAGAAGAAAACAAGAAAAAGTATGAAATACCTAAGATCAAACAAAGGAGGTGAGTTTACATCAAAATAATTTGAAGTATTTTGCAATGACAAAGGCATCAAAAGGCAAACATCAACACCAAGGACTCCACCTCAAAATGACATTGTTGAAAAAAGAAATAGATTAGTGATAGACTATGTTAGAACCTTGATGATAGAGAAAAATGTTGTCTAAAGTACTGGAGAGAAGCTGTAAGTACTGTTGTTTACACCTTGAATAGAGTCCAAGTTAAGAAAGGTATAAATGCAACACCTTTTGAATTATGGTATGGTCACTCACCTAATGTAAAACATTTCAAAGTCTTTGGTTGTAAATGCTATATTCTTACAAACACTAGAAATGGAAAGTTTGATGCAAAGAGTGATGAACGCACATTCTTTGGATACTCCACTCGAAGCAAAGCATATAAATGTTTGAATACTAACACTAACAAAATTGTGGAGAGTGCAAATGTAAATTTTGATGAGCATGCAGAAGTTTAGGTAGATGAGTCCAAGAAATTAGAGGATTATAGATCCTTTGTATACTTCTATGAAAGAATGACTATTGAAGAAAATATTGCTAATCAAGTCGAGAATCAACAACAAATTTCAATATTAGCCGAGTCATAGCCAGTGAATGCAAGTTGCATTCAAAAGCCGAGTTACATAATGTAGAAAATGCACATTTTAATTCTGAGATCAATATACATGAAAGAAATGATGAAGTAACAAATGAAGAAGAATAAAATGATTCTAAAGTTGAAGGATCAAACATGGAAAGAAGGACAGAACCAAGGTTAGCCAAGTATGTGAGAAGACATCACCCTGCAGATCAAATCATTGGTGACAAAGATGCTAGACCAATGACAAGGAATAGACTAAGAAATGAATCATGTTTACTGAGAAAAGTTGAGCCCAAAATAGTAAAAGATGCACTACAAGATGATGATTGGTATAAAGCTATGGAAGAGGAGATAGATCAGATTCAGAAGAACAAAACATGGACCCTAGTTCCTAGACTAGTTGACAAGAATGTAATTGGTACCAAATGGGTGTTTAGAAACAAAAATGATGAGAATGGTGAGATAAAAATAAAAAAAGCTAGATTAGTTTGCATAGGCTATGGACAAGAAGGACTAGATTATGGGGAAACATTTGCCCATGTTGCAAGGATGGAAGGAGTAAGAACATTACTTGCATATGCTGCATACAAAGATTTCAAAGTCTACCAAATGGATGTCAAGTCTACTTTTCTAAATGGTATACTAGAAGATGAAGTCTACATAAAACAACTAGAGGGATTTGTTGATGACAAGAACAAGAATATAGTCTACAAACTGCACAACGCACTTTATGGATTGAAGCAAGCACCTAGAGCATGGTATGAGAGACTATACAAATATCTTGTGAAAATAGGATTTGAGAGAACTGATGACAACAACAACTTGTACATCAAAGCTAAAAAAGGTAAAGACATTTTGATATCATAAATCTTTGTTGATGATATAATATTTGGAAGAAAAGATGCTCTATGCAAAGACTTTGCTGATCAAATGAAACATGAGTTTGAGATGTCAATGTTTGGAGAAATCAAGTTCTTTGTTGAATTTCAAGTACATCAATTGAAGCATGACATATTTGTGACCCAATCCAAATACATCAAGGAGATACTCAAGAAATTTGGATTAGAAGAGTCAAAACTAGTCAGCACACCAATGACAACTAGACATAAGCTATCTAAGAATGATGAATCAACTGAAGTGAATCAGACATTGTATAGATCTATTATTGGAAAGTTGCAGTATGTTGTACATAGTAGGCCAGAAATTGCATTAGCTATTGGAATAGTAGCAAGATTTTTTGCAAATCCAAGAGACAATCACCCGAGTAGTAAAAAGAATACTAAGGTATCTAAAAGGAAATGATGACTTTGGTTTGTATTACAAAAGAAGTGAAAAGTTTGAGCTATTTCCTACATTGATGCAGATTGGGGAGGTAACATTGATGATAGAAAAAGCACTAGTGGAGGAGCACTTTTCTTGGGAAAAAGGTTGATTACATGGACTAGCAAAAAGAAAAGTTGTACCTCATAGCCCACATCATAAGCTGAATATGTCGTAGCTACTATCAATTGCGCCAATATTGTATTGGACCAAATGTTTGTTGCAAGGTATGAAGGAAGAGATGAATGAGCCTACGATACTTTATTGTGATAATACAAGTGTTATCAGCATATCAAAGAACCTTGTAATGCATGCTAAAACCAAGCATATTACAATCAAGTATCACTATGTAAGAGAATTGGTGGAAGACAAACAAGTGAAGATGGAATATGTTAGCTCAAAGGAACAAATTGTTCACATCTTCACAAAAGCACTACCTAAAGATTTTTTTGAGTATCTTAGAGGTAAGTTAGGGGTGATACCCCTAATGAAGGCTATTTGAAGCAAAAGTGAGACTACCCTACATCAAATGAGCTGATTGTTGAAAATTTTACACATTGATGCAGAGGATATCTACTTTAGGATTCATGCCTAAAGTAATTGAAGTGTTGAAGTTCCAAATTAGTCACAAGCAAGGTGATAGAAGGAGAAATTGAATGAATCTACAAATGCTACACTTGCATGGTAAGATGCTAATATGTCTTTGGTATTATTGTGAAAGAGGGAGAAATAGTGAGAAATTGATCAATGACAAGTGATCAATATCATGAGGGAGAAATGTCAAGAAAAATGTAGAAACTAATCACATGAAGATAGAGGGGGAAGTAGATAGAAATGATCAACAGTAAAAAAGAGGAAGAAGCTAATTAGAACAGAGAAAGTATAGCATAAAATGAGAGGGAGAAAATAAAGGAAGAAGATACAATAGCTAAGAGGGAGAAGCATAAATGAAGCAATCCAGATAGTAGATCAAGAGAGGGAGATATAAACACTGATGGTAACACAATTAATTTTTGGCATTTGACTTACTATTCTAACCCAATTAGCATATGGTTGAATAGTTTAGTCTGATGGTTGATTAGTTTGGTTTGCCATCAATGCCAAAGAGGGAGATTGTTGGAAATCTGATTGAAAATATCATTGTGAGAAGAAGATTGAAGATCAAAGCAGGAGATTGTTGTTGAAAGAATGTTTTCAATCATTATTTTTTAATTGATATCAAACCTACTATGTGTGGGAATGACAATTGCTTATAAGATCCAAATACTATCACTTAGTTGATTGATGAAGAGGATTTGATCAACAAGATGTAACAAGAGTACCTAAGGGAAAGGTTGAGTTATGATGTTGTAATGAAATGCAAGGATCAGTTAAGACAATGGTTAAATGATGTATTGATAACATACTCAAAGATATAAAGGTTGGTCACACTTAGAAACATTAGAGGAATAAGTTGTAACAAGGTTGACTATAAAGCTTAAACTAAGTTCATTTGTGGGTGTTGAGCAAGCTAGTTGAAGCCGACCAAATTTTTAGTTGGAGCTAAGCAAAAGAAAAATTCTAGTGTGTGCTGAGTGATCTTTAGGTGCCGTGTGAAGTTTAAGTGCCAAGAAAAGTATCAGGTGTTGAGCATCAAAAAATCATAGTTGGTATTGAGTGAACTTTAGGTGCCAAGCATCAGTAAAAACGTAGTTGATGCCGAGTAACAGAGTATGTGCCGAGCATCAGGATTTCAATAGTGCTGAGCTACTACATTATTTTAAATGATGAGGATTCACCAAATTTGAGCCAACATAGTTGTTACCTTGAATTTTGTGAACTAGTTGGAGGATAAGGATGATGAGCTGGTGGCACAGAATTCTATGTAAACCATTTTTGGGCGAATTCAAAGGACTATTCAAGAAGTTTTTAGAGGAAACAAAATATGGGTTAGATACAATGAATCCTACCTAATCCATACAAATTGAAATTAAAGAATGGAAGAATTGAGCAAGAAAGGAACTCCAAGACTTCTATTTAAGGAGTCATAGACCAAGAAGCAAATGATATTGATGATGTTGCTACTAAAGTGCCAAATTGTGAAGTGATTAGAAGGGTGTCAAGGAGAAGGCATCTAGGAGAAGGAAGATCACAAAGGCTCTACTTCTACAAGTGGTCAAGAAGAGATGATTGCATTGGTACATTGAGCATGGAGACTCAAGAAGATTGAGCTTGTAAGGAGGCCAAGCTATCAAGGGTTGCAGAAATTGAAAGCCAGGCAATGGTATGAGCTGAAAAGTGATATGAGATCTGCAAGTTAAGTTGTTTGTTGTAATCAGGTCAAAGATTTTCTAATACTCTCTAGCAATTGTATTAGATATGGGAATCCTATGGACTTAGGTTGGTTTAATAGCCATTTTTAAATCCTTTAACAGGGTGGCATTCCAAGTGAATGTTCTAAAGTCCTCTAATAAGTCCCACTTCTAACAGGGTGGATAAATTCTCTAATGAGGTCACATTTTATAGTGTGTTGTAAGCCTTTAATAGGGCAAGCCTTTCATAGGGCATCACTTTAGAAGAGTGAGAATTGAGTAGCATGTTACTGGTGATTTTTCCCAAATTAGGTTTTTACATAAATCACTGTGTTATATGTTGATCTTTTGTGTGTTATGCTTGCATGTTGATTTATAGTAACTTGTTGATTAGGAAATTTAATGCTTGGATGAATGAATGACTAAATGGGCTCACAATACTTAGTGAAAAAGTTTGAATTGGACATTTTGGACCTTGAATAACTGATTCACCCCCCCTCTCAATTATTCTAAAGCATTTCTAATAGAATGACGAGAGTAGAATAGAAATTGATTTGATGTGAAAGGATTAGAAGAAGGGAAAATTGATTGAATTAGAAGATAAATGAAGTTGATTGAATTGAGTAGAAGAATCAGATTGAATGTGATATGAACAGATGTGGGATAGAATGGATTGGGACCAATGAAAAGGGAGAACCAAGGCATGGTAAATGGATAGGAAGCAACGTGATTCAATGGATGAAAGGAATGGTGAAAGGATATGAGGGACCAAATGATATGGTATCGAAAAATGGGGAGCCAAGGACCATGTTTAAAAGGAGTTCAAATCCCCCATACCAAGGATAGGAAAATGAAAGGAAATATGGTGGGAAATGATACATGAAAATGGAAAGATGGTATGAAGGCTAGCATATGGAGGAAGAAAAGGCATGTGCTCTTCCAAAGCATGCATGGACATTTTGGTATTGTGCCTCTAATAGTGATCACGAGCATGAGTATGAAAGTGGAATAAAGAATGGACATGGGAGGGAGAGTATGGAAAAGGGGTAATGATATGGATAAAATGTGGGATATGAAGTGGATGAGATGGATGGGATAACCAAGATCAAGGAAATATGAAAGAAGGTTGGAAGTACATAGGAGTATGGATGGAAAATGGATGAAATGAACATGACAAGGACTATGGGAGGCAAGATATGGATAGACTGTCAAGATCAAAGATGTGAAAGGATTATGGAATATATAAGATAGTTTATGGATAATGTGCAAGGGATATGGAAGGTGAGCATATGATGGAGGGAATAGGATAGTCAAGATTAGATATGGACAAGGATGACAAATGGTAGATAGGAATATGGAAGATATATAAGGCAATGCGGTATGAATGGAGCTTGCCCCTAGTGTAGAGTGCAAGTGGAAGAGGATAAGTGAATGGATGGATAAGTGGAATTGGAAGATCTTAGAGACATAACAGGAAAATGAAGGGAGGACTCAAGCATCTAGTTACATGGATGGGATCCCTTGATATATTTTCCTTTTTTCTTTGTTATTTTCAAGGAATTTTTACTAGTTTCTCATGGATGTTGGTAGGATAGTGAATGGAGGACAATGACTTATGAAAAAGTTTGGATTAAGGGGGTGGAGTGTTTGTGAGGAAGACATGGTTAATGGATGCTAGGTTGGAAGACTTGTGGATTGGTGGATGAAGAAGGTGGATGGATCTTCATTGACACACATCTTGAAGGATGATGGAAATGTGGAAAGTGTGGAGGATATATAGGAGAAAGTTTGTATTTTGGGATAGAGGGACCCAAAATGGATGAAGGAGATGATGAATTTAGGGTGGTGGATTTGGGTATATAAGGACCCAAAATGGATTTGGAAAATGGAAGCTTGGATGATTTATGAATGAGGGAAGCCTTTGGATTAGCAAAATTGGATGGTATTTTGAATCTTTCTTTGAGATTCATTACTACATTAAGTAGCTTTTGGATCTTTTTTTTTTTTTTGCATTTTTGATTTTTAGCCTTTGTGGTCTTCAAGTTCTATTTTGGATCGTATTTTTCTTTTCTTGGACATGTCTTTT
The DNA here is from genome assembly GCA_028749045.1 of Cupressus sempervirens. Taxonomy (NCBI): domain Eukaryota; kingdom Viridiplantae; phylum Streptophyta; class Pinopsida; order Cupressales; family Cupressaceae; genus Cupressus; species Cupressus sempervirens. Next base: position 588,144,879 of record CM053785.1, on the reverse strand, counting down.
AGAGGGGACATGTTGATCCTTGGGCTTTTGTGAATTTTTGGCTTTATTCTCTTATTCTTTGGCATCCAATTTGCTTCCATTAGCCATGGAATGGGTGCATGAAGATAAATGGGGTGGAGAGCATATGGATGGTGAACATTGGAAGGAATTCAAGGATCTGTGCCTTTGTTGATATTTACTAGGACCATGAGGGGATGAAGTGGAAAACATGGATATGGTGGATGGATGTACGTAGGGACCCAAAATGGAAGGAAGGGATGAAGGGTTTGACTTTGGAACAGAGGGATCTGAAATGGATGGAAATGAGGAAGGAATGGGAATATGGATATAAGGGCCCAAAATGGACTTGGAATGTGAATGATGGGAAGCTTTAGGTTTGGAAGGAGGAATTTTGGATTTATGCAAGAAAACTAGACTGTTGGGAACAAGAGTAAACAAGAAAACGCTAGCCAATATGCATATGTCAAATGTTCAACAATAAAATGAAAACTAACACTTGCTTGAGTTTTGCAACTCCAAGAAACCAAAAGACCAAGTCCTCAAGCAACCTCAAACAACTCAACAAAGGCACCCATGAGAGGCCTTGTTGGTGTGTTTAGATTGGAGGGATGTTGATGTACTCTCCCAAAACACAACTATGGTGAATCTCTTGATAGAAAATGCAAGTATGATAATGATACTATGCTAAATGAATGAAGAACACCTCAAACAATGGTTATGGATGCAACCATGCTTGAGTGCATTCAAGGATATGGAGGTGGAAATGTAAGAAGGAAACTAATCTAATATGCAAGTGAAATGAGAATGGAAATATAAGAAACAAGCTAATCTAAGAATGCAAATGCAATGAAAACTATCAACTACCAAAGGTTAGTATACAACATGAAAAATAACTAACACGCTTAAATGAAAAACTAGCATGATAACAATGCATGTGAGGGAGATGAAAATGTTTGAGACAAGGGCTCTATTTATAGGCTTGAGAGAAGCCTGGGTGAGGTGGAATCATGTGGCATCCACATAGGTGCCACATGAGAAAAAAGTAGGAAAGTCATGAAAGTGGTCAACATTCAAATTTTTCTGACACATGTGTGAGAAAACTTGAAGAAAGGAGTGGGGGACAAAGATGTAAGAGGTACAAAAGGCATAGCAACATCTTGGGACATTATTTCTTCAATGGGATACTTATTATTTTCAACACAAGATGCGAGTCCATGCATATGGGGTTCATGAGTGGATTGTATAGGTGTGATAGGATCATGTGGAGGGTTAGGCTCACAAGGTGGATTATGAGGGATAATAGTAGCTTGAGATGGAGTGGGATCATGAAAGGAAAATGAAGGGGTGCTTTGATCTTGACTTAAAAGAGGATCATGAAGTGGAATGCATAGAACATGAGATGGAATAGAATCGCATAATGGAGTGGAGTGAATGGGACCATGAGATGGAGTGATTTGATCTTGACATGGAGGTGTATTAGTGGATGGAGTGGAAGGAACTTCTTCATGAAGTGGAGGATTGACAGATGCTAAGTCTAGAGATGGAGTGGATTCGGTAATGTGTGCAGTACATGGAATGTCTTGATCTTGATGAGGAAGAGGATCATGAGATGGACTAGGAGGGATAAATGAATCTTGAGGGATAAGGGAATGATGGGATGGAGAAATGCTCAAATCTAGAGGAGAAGAGGAATCTATAATGACATGCTTTGGAGGAAGGCCTTGAGATGGAATTGGATGTATGGCTTTCGGTGATTGGATCACTTTATTTTGAATTTTGTACTTAGACAAGGTTTCTAGTGAGAAAAACCTATTATGAGGTGAAGATGATGTTTTCAAAGGATTAGGATTGTGTGAAGGTGGAGGTATGGGTAGGGGATTGGGGTGATGGTTTTTGACATTAAGCTCAAAGTATGGGGAATTGCATGAAGGATTTGGGCTGGGTGGGACATGAGGAATATGATCTTTGAAACATGGGGAAGAGGACATATGGCATGGAAGGTGGACTTTTTCTATTTATTTTCTAGGCTCAAGATAGAATTCTTTAGTTCCTTAATTTCTTTGGCAGTGGCATTTCTGCTTGAGGCATTGTGTGGGCTATGAATGGAATTGTATGTGGTTGAAGGATAATGAGATGGATTTCCCTTGTCAAAGGTAGAATAATAATGAACATGAGATGGATTAGAATTCGATATGAAGTTATGAGGATTGATTTGATACATAGGTTGAAAGGGAGGTATAACTCCATATTGCCTTTGAAGATCGTCAACCATTTGATTAAGCCAATTCTTATCCATAGATTAGACGAGGAGTGGTGAGAGATTTGATGATGAATGAAATATGAACTTGGGACTAGGAGCAATTTTAGACTTTGTGTTGATTTGATTTGAATTGGATTGGACTTGATATTGATTGGATTTGATTTGATTTGATTTGATATTGGATGAAGGTTTGATATAACTTTGATGTAAATAAAAACCTTATGATATTGCAAACAAGTGAATGTGGGGTTTGAATTAAAGTTTGATGTTTATGACAGTGCTCCTATGTCCAAAGTAGAAGATTTGATTCAAAGTTGAATTAGAAGAAGGTGTGAATGAATGAAATTAGAAAGATTGATTGTGGATGAAGATGTAAATAGATTGAATTAAGAATTGATTAGAAATGACTAAATTTGCCCATGAATTGGATTGAGAATCATGAGTATGAAGCATTGGATGAGGGAATTGAAGTGTGATGTGGAGTATGCACCATGACTAGCATGGAGATTAGGAATTAGATTGAACGATTAGGAAGACAAGGAAATGATTTGGATGAATAGAAATGATTAAGACTTCAAGGAATGGTTTGAATGATTAAGACAAGAGATGCATGACGGTGATGAATTTGATGGAAAGAAGAAATGATGTGGACAACTTGACTAAGAGGACTTGAACCAAGACTTGTTTTGTTTTTTTTGAGATTGTTTTGGTTTATTTTTTATTTTTGAAATTTTATGATGTTTTTGAATTTTCATGTTGTATGATGTTTTGGCTTTTTCAAATTTGAGATGCAAAATCAAACAATGAAATATATATAAGACAAGTGCAGATGGTGTATCCCCTTCAATTGGGGAGGGTTTCAAACACTCAAGAATGTCAGACACACCAACAATCCTATAAGGTTTCAACTAGGATGTACAAGGATCAACTGGAAGGCATCCTTGATATACGCAAGGTATGTGAGGCCCAAATCTATAGATGAAAGAAAATAATGCCACACAGCTAGGAGGAGACAGTAATCCAAATCTCCACCTTTACTTCCCAAAGGTATAAAGGTCTTTGGGGCTTAGCCAAGAGTGAAAAATTTTTACTTCCAAGAGAGGTCTTTTTCGATTCACCTCCCGATTTTTATACTCTGCCAGAACACTAGAGTTGAGGTCTTCCCAAGGGATGATGAAATCCCCAAGCATGCCTCCTAAAAAAAGAAAAACAACACCACTTATTTTTTGTGCACTCAAGATCACTCAAAGGAACGAGAGGAGAGAATACGTAAGTGACCTCAAGGTTCAAAAGACACTTGTTCTTTCCCAAAGAAGCTTTAGGTTTTGTAATCTACTTTGAAGACATACGTGTTTATAGCATACAATGTTCTTTCCAACTTGACATTGTCAACATAAAAATTGAGAGTTTTCCAACATAAGTAAATCGAGTTTCATCAACATAAGAAAATTTGATAAAGAAAAATCAATTCCCTTTATGCATTCAAGATTGAGTGAGTGTTCATTTTAAGCATAGAATTGAAATATGCATTGCAATGTTTGTTGATCCTTAGACATTCAAGATTGGGCTATCATCCATTCCACTAAAATGTTCAATTTCCTTATAGCATTCAAGATTGTGTTGAAACATTCATTCTAAATCAAAGGTGGTGTTCAATTAACTGTGCATTAAAGATTGAATTCGATTGTTTTAGCTTTAACCATGCATTCAAAGACAAGTGTTTAAGCATACAAGTTCATTCCAAAACAAATTTAAGGAGAAAACTATAAGAAATATGGTTAGTGATTTTTAGAATGCTCCAACCATTAATACATGAATGAGAAAATATCCTTGCAAAACCACAAGTTAGGGCATAAAAAATGTATGACAAACATGAAATAACCCTACAATGAAAATGTTAACAACAAAGTTCAGCCTTTGATAGAAAAAATAGGTATCTAAATAGTATTAAAATCTAATGAAATTAACATCATCATGACAGGCTTGAAATCATCTTTCTGACGATATTTCATTTTTTGAAAATGGAGTTTGGGTGCTCAAGTTATGAGTAAAAAATCGAACGTTGCTCCTTATGGTGTAGAAGAGCATGTGGAAGGCTTATGCAGTGATGACATCAACAACTTGGAGGCTTAAATTTGATGGTTAGATGGATGTCATAGGAATTTTTTTTTCTTTAAAAAAAAAAAGAAAAATGCCCTGCTGACATGGAATCCATGTGTTAGTTGAGAGGTAAAAGGCCCCGTGGCTCGAACTCGAAGTGGGTGCCACATGGTAGCACTAGTGGAGGCCGTGTGGGTTGGGGTTTTAAGGTGGGCCGCGAGCTGAGCAACAATGGGTTGTGGGTTGAGGGGTGGTGGCTGGAGTGTGGATCAACAATGAAGGGAGCTCAGTAGTGGCACAGATAGTGGAGTAGCTACAGGGAGGGAAGGAGCAGTGGTAGAGGGTGTCTAGAAGGTAGAGAGGGGAGATGGTCACAGATGGAGTGGAGGGGAGCAATGTTTTGATGATGGAGAGGTGAGGAGTGAAGGAGAGCAGAGGTGAGGTGAGGAGCTATCGACAATGGCACAGATAGCAGGGCAAGGGAAGTTGAGTGACAGGTGATGGAGGAGTGGAGTGTAGGGTTGAAGGGTGATAGAGGCTGCAGGAAGTATAGGGTTGAGCGAGGAGGGAGGAGTCGCAACTGAGCGGGCAAGGAGGAACTGCAGGAAGTGCAGGGTTTAGCAGAGGTGGGGAGGTGCAGGGGAGCGCGGGCAAACCAGAGGAGGTTGCGCGGGGGTTGTAAGGTTGAGCAGTAGGTGCAGGGCCAAGGTGGAGGTGCAGTGGGTGTGGGAGATGGTGGTTGCATGGGCCAAGGGTTGCAAGGTAGCGGTGGCACTCGTAGGAACTGCTGGTGGTGGTGCCTGCAGCGCTAACCTGCAACAAACAAAATGGTTTAAATTTTTTTTCCTTTCCTATTTAGACTTTTGTCAACATTTTTTTTTAAAACAATTTCTCTCTCTCTCTCTCTCTCTCTCTCTCTCTATATATATATATATATATATATATATATATAATATATATTTATATATGATTAAAAAAAAGCATAAACAAGATAAAATAAAACAAAACAAACCCTTTTAAAAAATAAATTTACTTATCAACAAATATAATTTTTTTTTAGTTTTCTATTTTCCTATTAACAAAAAAGTATATTCAACGTATATATGCTTCTATAACTTGGAAATAGAGAGATATGAAATATATAGTGTTATATATCAAAAGACTTCTCTTATGTGCTTCAAGCATGATGGTGGGCTTTTTTGGCTTGATTTGAGACTCCTCATGGAACTTGATCTCCAAGTGTGAGCCTTCAACCTACAAGATTACTCACAAAATACTCTCAAAAACACATTAGATGATTAGTTTGAACTAGCGAAGTGGGTCTCATCGGGCGTGCCAAAATGTATTGCATAAAATGTAACAAAGGAACAAACAATAATCAACTAAAGTCTATTCCTACATATTCATGCAAACCTCAAATATGAAAGACAACATGTAAATAGTGATGACATGAAATCAAAAGAGTTTAAACCATTCAAAATAGCACTAATGAAAAGCTCATAAAATCACTAAGTTTTTGATGATTTGATTGTTGAAGGATGTGGTTGCTCACAAACCTTGTAGCATAACAATGGGTTAGATAGTGCTTATGGAGATGAAGAGAGAGTTCTCTTTTATAGGAAATGAGATGAAATAGATGATTGAGATTCAATGCAAGATGAAGGGCTAAGATCTCTCAGGATCAATGAGGTGTCCATGAGGTGGAAGCCAAGTGGACTCCATGTAAGTTAGGGTTTTTGACCATTCAAAGGAGAAAAGATGCTCACACATGTGTGAGGAACCTTTGATGTGATGGGTCAATGACAAGTGTTATAGGTGTGAAGGATCATGGTTTCTCACACGTGTGAGACACCTTGATTCTCATGTGAAGGGGGACAAATGTGTAAGAAGTGTGAAAAGTGTCAGGGGTGTGGGAAGTGTGAGTGTTCCTCACACATGTTTGAGCACACACTTAGGATTAAAAGGAGATTAGCAAGGTGATTAGGAAAAGTAATTGGGACTAAGTAGTGGGTAGGCTTAAAAGGATGAGTTAGGTTAGGAAAGTGAGGTTGGGTGAGGGTTAAAGTTAGGAGCCATGTGCTGAAATAGGATTAAATTTAATATTTAATTCCAAGTGGGATTAAAAGGGGTTAATTAAGTTAATTAAGTAATTTACTTAATTAAAGTAAATGGATTAGGATGTAAGTGGGATGATGGGAAATAGGCTAGGATTAAATAAACCTAAATTTATTTAAATCAAGGGAAGGTGAAAGTAATTAAATAAATGTAAATTTATTTAATTAAATGTAGGATAAAACTACAATTAAATAAATAATAAATATCTATTTAATTGGTCAGGAAAAGGGTATTTGGACAATTTTAGGTGTCTACACTTTCTTGATCAACAAATTATCTCCCTCTTTGACAACAATGCCAAAGACTTGTCATCTTTAACATGATAGATATAAAATTTTTCAATTTCTCCAATTTCTCCATCTGTCACCTTGCCTATGATTGATTTGAAGTTTCAACTCTTTGATTACTTTAGGCAACTCCTAAAGTGAGATCCTCTACATAAATGTGTAACATATGAACATTAGCTTTTTTGATGCAAGACACTCCTCTTGTTACTTAGATAGCCTTTGATAGGGGTATCACCCCTAGTTTACCTCTTAGATACTCATGAGCATCCTTAGGTAATGCTTTTGTAAAGATATCAACAATTTTTTCCTTTGTGTTGACATATTCCATCTTCACCTCTTTATCTTGAACTAACTCTCTCAAGTAATGATACTTGATTGCAATGTGCTTAGTCTTTGTGTGCATCACAAGATTCTTTGATATATTGATAACACTTATAATATCATTGGTTCTGTGATCTCTCCCTTCATACCTTTGAGTAGTCGTTTGATCCATACAATGTTTGTACAATTTACAACATCAACAACATATTCAGCTTCAACAGTAGATTGTGAAGTGCAATTTTGTTTCTTGCTAGTTCATGTAACTAGTCTCTTGCCTAAGAAAAATGCTCCTCCACTGATGCTCTTTCTATCATCAATGTTTCTAGCCCAATCAATATTAGTGTAAGCTCTCATTCAATTTTTTCATTCTTCTTATAGTATAGACCAAACTCTTTTGTTCCTTTTAGATATCTCATTATTCTCTTTACAACCATTAAATGATTCTCCCTACGATTAATAGAAAATCTTGCAACTATCCCTATAGATAATTCAATATCAGGTATGCTATGTACTACATATTGCAATTTGCCAATCATACACCTATACAATGTTTGATTCACCTCGGTTGAACCATCATTCTTTGACAACTTGGGTCCTGTCACCATAGGTGTACTTACTGGTTTAGAATCCTCTAACCAATTTTTTTTCAAATTTTTCTTGACATACTTTGATTGAGTGATGTATATACTATAATTCATCTGATATACTTGCAGACTCACAAAAAAATTGATCTCTCCAAACATAGACATTTCAAATTCTTGCTTCATCTAATTTGCAAAATTCTTACATAAAGCATCTTGACCTCCAAATATGATATCATTAACAAATATTTTAGATAAACAAATACCTTTTCCTTTCTTTGTCTTCATGTATAGATTGCTATTATCATAAGTCCTTTCAAATCCAATCTTCACAAGATAATTATGAAGTCTCTCATACCATGTTGTTGGTGCTTGTTTCAAACCATATAGAGCCTTATGTAGTCTACATACCATGTTCTTATTGTTAACATCGACAAAACCTTTTGGATATTCTACATAAACTTCTTCCTCTAATATACCATTAAAAAATATATACTTAACATCCATTTGATAAACTTTGAAACTTTTGTATGCAGAATAATTAAGTAAAGTTCTTACTCCTTCCAACCTAGCAATAGGAGAAAATATCTCTCCATAGTCAATTCTTTCTTCTTGTGCATATCCCTTGCAAACTAGTCTTGCTTTGTTCCTTGTGACTTCACCATTTTCATCTAGCTTGTTTCTAAATACCCACTTGGCACCAATCACATTTTTGTCTTTTGGTCTAGGAACTGGACTCCATGTTTTGTTTTTCTCAATTTGTTCAATCTCTTCTTCCATGGCTTTACTAAAGTCATCATCTTCTAATGCATCTTTCATTGATTTGGGTTCCTTCATGCTCAACAAACATGCATCACTTCTCAATCTATTTCTTGGCATTGGTCTAGCATTTTTATCTCCAATGATTTTCACAGTAGGACGATGTCTTTTGACGTACTTAGGTAATCTTGGTTCAGTTCTAGTTTCTTCATTTTGTCTTTCAACTTCAGAGTCATTGTGTACATCTTTGTTAGGTAGCTCAACATCTCTTTCATGTACACTAATCTCAGAATCAGAATGTGCATCCACTTCATTCTATAACTCAACATTCATAGGGTGTGACTTGATAATCACTAAAATTTGCTATTGATTTGTAGCTTGATTTGCAACATCTTCATCAATAGACATACCTTCATAAAAGTATACAAATGATTTTTATTCTTCTAGTTCTTTCATAGGCTTAGCCTCATATACTTCTATATATTCATCAAAGTTCACATTTACACTTTTCACAATTTTGTTAGTGTTAGTATTCAAATACTTATAAGCTTTACTTCTTGTGGAGTATCCTAGAAATATACCTTCTTCACTTTTTCCATCAAGTTTACCATTCCTAACATCTTTAAGAATGTAACATTTACTTCCAAATACCTTAAAGTATTTTACATTGGGTGAGTATCCATACCATATTTCAAAAGGTGTTGAGTGAGTACCTTTCTTGATTTTCACATGGTTCAAGGTATAGATAGCTGTACTTACAACTTCTCTCCAGTATTTCAAAGTAACATTCTTCTCCATCATGAGCATTCTAGCACATTCCATTATAGATTTGTTCCTCCTTTCAGCTATTCCATTTTATGGAGGTGTTCTAGGGGTAGATTCTTGTCTTTTAATTCCTTTGTCATTACAAAATATTTCAAACTCATTTGATGTGAATTCTCCTCCTCTTTTAAATCTCAAACACTTTAGGCTTTTACTTATTTCCTTCTCAACTCTTGCTAAGTACCATTTAAACATTTGGAAAGCATCAAATTTATGTTTCAAAAACATAACTGCCATCATCATAGAATAGTCATCAATAAGTAGCATAATGTACTTATCTCCTTTGTAGCTTTGCACATCAATTGGTCCACACAAGTTAGTATGAACAATCTCTAGTATTCCTTTAGAGGTATAAATTTTACTCTTAAAACTTGACTTTGTCATTTTTCCTAACTGACATTGTTTGCACATTACATTATCAGGCTTCTTCAACTTAGGAAAACCTCTAACTTTCTTCATGTTACTGATACTAACCAAGTTATCAAAGTTAACATGACATAACCTCTTGTGCCATAGCCATACATCATCAAATTTTATAGCAAGACAAGTAGCATCTTCTATATCACAATAGAATAGATTACTTCTAATTTGATCACCCTTTCCAATTAGTTTTCCATTTGTGTCATATATCTTAGCAATCTTGTCTTCAAACTCAACCTTACATCCCAAATTATTTAGTTGTGACACACTCAACAAATTATAGTTAAGTCCTTCAACATAGTAAGCATTGTCACATAAAATTTTATTTGCAAGTTTGATAGAACCTTTTCCTTTTATCAAACATGGTGCATCTTTACCAAATCTTACACTATTTCCATCATAGCAATTCAATGTAATGAACTTACTTTTGTCTCCAGTCATGTGATGTGAACACCCACTGTCAATGATCCATCTATCATTCTTGTTCACACAAGTCACAAGTGTAGTTTCCTCATCTTCATTAGATTCTTCCTTCATTGCAATATACACCACCTCATCATCATGTTCATCAGATTCTTTTTTTGTTTCCTCTTCAGCAATGTAGTGTGACTTCTTGCTTTGTCTTTGTAATCCTTGCTATCTTCATCTCTTCTACTCTTGTACTTGTCACCATCTATGTAGTTATTCTTCTTTGAATTTCCTAAAAAAAATTTACCTTGAATTATGTGCCATTAGCTCATTGTCCTTATTTGGTTCACATAATCTAAGAAAATAAACTCGTAAGCTCAGATTCATCAAATTTACGATCTTTTAAATAATGCAACAACTCAACATTATCAAGCTTTTGATGCTTGACACATATTGCGTTGTTTGACATCTAATATGAAATTATTTGACATGAACTAAAGTTTACCAGTGCTTGGCATTAACTAAAATTTACTCTGCATCCACTGTTATGCTCGCCCTACACTAGAATGAACTTTTACTTAGCTCTAACTTATTTTCTTCTTGGCTTGCTCTATCTTTCCTTGGCACCTACTAACAACTCGGTCAAGCTTGGCAAACAAACTGTGTGTAACTTGTTCTTCTAAAATTTCTTAGTGTAACCAGACTTTGTAACCTTAAGTAGATTATCAATACATTATGTCATCACTATCTTAATTGATTCTTGTACTTCGTTACATAATCATAACTCAACCTTTCCTCTAGGTGCTATTGTTACATCTTTTGATCAAATCTTCTTCATCAATCAAATAAGTGATAGTACTTAAATCTTATAAATAGTTTTCTTACTAGCAAATAGCAATTTTGACATTAGTGACAAAACAATGATTGAAACACATAGTCTTCTTCAACAATCTCCCTCTTTCAATCTAGTTTCAACAATCTCCCTAAACAATGATCTTTTCAATCTGATCTCAACAGTTTTATATTACTATTATTATGTTTTTGTAATCTATATTTTAAAAAGACAATACACTATATATATGATTATTTTTTTAGGTCCTGATGACATTCACATGCCTCCTTTGATGAGGCTGACCAACACTTTGAGATTGCCAACTACAAGATCAACAATAAGGAGCATGCAAACATCCATGCCTACTACAACTAGAGCTGAAAAATTCTTATTTTGCTACATTTTTTTATGTGTTAAATATGATTTGACTTGTACTTTCTTGTTCATTTAATCATAGTATGTCATTGATTAACTTTGTGTATTAAGGTATATCTTCTCATGATGATAGAATAGATATCAATACTGGTGATAGTTTACCATCCTTTCCTTCGGCAGCCCATGTTACTTCTACTCAATTGTTGGAGGCATCATTATTCATGGCCGAGAAAGATATGATTCCCTTATTTAAAATTTTCTAAGCTTTTGGGTACTTTAAAATTGAAATTATTTAGAGTGTAATTGTAGGTTACTTATTCATAACTCATTTTTGACTAATAATCCCATGATTATTTTGTAGGAAACGATCTTTTTTATGAAACTTTTTTTTAACATTGAGGATATTTGGGCCCACATTACGTAAAATGTATGTAGCTTCATATAATTGGTAGAATATTTTCCTATTCATCCATTTGTTGTAATATATTCAAGGTACATAGTTCAAACTAATTTTTTTAATCTAACGATTTTTTTTTTGGTTAAAAGGTGGAATGAGTAAGGCCCTGTATGAAAAGATCAACTCATAAAATCTCTAGAGGATCTCTTTGGTCAAAATATTTTTAATAGAGACCAAATTCTTAAAAAATCTTGGAAAAATATAAAAACTATGAGAGTCCAATATAGAAGGGCTCTAAAAGTCAATCCAAAGTGTGAGCATCCTCCTATGGTTTTGGAGCTTGAGTGGAATGAAATCATTAAAGATGCAAAAGATATAAGACTAAAATATAAAGTAATAAAACCACCACCCAAAAAAATAGGTATGTGGTAGTTTATATTAATGTAATTATGCATAAATTACTGATCCTTATATTTATATAATCTAATATATTTTTGACATATTTCAAAGTTTACGTATATAGGTTGTAGGATACATCAAAGGCTATACAAGCTAGAAGAGATAAGGTTGGCCAACACCATCTTGCCTCTGGTGGATATATGAAAATTCATTCATGACTTTTAAGTAGCAGTAAATGAAATTTCGTATCAATTTTTTTAATATAAAATTATAAATAAGAAATACATTCAATATTGATGATATTATGCAAAAAATTTAGGGCATTGAATTTATTCTAGCACCCATAGAAGAGGACAAACAAATTGGCTTCAAGAAAAACTATAAAGTAGTGGTTGCTCCCACCACACAAATTCTAGTGGCCAAAGAGATGTACAAGGTTCTAGTGCATTGGTTGAAACACAGGTGAATAGGCCTAATGAATAATAACTCAAATTGAGAACTTCATGAGAAATAATCCATTTGATGTTAATTTTGAACAATGATAACGATATGCATGACATTTTAATATAGCCTTCTACTCTCGGCATAGATCCTACCCATGACGAAGGCATAGATCCTACACATGGCGAAGGTCCTGATGTGCATCACAGTGATAGAGGTATGTATTAAATTTCTATCAAAAATTAATTATATAATTAACAATAAAATTTAACATCTTGAATTGTAATTTGTGTAATCTTTATGTGATAATTTTTGAGTATGTAGAATGTCATGGTAACGGAGTCAAGCATGATGTTAGTGTTAAACATGTTGAGGTTGGGGTTGAAAAAAATTTGATAGTAGATGATGTGGCACTATTAGGTAAAAAGAAATTCTTGTTATGTTCTTTAGATTAATGGAATACTTATAACATTTAAAAAATGTTTAGAATTCAACTCATTTATTTTTTATTATAGGGGCGCATTAGCCTTGTGCTCAAAAAAAGAAGAGGAAGCATCATGTCATAAGATTAGAACCATAAGAGCTAGAGGAGAATGCCAAAGATAGTCACAATGTGTCTATTAGCTGTTATCTTCAACAAAGATCAAAGAAAAAACAAAAGAAGAAATGAATGTTAAAAACCTTATTTGTTGATGAATGTGTTGATGAATTTTTAATGAATGTTGCTTATTAATAAATTTTATGTTATGTTATTGAATGTTGTTATGTGATTATAATAATTGATGTGTTCACGAACTATTGATGAATATTTATATGTATTAATGAATTGTATGTTATGTTAATGAATGTTATGTGATTATAATGATTGACGTGTTCACAAATTATTGATGAATGTTTATACATATTAATGAATTGTATGTCATGTTAATGAATGTTATGTGATTATAATGATTGATGTGTTCATGAATTATTGATGAATATTTATACATATTAATGAATTGAATGTCATGTTAATGAATTTTATGTGATTATAATGATTGACATGTTCAAAAATTATTGATGAATGTTTATATGTATTAATAAATTGTATGTCACATTAATGAATGTTATGCAAAAATATTGATTGATGTGTTAATGAATTATTGATGAATATTTATACATATTAATGAATTGAATGTCATGTTAATGAATGTTATGTGATTATAATGATTGACATGTTCACAAATTATTGATGAATGTTTATACGTATTAATGAATTGTATGTCATGCTAATGAATGTTATTTGATTATAATGATCAAATTTTATAGTTCTTAAATGAATGAATGAATGAATGAAATATTTACTTAGATGTTAATGGATAATTTGTTGAAAATAGATTGAAACAAGTATGATAAATGTGTTTTAATTATTATTTTGTCATTGATGTAAAACTTGCTATTTGCTGGTAAGACAACTGCTTATATGATTTAAGTACTATCACTTATTTGATTGATGAAGAGGATTTGATTAAAAAGATGTAACAATAAAACCTAGAGGAAAGGTTGAGTTATGATATGAAAATGAGTACAAGAATCAGCTAAGATAGTGATATCATAGTTCATTAATAATCTACTTAAGGTTACAAAGATTGGTTACACTAAGCAAGTTCAGAAGAAAAAGTTAAACAAAGTTTGTTTGCCAAGCTTGACCAAGTGGACAGTAGGTGCTAAAAAATGTCAGTGCAAGCTAAGCAGAAAATTAGTTGGAGTTAAGTAAAAGTCTATTCTAGTGTAAGCCGAGTAAAACAGTTGATGCTGAGTAAAGTTTAGTTGATGCCAAGCATGTAATGCCCTGCTCGGGAACCCAAAAGAAATAAACCTAATATGTTACAAATTTTACTGAACTATTTAAAAAAAAAGTTTAAATGACATCAAAGTAACAGTAATGTAGAATCAATATATACATACACATCAAGAATGCATAATCAATTACAAATATAGTTTCAATTCCTCAAGGGTTCCTTCACGTTGAGCCACATTTAAGAATGTTTTATTAATGAGTTTAAGTCTCAATTACAATGTCCATAATCATAAAATGAATAAACACATACATAGTCATATAAAAAAACGCATAAGTACAACTAATAATATGAAAGCACTTCTAATGAATAACATCCACTGCACATGTCATAGGGTATGTGAAAATAAATACAAGTACATCAATATACAATACAATATCCCATAGGATCTCAAAACACATGACACATAGGTACATCAAATGAATAGAAGTCTTCAAGATAAAAAGAAGAAGGATGATGGTACCACTGTATCAAGGAGCATCCAACATTTGTCAATTTGAGGGTGACCTAAATGGTAAGGATACACTACCTCCCGATCGCGTGGACACCTAATCAGGCTCTCACTCCCACTGTGTAGGAGAGATAATGTATGATCCACACACAGATAATCAAATGATAAAATAATCCTAAGTGAGGAATCTTGATAGCGAAATCTACCTTAAGGGTAACATAAACTACTCAAGAAGAAGAGATAAACAAAATCGAAAAGATACTCATTCCAATACTAACATTGTTGGAAATATGATTGAAAAGATCATTGATTAATAAAGAGGGAGATTGTTGTTAAAAGAATATTTTCAATCATTATTTTGTCATTGATGTCAAACTTGCTATTTGTAGGAATGACAATTGTTTATAAGATCCAAGTACTATCACTTAGTTGTTTGATGAAGAGGATTTGATCAACAAGATGTAACAAGAGCACCTAAGGGAAAGGTTGAGTTATGATATTGAAATGAAGTGCAAGGATCAGTTAAGACAATGGTTAAATGATGTATTGTTAACATTCTTAAAGATTTAGAGGTTGGCTACACTTAGAAACATTAGAGGAATAAGTTGCAACAAGGTTGACTGCAAAGCTTAAACTAAGTTTATTAGTGGGTGTCGAACAAGCTAGTTGAAGCCGAGCAAATTCTTAGTTGGAGCCAAGCAAAAGAAAAATCTAGTATGCACCGAGTGAAGTTCAAGTGCCAAGAAAAGTAATAGGTTCCGAGCATCAAAAAATTTTAGTAGGTGCCGAGTGAAGTTCAAGTGCTGAGCATCAGTAAAAATATAGTTGATGTCAAGTAACAAGTATGTGCCGAGCACTAGTTTTTCAATAGTGCCGACCTACTGCATTATTTTAAATAATAAAGATTTGCCAAATCTGAGCCAACATAGTTGTTATCTTAAATTTTGTGAACTAGTTGGAGGATAAGGATGATGAGCTAGTGGCACAAAGTTCTATGTAAACCATTTTTTGGAAAATTCAAAAAGATTATTCAAGAAGTCTCTAGAGGAAACATAATATGGGTTAGATACAATGAATCCTACCCCATAAAAATTAAAATCAAAGAAAGGAAGAATCGAGTGGGAAAAGAAGTTCCAGACTTCTATTTAAGGAGTCATAGACCAAGAAGCAAGTTCTACTACTGGACTGTCAAATTGTGAAGTGGTTAGAAGGGTGTCAAGGAGAAGACATCTAGGAAGAACAGAGCACAAAAATTGCATCAATGAGTGGTCAAGAAGAGATGATTTCACTAGTACATTGAGCATGGAGACTCAAGGAGACTAAGCTCGAAAGGAGGGCAAGCTGTCAAGAGTTATAGAGATTGAAGGCTAGGTAATGTGAAGAGCTAAAGAGTGATCTGAGATCTACAAGTTAAGTTATATGTTGTAATCAGGCCAAAGACTTTCTAATACCCTCTAGAAATTATATTAGATATGGAAATCCTATGGACTTAGGTTGGTTTAATAGCCTAAATCTTTTAACAGGGTGGCATTCCAAGTGAATGTTCTAAAGTCCTTTAACAAGGCCCACTTCTAATAGGGTGGTTAAATCCTTTAACCAGGTCACATTTAATAGTGTGTTGTAGCCTTTAAAAAGGCATGCCTTTCATAAGGCATCACTTCAGAATAGTGAGAATTGAGTAGCATGTTACTGGTGGTTTTTTACAAATTGGGTTTCCACGTAAATCACTGTGTTATGTGTTGATTTTTTATGTGTTATGCTTGCATGTTGATTTACAGTAACTTGCTGAATAGGAAAGTTAGAGTTTGGATGAATGTATGGTTGAATGGACTCACTACACTTAGTGAAAAAGTTTGAATTGGACATTTGAACCTTGAATAACTGATTCACCCCCCCGTCAGTTATTCTAAAACATTTCTAACAATTGGTATCATAGCCATCTGCAGATTTAGTTTCAAGGTACTAAAAGCAAGAAGATCAAGATGTCCAAGAGAGAAGTTCCCAAGCTCAATAAAGATAATTTTTTTGCATGGCAGAGTCTGATGAAATTGCACCTTGGATCAATGGGTGATTATGCAAAAACCTCAATTGGAATAGAACATGTAGACCTAACTAGACCTGTTATTGCAGATGATTTGAGCAAAAAGAAGGATGTAGTGCTTGCCCCAGTTTACATCTTCCTAGTTACATTTCTGTTATCATTGCCAAACTCTTTTAGGCCAGTTTTGTGCTTGATATTTAGTGGCATTATCTTGAGATTATCAGATATTGTTTTACATTCATTTGATTAAATGATGAGATTACTTGGTACTCTATATTTCATGTATGCATGATGATTATTCAATGATTTCAGTTATTGATGATAATTATCACATATGTTTTCTTATGGATACTTACCCCATACTTGCATGTGTATGGTGTGCGTGTTTGTTTTCTTTATGTATGGCGTTTCTGATGTGGTTAAGGAAGGGAGTCATAGTCACTTGCTTGTCGGGATCTACACAATGCACCACTTCCTGCCATTGCCTGTTTAGCTTAGAACATTGTGTTCGTACATGCATGCATATCGACTTACCTGAATTGCCAGGATGAGCATACCCTATCACATTATCTCAATGGTAAGAGAGGGGAGATAAATTTTTAAGCCCAAATCCTAAACCCTTAAGCCATTTGTGCTACTTGATAATTAAGATAAGTATCTGAGTCAAGTACCCTTTGAATGCGTCAAATGACATTAATTCATGATTATAACCCTTTTTTTTGATTTAGTATGTGTCTTGCTATGATGGGTTTTCATATGTTGTTTTGTGAGTCTTTGGTGTATTTTCTATTAATTAAATCTAATTAAAAGATTAAATTAATGATTTAATTTAATGGAATTTTTTATGACACTTTAATATTTAATTGTATTTAATTAATTGAGAAATTAATTAAATAAAAAGAATTAAATTTGGAGATAAAAGTTATAAATTAAATTTAGGACGTGGTAATATTTATTTAATTTAATAATAATATATTTAGAGTTCATTTTTAAAAGAAATGCTAAATATTATTATTTAAGTTAATAAATATTCTATCAATTAAGTTTGTAAAATAAATTAAAAAGTGAAAAAATATTTAATTATTAAAAGTTTTAAGTTCGCATGATTTGTGCATGAGATTAAAATATAAGAAATTAATTAAAATGATAAAACAAGCAAATTTAAAAAGAAATTTTAATTGCATAATGCATGCATGAGTTTAAAAGTTAATTAATTATTTAAAAGCAAAGTCAAGTGAAAATTAAATAAAGTTATTTAATAATGCATTTAACGTGCATGGAAAAGATTAAGAAAAGAAAAATAAAAGTTAATTTAGAGTTTGAGTTAAGGGTTGTGAGCAAGGAGTTCTCCTGGGTGAATGCACAATCAGTGCCCTAATTTGAGGAGAAAACTCCTTATTATCACTTGAGGGTTCATTTTCGAGCGACACAGATTGGGAGACGAATTTGGACATGAATTTTGGAAGGGAAATTTTTGAAATTTTTTAAGAGGAGAGTTCTTGGATAGGAGCAAATTCTCTCGCAAATCTTCTGGGTGTTGGCAATTTTTAGCATCAGAATCCAGGTAGATTCTTATGTTTTAAATTGCACAATTAATTACATTATTTAAGTAATTCTGTCTTCTTCGTGACTATGAATTTGATTGTTTGTATTTCATTGCAACGCATCCTTCAATCTTGTAATTTTTGAAAAATCCTGATATGCATGTTGATTCCTTCTGTGTGCAAAGAGATCACAAGAAAACCCAATTAGAAACCCTCATTCTAGATGATAGAAATTGTATTTAATTTGGGAAGATGTTGAATTTGGAAATGAAAATCTTAGATTGAAATTCGAATGGTTAATGGAATTTTCTCTATTAGATTATAATTGTAAATGTTATAAAAAAATATTAATTAAAAATAAAATAAAATAATTTATTTATTTAAAATATTATTATTGGAAATCTAAAATAAAATAAATTACATGTTCATGTAATTGGAAGGGGATTGGTTTTAAGGTTTTCTTTAAAATCTTAAATAAGTAAAAATAAAAATAAAAATAAAATATAAAAATATAAATAGTGCTTGAATTTAATTTTTATTAATTTTTAATAAAACATAAATTAAAATTGTATATGTTAAAAAGAGATGGCATTGATTTTAAAAGAACTTATATATATATATTTTACTAAATTGGGAAGGGGGAACATTTTAAAAAGTTTTTAAATTTAAAAAAAAAAAAAAAAAAAACAAACCCCACTTACCTTATTAATGGCAGCGTCCCCAATGTACTGGCTACAAATTCCTAGTAGTACCTACAAGAGGATAAGTTAGTGGGGGCTGCACGGCTTGACAGGTCGACAGCCCATTAACATAGGATTATGATTTATATGTAATGTATAAAGTTTAAAAAAATATATTTATTATTATTTTTAATTAATAACAATTTATTAATAATTTTTTTAGATTAATTTTATTAATATTATTAAAATTATATATATTAACCAGTTTTAATATTATTATTAATTTTTATTAATAATATTATTATAATAAGATTTTAGCATTACTTTATTTAATAATAATTATTAAATACGATTTATTATTATTTATCAATTTAAACGCTAATGTAATTAAATTTAGTCAATTTTTAATTAATCAAATTATTGGTAATTTTTATTAATTATTAAAGACTGATATTATTGAGATATTAATATAGTTTTGTATTTAGAATTAATAATTAATTTACTTAAATTTAGTTTAATTAAGGTTAATTAATAAAGAATGTTATGAAATGAAGTTAATTTTTTTTCCTTTTTAATTTAATTATTGTTATGAAGTCTATAAAATTTTTTGTAAATTGATTTAAATCATTATGGTAGGGTAATTTTTTGTGAAGATGAACGGGTTAATTGGAAGGGTAAATTGAAAATCTTTTACTTGAATCATATTCTGAAATGAAAACTCAATCTTACATTTAACCTCACCATGTGTTTTCAAACAAACCAAAAGACATGAAAACTTTACTTTACTATTGGACTCAACTACATGTTTTAAATCAAACTCAACTATGAGATGATCCTATTTTCTATGTGTTATTTGTGTTTTTGGGTTTTTGGGGGTTGTTAGATGTTGACCAATTTAGGTTGTTACCAGAGGCTCAAGGGTTATGCGATTGTGATGGTATGATGATTTGTTCTTGATATTTCTAACCCAACCATAGTGATGTGTTGATATGCTCTATGATGGATGTTTTTACTAGTTGTTATTACTTTCCAGTTTCCTTGTGTGACGTTGAGATGTATGTTTATGAGATACTTGACTTAACCATTTTGGGTCATTAATTAGTTATATTTGATTTGCCTTCCAATTGCTTTGAGAGGACTGAGATGTTTTGGATGGTTTGTTCTTGATGATGTCATGTTGTGACATGTTTGACTTGACCATTTTGAAGTCTTTGATCAGTATTGTGATTTACTTTGAGATATTTTTGGGTTGCTCATTGAGAACCATTGGATATTGTGATTTATCATTGATGCCTTCAGTTGCTGATAGAGAACTGTTATGATCATTATGATTATCTTTTGATACTTTTCAGTCACTTGTGTATATGACTGATGTGATTTTACTATGATTCTTTGATTTGTGATTCATGAGCTTAGGGTAGGTAATCTATATGTAGTGTCGAAAAGTGGCTTGCAATGGGGGTTGGGGCCCTAAGTGGCTGCCAGGGTAACTCATTGTAAGTTAATTTAATAAGTGAAAATATTACACTAAATGAGAGTAAAATGAACCTAATAAGATGTATGTTCTCGCCCATGTCTCGAGTGCTAGTATAGACTAGGATGGGAGTAGAAAGAACACTTGGTTGTGACCTTGCATTTCATAGTATGCCTTGTCAGTATGAGAGGATACTAGTGGCCGCATAGGGATCAATAGGGACCCTGGAGTCCTAAGCTAACTGCCAGGGTAACTTCTACATGATCAGGTTTCCTACGTGTCTTGTGTGCCTCTGGGAATTAGATGTCATTCTTCATTAGGACCCTTGAGTCAGATTACTTGTAGGATTTCCTAGACTTAGAGAGTATTTGTGTTATCTAATTTGATATCTTGTTTGGGACTTGAGACTATCTTCTTAGTGTGGTGGGAGTGGACCATTTAGGTTCCAAGCAGCTGGGTGGTAGTGCTTTTTACTCTTATCATTGAGATCCGCTCGTAGTCACCGTGGCTGGAGCATTCTTTGTTGGAATTTATCTTCATTCTATTCATGGATCATTATGATGGATGGTTATATTTTATGATGGGTGTTTTATCATTTTATGATGTATATTATATCTTTATTGATGTATGGATGTGTCATGTATAGTGGATGATTTCATTTATTTTACTGTATGTATCATGGATTTAGAGAGGATGATGTATTTCTACTTTTACATATGTACATTCTTTTAAGCCTTTCATACCCTGTGACATGTACAATGGATGAATGAACATTCCAAATTAATTTTCCAAGAGGCATTCGAAACAAATGTATATTAAATGGACATTGAAATTTTTTTTATCATTTCATATGGATGTGGTATTTGATTGGACTTAGCAGTAGATTAAATTTAAATGTGACTCAATGTCTTGGGATCCTTAAGGAATGTAACCTGTTATGTATGTTTACAGTTGATTGTATGTTATTGCTTCCACTACTATGTGATTGATGTGAATGATTTATCTTTCTTGTTTTTTAAAAAAAATGTTTAGAAAACTTAGTAAAACTTTAGGTTAATTCTTTTAGATCCCTTGGTAGGGCATTACAAAGGAGTACAATCAAACAATGTTGGAGATTACCTTTGCACTCAGTTATGTAGAATATGATGATGTCAAAGATTGTGATACTACATTCAAGATGTGGAAAGCCCTAACAGATATCTATGGAGGAGATCAGAATGTTCAAAGAGCAAAGTGAGAAAGCCTTAGAGGAAATTTTGATGATATGAAAATGGAGGAAGGTGAAAATGCTACTCAGTATGGATCCATAATGAAAGATGTGGCAAGTGCAATAAAAAGTCTAGGTGGTCAATTAGAAGAAGAGATTATCAACAACAAATACTTTAGAACCCTACTCCCTATCTATTCCATTAGAGTTTCAGTCATCCAAGAATTAAGGTGTATACTAGGGAATGCATTGACTTTTGAAGGAATAGTGGGAAGGCTTACTACATTTGAACTGTCCAATTTTGACAACTACAGACCTGAGAACCTTGAATCTACTTTCAAGGCCAAGATAATATTGAATAACACTGAGGAGGTGACATCAAACAAGAAGAGAATAAAAGGAAATCATGCATACAATGATAGCAACATAGATGAGGAAGATGTGGAACAATTGGAAGTACTACTGGCTAGGAGATGCCATAGAGGCAAATGGTAAATTCAAAGGTAAGCTCCCTATCATATGTTTCAATTAAAAAGAAGTAGGCCATATTTCTGCAAGGTGTACACAGAAGAAGAGTTACAAAGAAGGAAACATGTACAAGAACAAAAGAGAAGATGATAGCAAAGATTATAAGGACAAAGGCAAAAAATGCTACATTGTTGAAGAAGATTTTGATGTGAATGATGATGAAGTAGTCTATCTGGCCATGAAGGATGAATAAGATAAAAATGAAGATGAAGAAACAGCATTGGTAACCTGTGTAAACAAGAATGACAAGTGGATCATAGACAGTGGATGCTCACATCACATGCAAGGAGATAAAAGTAAGTTTATTACCTTTACTCAATATGATGGAAATAGTGTTAGATTTGAAAATGATGCTCCATGTCAAATCAAAGGGAAAGGTTCTATTAAATTTATAGAGAAAATTTCATGTGATAATGCATACTATGTTGAAGGATTGAACTACAACTTGTTGAGTGTATCACAATTAGGCAATGTAGGTTGCAAAGTAGAATTTAGAAACAAAACTACCAAGATCTATGACACTAATGAAAATCTGATAGGAAAAGGTGAACAAACTAAAAGTAATCTATTTTACCTAGATGTGAAAGATGCAAATTTTCTTATTGTTAGATTTGATGATGTATGGTTGTGGCATAAAAAGTTGTGTCATGTTAACTTTGATGATCTGATTAGCATCAGCAAAAAGAAAAAAGTCAAAGGGTTGCCTAAACTGAAGAAACTTAAAAATACAATGTACAAACAATGTCATCTAGGGAAGATGACTAAGTCTAGTTTCAAAAAAAAAACATATACTTCCAAAGAAGTACTAGAATTAGTCCATACAAACTTATGTGGTCCAATAAAAGTGCAAAGTTACCTAGTAGATAGATACATAATGCTATTTGTAGATGATTATTCAAGGATGATGACTGCCATGTTCTTGAAGCAAATATTTGAAGTATTTCAAAAATTTAAGTGGTATTTGGCTAGAGTTGAGAAGGAAATAAGCAAGAGTTTGAAATGCCTAAGGTCAAATAGAGGAGGTGAGTTTACATCAAAGGAATTTGAGATATTCTGCAATGACAAAGGTATCATAAGGCAAACATCAGCACCAAAAACTCCACCTTAGAATGGTACTGCTGGAAGAAGGAATAGGTCAGTGATAGACTGTGCAAGAACCTTGATGATGAAGAAAAATATTGTTCTAAAGTACTAGAGAGAAGCTGTAAGTACTGCTGTTTATGTCCTAAATAGAGTCCAAGTCAAGAAAGATACAAATGCAACACCTTTTGAACTATGGTATGGTCACTCACCTAATTTAAAATATTTTAAGGTATTTGGTTGTAAATGCTATATTCTTAAAGATACTAGAAATGACAAGTTTTATGTAGAGTGATGAAGACATATTTCTTGGATACTCCACTAGAAGTAAGACATATAAGTGTTTGAATACTAACACTAACAAGATTGTGGAGAGTGCAAATGTAAATTTTGATGAGCATGCAGAAGTATAGGTTGATGAAACTAAGCATTCAGAGGATTATAGATCTTTTTTATACTTCTATGAAGGAATGACTATTGAAAAAAATGTTGCAAATCAAATTAGGAATCAACAACAAATCTTAGTACCGGCCGAGTCACACCCAGTGAATGCCGAGCTGCATTAAGAGGCTGAGTTGTAGAATATAGGAAATGCACATTCTGATTCTAAAAATAGTCTACATGAAAGAGATGATGAAATATCAGATTGAGAAGAGAAAAATGACTTTGAAGCTAAAGGATCAAACATGGAAAGAAGGACATAACCAAGATTAGCCAAGTATGTAAGAAGACATCACCCTGCAGATCAAATTATTGGTGACAAGGATGCTAGAACGATAACAAGAAATAGACTCATAAATGAATCATGTCTGCTGAGCAAAGTTGAACCCAAAATAGTGAAAGATGCACTATAAGATGATGACTAGTGTAAAGCTATGGAAGAGGAGATAGATCAGATTGAGAAAAACAAAACCTAGACCTTAGTTCCTAGACCAACTGATAAGAATGTAATTGGTGCCAAATGGGTGTTAAGGAACAAACTTGATGAGAATGGTGAGATAACTAGAAATAAAGCCAAATTAGTTTGTAAAGGCTATGCACAAGAAGAAGGGCTGGATTATGGGGAAACATTTGCCTAGTTGCAAGAATGGAAGGAGTAAGAACACTATTTGCATATGCTGCTTACAAAAGTTTCAAAGTCTACCAAATAGATGTCAAGTCTACTTTTCTAAATGGTATACTAGAAGAGGAAGTCTACATAGAACAACCTAAGGGATTTGTTGATGAAAACAACAAGGATATGATTTTTAAACTGCATAAGGCACTTTATGGTTTGAAGCAAGCACCTAGAGCATGGCATGAGAGATTGCACACGTATCTTGTGAAGATAGGATTTGAGAGAAATGATGACAATAAAAACTTGTATATCAAAGCTGAAAAGGTAAAGACATTTTGATGTTAGAAATCTTTGTTGATGATATAATATTTGGAAGAAAAGATGTTCTTTGCAAAGATTTTGCTGATCAAATGAAACATGAGTTTGAGATGTCAATGTTTGGAGAAATCAAGTTCTTTGTTAGTTAACAAGTACATCAATTGAAGCATGGCATATTTGTGACCCAACATCAAGGAGATGCTCAAGACATTTTGATTAAAAGACTCAAAACTGGTTAGCACACCAATAACAATAGGACATAAGTTACCCAAGAATGATGAGTCAACTGAAGTGAATTAGACAATATATAGATCAATGATTGGAAAGTTACAGTATGTTGTACATAGTAAACCAGACATTGCATTAGCTGTTGGAATAGTGGCAAGAATTTTTGCAAATCTAAGAGAAAATCACTTGATGGAGCACATTGCAATTAAGTATCACTATATAAGAGAATTGGTGGAAGATAAATAAGTGAAGATGAAATATGTAAGCTCAAAATAACAGATTGCTGACATCTTCACAAAAGCACTACCTAATTTTTTTTTTGAGTATCTTAGAGGTAAGTTAGGGGTGATACCCCTAGCCAAGACTACTTAAGAAAAGGCAAGACTCCTCTGCATCAAATGAATTGATTGTTTTTACACATTGATGCAAGGGATACCTACTCTAGGATTCATGCCTAAAGTAATTGAAGTGCTGAAGCTACAAAATCAATCACAAGCAAGGTGAAAGAAGGAGAAATTGATAGAGCCTGCAAATGCTACACTTGCATATTAAGATGTTGAAATAGTATGTCTTTGGCATTGTTGTCAAAGAGGGAGAAAGAGAAAAGAAACTGATCAACAATATGAGAAAGAGTAGAAACTGATTAACAACATTCAATGGATATAAGCTTTGATCAATAGATTGAGGGAGAAATTGAAGAAGCTAATAAAAACAAAGAGTAGCAGAAGATGAGCAATGCATACAGAGGGAGAAACTATAAGAAGGAAGAAATGAAAGAGAAAGGATATAGCAACTAAGAGGGAGAGGCTAAAATGAAGCAATCAGGAGAATAGATCAAAAGAGGGAGATGTGAAAATTGATGGTAACACAATTACTATTTGGCATTTGACTTACTGTTTCAACCTAGTTAGTACTTTGATAATTTGGTTGAATAGCTTAAGTCTAATGGTTGATCAATTTGGTTTGCCATTAATGCCAAAGAGGGAGATTGTTGGAAATCTGATTGAAAAGATCATTGATTGATTCAAAGAGGTAGATTATTGTTAAAAGAATGTTTTCAATCATTTTTTTGTCATTAATGTCAAACCTTCTATTTTTAGGAATGACAATTGCTTATAAAATTCAAGTACTATCACTTAGTTGATTGATGAAGAGGATTTGATCAACAAGATGTAACAAGAGCACCTAAGGGAAAGGTTGTGTTATAATATTGTAATAAAGTGCAATGATCAATTAAGACAATGGTTAAATGATGTATTGATAACATACTTAAAGATACAAAGGTTGGCTACATTTAGAAATATTGAAGGAATACGTTGTAATAAGGTTGACTGCAAAATTTAAACTAAGTTCATTAGTGGGTGCCAAGCAAGCTAGTTGAAGCCGAGGAAATTTTCAGTTGGAGCCGAGCAAAAGGAAAATCTAGTGTGTGCCGAGTGAAGTTCAAGTGCCAAGCAAAGTAACAGGTGCCAAGTATCAAAAAATTTTAGTAGGTGCTGAGTGAAGTTGAAGTGCCGAGCATCAATAAAAACACAGTTGATGCCGAGTAACACAGTATGTGCCGAGCACCAGTATTTCAATAGTACTAAGCTACTACATTATTTTAAATGACAAAGATTCACCAAATTTAATATAACATAGTTGTTATCTTGAATGTTGTGAACCAGTTGGAGGATAAGGATGATGAGCTAGTGGCATAGAATTCTATGTAAACCATTTTTGGATGAATTCAAAAGAATTATTCAAGAAGTCTCTACAGAAAACATAATATGGGTTAGATACAATGAATCCTACCTAATCTATATGAATTGAAATCAAAAAAATGAAGAATCAATTGGGAAAAGAAGTTTCAGACTTCTATTTAAGGAGTCATAGACCAAGAAGTAAGTGCTTCTGCTGGAGTGCCAAATTGCAAAGTGGTTAGAAGTGTGTCAAGGAGAAGACATCTAGGAAGAACGGAGCATAGAAACTCTACTTCGATGAGTGATCAATAAGAGATGATTGCATTGGTATATTGAGCATGGAGAATAAAAGAGATTAAGCTTGAAAGGAAGGCAAGCTATCAAGAGTTGTAGAGATTTGATGAAGGTACGGCTCTAATACCACTAACGAAAGTATGCTCTGATACCACTGATAGAGGGCCACACCACCCTACCAACTCATAACCAAGAGTGCAACAATATGGAGACCAAAAAAAAATGCTTCACAAGAAATTTTATTATACTTGAAGATCCTTACAACACCCACAAGATGATATCAAGCTTCTCCTTCCACAACTTCTACTTCTCAAGTTTCTACTCCTCAAGCTTGATTACAAATGATAATAAGCCTTGCTTAAATAGGCACTTCTAACCCAAGACATTACAAACACAACCAATGTGGGATAAAAGGTAAATACAACTATCTTTAAATAAATATTAAATTCCCACCCAAATACAACTAAGCACCCAACAAATATTAAATACATGATTTATCCAAAACCTTCTAGAATTTCCACCTACACACCTCGATTAATGGAATGACAACTATTTTTCTTATTTTTCTATTTTATGCCACCTATGCACCTCGAAAATAGAAATTCCTCCTTTTTCCCTTTTTATTTATTTATTATTTCTCCTCTAATTTTCGTCACTTTCTCTCTCCTCCAATTTTTTTTTTTTTTTAAAAATTTTTTTTTTTTCCATGGAAGATGCTCCTGCATCAGACTCCCCCGGTAAATAGAAAAGTGTGTCCCACACTTTGATGCCAAAAGAAATATCTACCACCATCTTCATCTTCACCAAAGGTTTCCACCTCAACAGAGACAAGAAAACCACCATACAAATCTTCCACATCTGCATCACTCTATCAAACACCAGAATCTCAACCATCCAATCAGCGTGCTTACTCCCATAAACAAACTAAACATAATTCTTCATCAAAAAACCTTCATTCACATCATCAACTAGTGAATTCACACCCATAGCAACAAACCCCACATCAACAACAACAAACTCCATATCAGCACCAACATGTAGATCACCATCAATACATGCCAAACTCTCAACACCAGAAACCTCATTGCTCACAACAAGATGCTCTGCAATACATAACTCACCTCCAACAACCGGATCATCCACGACCAAGTGCTCCACAATCTCCATGTCAGACTCAAACCAAGTGATCATGAAAACCAACATCTATCCCAACAACATTAGGAATATCTTTAGCAACAACCTCTAGTTGCTCTGTAGGTTCTGCATCAGGCTCCACAAACTGATCAGCAAAACCATCCTCTTCCACCTTGACCTTCTTAGCTTTAGCATCCAACCAAGCAAACATCTTAGAAAAATTCCTCTCCACTATATCATGGATTTTTGCAATCATCTTAGGGTCCAATCCTCTTGGAGCCATCTCCCAAGATCTTTGTAAACCCTCTGCAACAAATCTTTCGTATGTTCCTTGTGACAACCAAATTGTTTGCGAGTCAGATTGCAACCTGCCACCTCACATGAACAATCAGGAACCACATCACAAGTCTAGGACAACAGATTTGCAATCCACAAGCTTTGATAAACTTCACCCAACCAAGGTCCTGGTACAAACTGCCTCACACTTTGGCGATCTGCTTGTACACTTAGGAACTCCTGCTTTGATACGACTGATGAAGGTATGACTCTAATACCACTAACGAAGGTATGCTCTGATACCACTGATAGAGGGCCACACCACCCTACCAACTCATAACCAAGAGTGCAACAATATGGAGACAAAAAAAAAAATGCTTCACAAGAAATTTTATTATACTTGAAGATCCTTACAACACCCACAAGATGATATCAAGCTTCTCCTTCCACAACTTCTACTTCTCAAGTTTCTACTCCTCAAGCTTGATTACAAATGATAATAAGCCTTGCTTAAATAGGCACTTCTAACCCAAGACATTACAAACACAACCAATGTGGGATAAAAGGTAAATACAACTATCTTTAAATAAATATTAAATTCCCACCCAAATACAACTAAGCACCCAACAAATATTAAATACATGATTTATCCAAAACCTTCTAGAATTTTCACCTACACACCTCGATTAATGGAATGACAACTATTTTTCTTATTTTTCTATTTTATGCCACCTATGCACCTCGAAAATAGAAATTCCTCCTTTTTCCCTTTTTATTTATTTATTATTTCTCCTCTAATTTTCGTCACTTTCTCTCTCCTCCAAATTTTTTTTTTTCCATGCAAGATGCTCATGCATCAAGATTGAAGGCTAGACAATGTGAAGAGCTGAAGAGTGATATGAGATCTGCAAGTTAAGTTGTATATTGTAATTAGGTCAAAGACTTTCTAATGCTCTCTAGCAATTGTAGTAGATATGAAAATCCTATAGACTTAGGTTGGTTTAATAACCATTTGTAAATCCTTTAACAGGGTGGCATTCCAAGTGAATGTTCTAAAGTCCTCCAACAAGGCCCACTTCTAATAGGGTGGTTAAATCTTTTAACCAGGTCACATTTAATAGTGTGTTGTAGCTTTTAACAAGGCATGCCTTTCATAGGGCATCACTTTGGAAGAGTGAGAATTGAGTAGTATGTTACTAGTGGTTTTTTTCAAATTAATTTTTCATGTAAATCATTGTGTTATGTGTTGATCTTTTATGTGTTATGCTTGCATGTTGATTTACAGTAACTTGCTAAATAAGAAAGTTAAAGCTTGGATGAATGTATGGTTGAATTGGCTCACTACACAGTAAAATATTTGAATTGGACATTTGGACCTTGAATAACTGATTCACCCCCCCTCTCAGTTATTCTAAAGAATTTCTAAAAAATATCTCATACCAAGTCAACATAAAAATAACAAGACCAAAAATATACAACCGCCTCAAAATCAATGTTAAGTGTCACAAGCACAATGACCAATAGATAACAATTGTCATTAATAAAAGTAAACTACCAATCACTAACTCCAATAATAAAAACACCACCAATGAATAATTAATTATTCATTAATAAAAGTCAACTATTAACAATAAATGACATTCAATCAATGAGAAACAACTCACAATAAAAATACCATCAAAAGTAATATCCAACAAATACATCACTAGAGGCAAATATTAAAAAAAAACTATGAAGGAGACTTAGGTTGCATACTATGGAGTGTCATCACATGAGCCAACTCTAGAGTTACCCTGGTAGTCTCTTAGGACCCCAGCCCCATAATGACTCTATGTGAATTTAGAATACCCTCTTGTGATGATGAGAAAACTAGTCATACCTTTCAAGGTATCATCTCCATCTCATCCTTAGTCTATACAAGCACTCAAGGTATGGATGAGAAAAAATATTTATCTTTTTAATGTATCTCAAGGAAAGGGCTAGGCAAGATATTTTAATTACTATGTTATCACTTATTACACAACTTACAATGAGTTACCCTGATAGCCACTTTGGGCCCTGACACCCATTGCAAGTCACTCTCATAGACATGCACCTAGACTACCTTCTCAAAATTCACAAACCACAATAGTGTCCCATACCACAAAAAGTAATATTAATTGAATTTGGTTCCTTAACAAGCAACCAAAAAATTAACATTAGTTCTCAAAACTCAAGTTCTCAAAATTGCTCAATAGCATAAAACTCATAAAACATAAATATCAATACAAATAGTAAAGTTCATCATGACATCTAGTCAAATAATCATAAAAGAAATCTCAAAAACTGGCTTTAGTTCACATCTTAACTTGGCCAACCAAATAACTCACAAAGAAAAACCATCATGAAAATAAACTTCACAAGACTATAAATAGAATATTAGAATATACATAGTTTTTAGCCACATGATTTAAATCCACCAATTTCTCTTGTTTAGTTTAGGTCATAAAGATGTGTTTAGAAATAAAATAAGAATATGTATGTTAATATAAATTGTTATGCCAATATACTTATTTAAAATAATAAGTATTTAGATATCCAATCTTTTTGTATATATAATATATCATGTTATTAATTTAAATAATCTTAAATCATAAATGATTTAATTAATAACATAAATGTATATTATTAGATTAAATATTAATATTAATTTCAATTTCTAAAATATTAATATGATTTTTATTTAAGTCCAATATTAATATTTACTTTCTCTTTAATTTATAATTCAACTAGAGACGAAATTATAAATTTAATTTAATTATTTATAATTTCTCTCATAAAGTCAGATAGTTATTAATTAAAGAATTACAAAGTGAACTCTACAACAACTTCTTTTAAAATATAATAAAATTATATATATATATATATATATATATATATATATATATATATATATATATATATATATATATATATATATATATATATATATATTTCTTTCTTGCATTAATAAATATTAAATTATTTATATGCAACTAAGAGTCTAGACTTAAAGAATCATTAATATTACTAACATTCATTTTAATAAATGAATAACATTTATTTAAATTTTTAGAAATTAATAAATAATTTAAATTTTTTTATTTTTAATTAACCAATTTATTTTTAATTAATTAATTAATTTTTTTTAAATAGATAAATCTAAAAATTAAATTATATTAAATGAAAATAAACATGTAATTGGTATTTTTGCATTTTTTGATCTTTCAAATCATGCAACCATACTATACTTATTTTTCTATTTTTAGCATATTTGTTTTCACATGCAACCCTACTATACTTAGCTTTCTATTTTTAGTATATTTATTTTCACATGCAACCATACTATACTTGGCTTTCTATTTTTAGCATATTTATTTTCACATGCATGTAAATCATACTATACTTGGCTTTCTATTTTTAGCATATTTATTTTCCCATGCATGTAACCATACTATACTTGGCTTTCTATTTTTAGCATATTTATTTTCACATGCATGTAACCTTACTATGCTTAGTTTCTATTTTAGCATATTTGTTTTCACATGCATGCATAAGTTTAGTTACAATATGTTTTCCTCTCAATTAATCTTTTTCCTTTTTCTAATAAATTTTGCAATTAAATTATTTTAGATATAAGAATAATATTTATCTATATTTAAAAAATTCATGATAATCTCATAGTTTTGAAGACAAATTTAAAGTTAAAACTTTAACTATTTAATTTATTATTTTTCTTTCAATTTTCAAAAATCAAATTTTCATTATATTAGAAAAGGGTTTATAAGAATACAATCACAATAATTTTTTATAGTATTTCTAAAATTTTCTTTAGTCAAGTTTTATTGATTAATAAGTTTTCCTTTTTCAAAATTTACAATATAATTCTTTATTCAACAATCAATATAGTAAATTAATAAACAATATGCAAACACCTAAAAAGACACGAAGTAGACAAATCTTTCAATAAAATTTTACAATGAGTTTTTAATCCCTACTTCAAAACCACAGTTAAAATTTGAGACAATCTATGAATACATTTAAATCCAAACTCTTTAAAACTTTCAACAATTCTCTTGATCTAATTTTGAATTTTGCTCTCCAAAACCCGTGTATCTAGAATGAGCTTTAATTTTTTTAATAAAAAGTTTTCCCCCAAATCAAGACTTTGATCATGCAATCATGCTTAAACCCTTTGTTTTTTATTATTATATTTTAATTTTCATGCACACACTTTATGCAATTTAATTAAAATAAATTTTATTAAATTAAAGTTTTCTCTCCCTTATTAAATCATGAGATGTTTTAATATGATATTTATTAACTTAACTAATAATATTATTTAGAGTTTATTAAAAATAAAATTCGTAAATGAATTATTATTAAATTAAATTAATATAAATATGCCTAAATTATAACTTTAATCAAATATTTTAAATTTAATTCTTTCATGCACATTTAAAGAACTTTTTAATTAAAATATTCTTTTATAATTTTTTTTTCTCTAATTAATTAATTAATTAATGCAAGCACTAATTAAAGCATAATTTATTATTTAAATTAATAGTAATAATCAAAGCTCATTGTTTAATGCAATTCTAATTTAATTGTTATTAAATAAATAATTATAATAAAGTGATATTAAATCTTTAATATTTTAATATTTTAATTTTATTTGTCTAACTTCTTAAATTAAATCTATAAATTAAATATTTTAAACTAAAGTACATATTTAATTAATTAATAATTAATTAAATATCATCATATTCTATTCTCTTCAGTGAATTTTCTAAATTATTAAGACTTTTAAATTAAGACACATATTTAATTAATTTTTTAATTAATTAAATATTCTCATGCTTTAATATTTTATTTTTAATCAAATAATATTTAATTATATGATTAACCCAAATATTATAATTAAATTATTTACCAAACAAATCACATAGCTTAAATTCACATAAAGACAACATTACCAAAACATACCAAAACTCAAAATCAAACAACACAGACAAAGATAAACTCATGGGTTTTAGAAAGGGTGGAAAGTCAGTTACGAGTCCTCCTTGCAAGACAAGTATTTAGGCTATGGTTGGAATTGGACTTGTACATTATCTCCCTATTCTTACTATTGAGTTATTGTGATAGGCCATGCTCATCTTAGCAATTTAGGAAAGTTGATGCCTGATACCTATATCCTGTATAAAAGATGAACATGTACATGTATATAAATATATCTAAACTAAACAAGCAATGAAAGGGCATGGTACATCATGTAGATCTCAACTAGCAAGTGACTACGACTCCCTCCCTTAACCACATCAAACACGACAAATAGAAAAGTAAAATAAACATGTACACCATACACACACAAGTATTGAGTAAGTACTATAAGAAATTTTTGGTATAAATCATCACATATTTAAACATGAAAACTCATCATTTGACATCATTTTGAAAGTAACCACATTTATTAACTAAGAATCATTAAAGCATTATTAATGTGCTAGTAATCATCATCAACTATCAACATGTGAAATATATTAAACTAAGTAATTTTTTGTTGCTATATATCTAATCAAAGTCATGAAATAATGTCATAATTATAAATCCAATCTCCTTGAAACTAAAACATGCATAAAATAGGCATAAAAGATTTTAATGAATATAATAAAAAAGTAAACTGTAGGTAGGCACTACATCGGTTGCATGATTTGAGAGATCAAAGACATGCAAAAACACTAATTGCATATGTATTTTTATTTAATATAATATAATTTTTAGATTTATTTATTTTAAAAAATTAATTAATTAATTAAAAATAAAATAATTAATCAAAAATAGAATTTTAAAATTATTTATTAATTTCTAAAAATTTAAATAAATATTATTTATTTAGTTAAAGTGAATGTTAGTAATATTAGTGATTCTTTAAGTCCAATTAAACTCTTAGTTGCATATAAATAATTTAATATTTATTAATGCAAGAGAAAAGTTAATAAATAAATATTTATAATTTTATTATATTTTAAGAAAAGTTGTTGTAGAGTTCACTTTGTAATCATTTAGTTAATAACTATTTGACTTTATGAGAGAAATTATAAATAATTAAATAAAATTTATAAATTTATCTCTAGTTGCATTATGAATTAAAGGAAAAGTAAATATTAATATTAAACTTAAATAAAATTCATATTAATATTTTAAAAATTAAAATTAAAATTAATATTTAATCTAATAATATACATTTATGTTATTAATTAAATCATTTATGATTTAAGAGTATTTAAATTAATAACATGATAATTTTACGTGATATTTTATATACACAAAAAAATTAGATATTTAAATATTTATTATTTTAAATAAGTATATTACCATAACAATTTATATTAACATGTATATTCTTACTTTATTTCTAAACACATTTTTATGACCCAAACTAAACAAGAGAAATTGGTAGATTTAAATCATGTGGCTAAAAACTACGTGTTTTCTAATATTCTATTTATAATCTTGTGAAGTTTATTTTCATGATAGTTTTTCTTTGTAGGTTATTTAGTTGGCCAAGTTAAGATGTGAACTAGAGCCGATTTTTGAGATTTCTTTTATGATTATTTGACTGGATGTCATGATGAATTTTTTTTTTTTGTATTGAGATTTATGTTTTATGAGTTTTATGCTATTGAGCAATTTTAAGAATTCTGATTTTGAGAACCAATGTTAATTTTTTGGTTGCCTGTTAAGGTACCAAATTCGATCAATATTGCTTTTTGTGGTATGAGACACTATTGTGGTTTGTGAATTTTGAGAAGGTAGTCTAGGTGCATGTCCATGGGAGAGACTTGCAATGGGGGCTGGGGCCCAAAGTGGCTGCCAAGGTAACTCATTATAAGTTATATAATAAGTGATAACATAGTAATTAAAATATCTTGCCTAGCCCTTTCTTTGAGATACATTAAAAAGATAAGTTAGAGATTTTTTTTCATCCATGCCTTGAGTGCTTGTATAGACTAAGGATGAGATGAAGATGATACTTTGAGAGGTATGACTAGTTTTTTTGTCATTACGAGAGGGTATTCTAGTTTTATATAGAGTCACTAGGGGGTTGGGGTCTTGAGAGACTGCTAGGGTAACTCTAGAGTTGGCTCATGTGATGATACTCCATAGTATGTAGCCTAAGTCTCCTTTATATTTTTTTAATATTTGCATCTAGTGATGTACTTATTAAATATTATTTTTTATCGTAATTTTATTGTGAGTTGTTTCTCATTGATTGAATATCATTTATTGTTGATAGTTGATTTTTATTAATGAATGATTTGTTATTTATTGTTGGCATTTTTATTGTTGGAGTTAGTGATTGGTAGTTTACTTTTATTGATGACAATTGTTATTTGTTGATCATTGTGCTTGTGACACTTGACATTGATTTCAAGGTGGTTGTATATTTTTGGTATTTGTATTTGTATGTTGACTTGGTATGAGATGTTAGTATTGAAACGAGTGTCCTTTCGATTTTGATTATCTCTTCTTCTTGAATAGCTTGTGTTACCCTTGAAGTAGATTTGGCTATCAGAATTTCTCGCCTAAGATTATTTTATCATTTGATTATCTGTGTGCGGATCATATATTATCTCTCCTGCATGATGGTAGTGAGAGCCTCATTAGGTAACCACACAGTCAAGAGGTAGTGTATTCTTACCATTTAGGTCCCCCTTGTATTGATATATGTTGGATGCTTGTTGATACAATGGTACCATTATCTTTCTTTCTCTTATCTTGAAGACTTCTATTCATTTGATATATCTATGTATCATGTATTTTGAGATCCTACAAGATATTGTATTGTATACTAATGTACTTGTATTTATTTTCACATACCCTATGACATGTGCAGTGAATGTTATTCATTAGAAGTGCTTTCATATTATTAGTTGTACTTATGCATTTTCTTATATGACTATGTATGTGTTTATTCATTTTATGATTATGGACATTGTAATTGAGACTTAAACTTATTAATAAAACTTTCTTAAATATGACTCAACATGAAGGAACCCTTGAGAAATTGAAACTATGTTTGTAATTGATTACACATTCTTGATGTGTATGTATATATTGCTTTCACATTATTGTTACTTTGATGTTGTTTAAACTTTAAAAAAAAAGTTTAGTAAACTTTGTAACATATTAGGTTTATTTCTTTTGGGTTCTTGAGTGGGGCATTACATCTGGCATCAGAGCCCAAGTTTCAACATTGAAAACTCTGGGCATATTGTGCGCCATCAATAAACAAGTAGTTAAACTTGCAATATGATTTAAACAATAAATTTATATTAACATCAAACTTGAACTTAAACATCTTGAACAAAAAATAATAGTAGTAGTGGAACTTTTGAACATGAAATTTGGAAACTTGTAACATTTATGTTCTTGCCTTTTGATTTATGTCTATGCTTTATAAGTTTTATATTTTTTGATGGATTGAGAAATGTTGATATTTTTTTTGGAGTATTTTAGGGGATCTATTTTAGTATTTATTAAAAAAGATGAATGCTAGATCAATACGATTTTTGATTTATTATTAAACTATAATCATATTGTTCTAATTGACTGAAAGTGTATACATAGTTAACTTATTTGTATTAGTTTTTTAAATAATCTTTTTATTTGACATGATAGATAGTACTCTTTGACTTTTATTTACCCTAGTCATTGTAGTAGGCTTCTAGGAGTAAGCTTAATTCTAGGAGGGGTGGATGTAGTACCCACCTATAGTTTGCTTTTCTATTATATTTATTAAACTCTTTTATGTCTATTTCATGTGTGTTTTAGTTTCAAGGAGATTGAATTTATAATTATGACATTATTTCATGACTTAGATTAGATGTATAGCAATAAATAATTACTTAGTTTATTATATTTCACATGTTGATTGTTGATTATGATTACTAGCACATTAATAATGCTTTAATGATTCTTAGTTAATAAATGTGGTTGCTTTCAAGATGATGTCAAATGATGAGTTTTTATGTTTGAATATGTGATGATTTATACCCAAGATTTGTTATAGTACTTACCTAATATTTGTATGTGTATGGTGTGCATGTTTATTTTACTTTTTTGTTTGTCGTGTTTGATGTGATTAATCTCGATGTACCACTCTTTGCTATTGCTTGTTTAGTTTTTATATATATACATATACATGCTCGTCTTTTATACAGGATGTAAGTATCGGACATCGGCTTCCCTAAATTACTAGGATGAGTGTGTCCTATCACAATAACTCAATGGTAAGAATAAGGAGATAATGTTCAGGTCCAATTTCAACCATAGCCTAAATACTTGTCTTGCAAAGAGGACTTGTAACTAACTTTCCACCCTTTCTAAAATCTACGAGTTTATCTTTGTCTGTGTTGTTTGATTTTGAGTTTCGATCTATTTTGGTAATATTGCTTTTATGTGGATTTAAGCTATGTGATTTATTTGGTAAATGATTTAATTA
Source organism: Cupressus sempervirens (assembly GCA_028749045.1). NCBI lineage: Eukaryota > Viridiplantae > Streptophyta > Pinopsida > Cupressales > Cupressaceae > Cupressus > Cupressus sempervirens. The sequence continues at coordinate 588,107,004 of CM053785.1, read as the reverse complement.
TAATATTTGAGTTAATCATATAATTAAATATTATTTGATTGAAAAGAAAATATTAAAGCATGAGAATATTTAATTAATTAAAAACTAATTAAATATGCGATTTAATTTAAAAGTCTTAATAATTTAGAAAATTGGTTGAAGAAAATAGAATATCATGATATTTAATTAATTAAATATATACTTTAGTTTAATAGATTTAATTTAAAAATTTAATTTAAGAAGTTAGACAAAAAGAGAATTAAAATGTTAAAATATACAGATTTAATATTGCTTTATTATAATTATTTATTTAATAATAATTAAATTAGAGTTGGATTAAACAATGAGTTTTGATTATTGCTATTAATTTAAATAATAAACTATGCTTTAATTAGTGCTTTCATTAATTAATAAATTGGAGGAAAAAAAAATATAAAAGAATATTTTAATTAATTTTTTTTTTAAATGTGCATGAAAGAATTAAATTTAAAAGATTTGATTAAAGTTATAATTTAGGCGTATTTATATTTAATTAATTTAATAATTATATATTAAGAGTTTTATTTTTAATAAACTCTAAATAATATTATTAGTTAAATTAATAAATATTATATTAAAAATATCTCATGATTTAATAAAGGAGAGAAAACTTTAATTTAATAAAGTTTATTTTAATTAAATTGTATAAAGTGTGTGCATGAAAATTAAAATATAATAATAAAAAACAAAGGGTTTACACATGATTGCATGATCAAAGCCTTGATTTGGAGGGAAAAACTCTTTATTAAGGAAATTATAGCTCATTCTAGATACACAGGTTTTGGAGAGTAAAATTCAGAATTGGATCAAAAGAATTATTGAAAGTTTTAGAGGGTTTGGATTTGCGTGCATTCACATAATGTCTTAGATTTTAGCTATGATTTTGAGGTAGAACTTGAAAATCCATTGTAAAATTTTATTGAAAGATCTGTCTATTTCGTTTCTTCGTAGGTGTTTGCATATTGCTTATTAATTTACTATATTGATTATTGAATAAAGAATTATGTTGTAAATTTTGAAAAAGGAAAATTTATTAATCAAGAAAACTTGACTAAAGAAAATTATAGAAAAACTGTATAAAAGTATTTTGATTGTATTCTTATAAACCCCTCTCTAATATAATAAAAATTTGATTATTGAAAATTGGAAGAAAAATAATAAATTGAATAGTTATAGTTTTAACTTTAAATTTGTTTTTAGAACCATTAGATTATCATGAATTTTCTAAATATAGATAAATATTATTCTTATATCTAAAAAAATTTAATTGTAAAATTCATTAGAAAAAATTAAAAGATTAATTGAGAGGAAAACATGTTGTAACTAAACTTATGCATGCATGTGAAAACAAATATGCTAAAACAGAAACTAGGTATAGTAAGGTTACATGCATGTGAAAACACATATATTAAAAATAGAAAGCTAAGTATAATATGGTTACATGCATGTGAAAATAAATATGCTAAAAATATAAAGCTAAGTATAATATGGTTACATGCATGTAAAAACAAATATGCAAAAAATAGAAAGCCAAGTATAGTATGGTTACATGCATGTGAAAATAAATATGTTAAAAATAGAAAGTTAAGTATAGCAGGGTTGCATGTGAAAACAAATATAATAAAAACAAAAAAAATAGTATGGTTGCATGATTTGAGAGATCAAAGACATGCAAAAATACTAATTGCATGTGTATTTTTATTTAATATAATATAATTTTTAGATTTATTTATTTTAAAAAATTAATTAATTAATTAAAAATAAATTAGTTAATTAAAAATAAAATTTTAAAATTATTTATTAATTTCTAAAAAATTAAATAAATATTATTCATTTAGTTAAAGTAAATGTTAGTAATATTAGTGATTCTTTAAGTCTAATTAAACTCTTTTTTTTTTGCTCGGTAAACGGCCTAAGCCTTGATACATTTTATTTATAATTGGATAAAATACAAGTGTTTCTCCGTTCTGACGGGCACAGGTAGGAAAGAACGGAGAAAGAAAACCTCCTGTCTTGCCTGGGACCTTAGTCCTATATAATACAAAATTTGAAAGGGGCATACCCCAGTGCTTACATCAAAATTTCCAGATTTTTACAAATGTCTTCCAAGGAGGAATCAGATTGGAGGGAGGATTATCACCATCTGTCTACAATCATTAATATCAACAAATGTTAAGGGTTAAATGTATCTTAAAGCAAAACCAATTATAATAAGTAGCCACCTGGTCCTTTTATTTAGGATAAATTACAGGCTGAGATTGTAAAGTCATTAATAAGCTTAGTTTGTATTTCCCTTAATTAGATTTTAATAGTTAAAAGGTCTATCTTGAATAAATTTTTATAATTGTTTAGTTAATGTTATAGTGTTAGAGATTTTGAAATAAAGATAACATTACATATGTGAACCATTTCTTTAATCTTTTAAAGATTAATTTCCTTACATGGTTAGATGAAGATTGTTTCACCAATTGAATTAAACTAGAATCCAGGGAAAGGCAAACCGAAATCCATCTATAATATCTGGGTATTTACAAATTTCAAAAATTCAATTACGTGGAGTGCTATCTAAATTGACACATCAAAACTTAGTATTTTAATCTATTGAAATTTGTCCTATTATTGAAATAGATACACGCAAAGCAAATTCCAACTCCACATGCAACTATGTAAATTTTTAATATATATTCTATTAATATATGCTAGTCTGTACAATAACCCCTATATCCTATTTTAAAGAGGGATACATATGATAACAGAGTATTAGCCATATTCGCTTGAAATTCTAATAGTTACGACTTATCTACAGAAGCACCTTGCTTTAAAATTGGGTGATTCAAGCCAAAATTTGATATATGATAGTATTCATATTAACCACTGGATTACTTACTTTTTTGAGTACCATTATAATTTTTTATGCTTCATGCAGAGATCCAACTATTGAACCAGGGGGAAACTCAAATGTTGATCTATTCCTACTGGTTTTGTCATAGTTTGGAAGACAGAATTCCACTTCCTCCATGTTGTTGAAATCCACATTTGGTTGGATATAGGCATTGTATGCCCTTAGATAACCAATCAACCAGTCCCTTCCTTGATCTTTGATGATTCCCCTCCATCTCATTAGAAAATTTATGCTTGTCTCCATATGTAGCCATTCATTGTAAAACTTGATATTATCCCTAATAACCATGCAAGGGCGTCTTGGGCTCCTTTCCAGTTCCTGACTATTGACCTCAAATTCCATATATGCTTTTGGGAGAGGAATTCGAAGCTGAGCGTCAATGTTTGCTACAACAATTTCCAAGCCCACTAGCCAGCAAGGGTCAAAAATATTATGGTTAATCCTAATGATATCCCATTTTTCAATTCCTGCCCGAGCCAAACATCCTATCCATAGCCCAACTATGTCACTGTTAGTCCTCCAAGAGTAGTCATAACTGAATACTCCTTCTCCTAAAGCTCGATTGACTGCTACATGGCTCATGTCATCTATGGGCCTTAAAATCCTGTTCCATCACTCTTGCGTTATTGGCCCACAGAAAGCCATTGTGTGGTTTTCATAAGCACGAAACAGACTGATGTTCGAATCCATTTTTAGCCTATTCCGTTGCCTAGTTTGCAACTAAACTCAAATGCTGAGAGAATGTATTCAAAACCCCTAAAAATAGCCGATGCGGATGAGTCAAATTTTCTAGATACCTAATAATGAAGAGGCATGCAAATGATTTTATAGGACTCCTCTCAAGATCATTATATCAAAAATATTACTAGCGGTAGTGAGGGATTTCCCATAGATAAGTACTCTGTTAAATGCGTGCGAAATCTTACTAAATATTGAGGTTGGTAAGGTTATGATTATTCCCTTTCAGTTTGTGCAGATTTTAATGATTGAAAGTTAGGGAATTAATGCGATCAGCTCCTAGATTTGCTAATTTATTAGCCTCTCTATTGCCTTCTCTGAATATGTGAGCGAATCTTATATCTTCAAATTCTGAGAGAGACTTTATAATTACTTCTAGTTTAGAGTTTAGCACCCAGTTTGGTGTGCTTCCTTTTCGAAGCACATTAATAATAATTTGGGAGTCCCTTCTATTATAAGTTTTTTAATGTCTGATTTAATACATAGATTAATTCCTTCTTCTACTGCTACTAGTTCAACCATATTATTGGAAATTATTTCTAAACATTTTGATCTTTTAGTAATCCAATTCCCTGATTCGTCTCTAATGATACATCCTATTCCTGCTTTCCTAGGATTTCCTCTTGATGCGCCGTCAAAATTTAGTTTCTTCCACCCAGATGAGGGAGGCTCCCATTTGTAGGAGAGTCTAGCAAGGTCATTTTTCTTTTTATATGTTAATGGGGGATTAATTAATAGCAGCCATAGCTTTTTAATTTCTGCATCCCAGTCAGAGAAGGATCCCTCTTCTCTAGCTCTTTTTCTAAGATCACTATTCATGAATTCCAAGATTGCTACTTCTATTTTTGAGAATAGAGCAATTTTTGAGAGAGATTGATCTGAGAAAATTTGGCGATTATGTTCTTTCCAAATTTTCCACATGACTATTGCCGGTGATATATTCTAGAGTTTTCCATATATTTTCTTAGGATCCTCTTTTGGCCATCCCATCAAATGACCTTCCCAATTTCTTGCTATAGGGGAAGACCAATTAAGTTTCCATTGTACCCATCTCCAACATTCCTGAGAGAATTTACATGAGAATAAGAGGTGCTCTACATTTTCTTCTTCTTCTTTACAGAGAGGACATCTAGATGGTCCTTCAAAACCCATTTCCCTAATCCTATCTTCTGTGAGAATTTTCTTTTGCATAGCTGCCCAAAGAAACATTCCCGCTTTAGGAAGATTTACTGGGTCCCAACATAGGTTCAAAGGTAGGGTGTTGACATCCCATTGTTGTGAATTTGTTTTTATCCTATATCCATCTCTAACTTTATAGCTTCCATCCTTTGCAGCTACCCAAATGAGTTTGTCCTCCTTGTTTTTACTATCTATGGTCCAGTGTTTTAGTAATAGTTCTAATTTTTCTTTGTCTTCTGGATTGATGTTAGTTTCTGAAACTGATTTCCATCTCCATACTTCCCCCAAATTGATTTGAATTCCTCTAGATAGTCTTTGACTTTGGTGCCCCATAGGGTTTTTAGTTGTAATAAAGTTTTAGGGGGAGAGGTTTGAGTTAGTCAAAGGAGGATTTCCATTCCAAGAATCTTCCCAAAACAATGCTTCCTTTCCATTCCCTATATCCCATGTCAGATATTTAGAAATCAAACTTCTATTGTTTAGAAGAAAGTTCCAACCAACCGATCCTTTGGGAGGAGAATTCATTCTAAAGAGTGAAGTTTTATCTAGAGGGTTGAGATATTTATTATATAAAATTTTTGCCCATTTCTTGTTGCTTTCTTGGTAGAGCCTCCATACTTGTTTTGCTCCTAATGCTTCATTCTGCCATTCGAGGTTTTTGACACCTAATCCTCCATTTGCTTTTGGTCTATAGATCTTTTCCCAACTGACTAAAGCTACTTTTTTCTTGTCTTCTAGTCCTTTCCAGAAGAAGTTACGAAGTTTACTTTCTAGTTTAGCATTGGTTTGTTTTGGAAGATAAGAACATGATAATTGAGAAGAAGGGATGGTTGTCAATACTGCCTTAATTTTATTTGCTTTCCCTGCCTTGGTTAACCATCTTCCTTTCCAGGATTCAGTTTGGTGGTCGATTTTGTTAATAATTTGTTCCCATCCCAAATTACTTTGCTTATTTTTATCCAAGTAGATCCCCAAGTATTAAATGGGAATTCACCTTTTCTAAATTCTAATTTTTGACAGATTAGATTTTCCATTTCTAATTCAGTATTTAGAAAGAAGATTTTTGATTTTTTGGCATTAATCATTTGCCCAGATGCCTTTGAGTAAGTATTTAGGATGTGATGTATCTGATCTGTCTCTTCCAATGTACTTGTTCTAGCAAGGATTGTGTCATCCACAAATTGTTGATGGGTAGTATTTTCAACTCCTTTAGTGACTTTAACCTCGATAATTTTTCTTTCTCCTTGCACTGTTTTAATAGCCCTTCCAAAGGCTTCTGTCATTATGATAAATATGAAAGGAGAAATGGGATCTCCTTGTCTAATGCCTCTTGAGATATTAAAGAAACCTTTCGGGGTGCCGTTGATAAGGATAGAAATTTTGGGGGTTGATAAGCATTGATAGATAGTGTTGATTCATTGTTTGGAGAAACCAAAAGCTTCTAAAGTTTTGCATAGAAATCTCCAATCTACCTTATCGTATGCTTTCTGAATGTCAAGTTTGAGTAGCATACAAGCTTCTCTATTTTTTAATGCAGAATAAATGGTTTCTTGGATGATTGATATGCCATCAAGTATTGATCTACCTGGGACAAATCCAGTTTGTTCTTTCGAGATAAGTTTGGGCAAGAATTTTTTAAGACGATTTGCTAGAATTTTTGAGAACACTTTGTAAATAGTGTTACATAATGCAATAGGCCTAAAATTTCCTGGTGTAATACTTGCTTGCTTTTTAGGTATAAGGGTTAAGAATGTATGATTGATTTTAGTTAAGATGGAACCTCCTTTACGAGTTGCTTCTAATGCTTTCCATAAATCCTCTCCTAAAATATCCCAACATTTTTGAAAGAAGAAGGCTTGGAAGCCATCGGGGCCCGAAGATTTGTCTGGGTTCATACTAAAGAGTGCTGTCTTGACCTCTAAGAGGGAGATAGGTTCATTAAGGAATTTATTATCTGCCTCTAAGATCAACTTAGGAATATGTTTTAGCATTTCTTCTTGATCACATTTGTTAGAGGATTCAAAGTCATTGAGAGAATTATGAAAGTATTCAGTGAATATTCTTGCTATTTCTGTTGGATTTTCAGTTTGCCTTCCCTCTAGATTCCTAATTTTGTTTATATTGATATAATTTCTATTGTTAATGGTGCTGTTATGGAAAAATTTTGTATTACGATCTCCTTCGAGGAGCCATTTTTCTCTAGATTTTTGCCTCCAGAATGTTTCTTCTTTTACTAGAATTTCTTCATGTTTTAGAAGATATTCTTTTTCTAATTGATATGATTCATTATTCATTCCTTTCATAATAATTTTTTTATTTAATTTACTCATTTTATCTTCAATGTCTAATTTTTCTTTAAATATTTTTTTGAAATGTTGATTGTTCCAATTTAGGATCTTATGTTTTAGGCTTTTAAGTTTAGAGACCAGGAAAAACATTTTAGATCCTTCATACTGATCCTCCTTCCACTAGTTTCTGATCTGTTCCATGAAGCTTTTGTCTAAAAACCACATTTTCTCACATTCGAAAGGATTTCTACTTGGTTTACTTTGTTCCTTGATTTTCATTTTTATTGGAAAATGATCTAACCCTACCATAGGTAAAATATCTGATGTTATCAAACTATTCATCTTTAGTTCTCCTTTTAGAAGAAATTTGTCTAGTCTTTCAACATATAATAGAATCCTTTCCTACGAATATTCCATGTATAGATTCCATTCTTGGTTTTTATGTCTAAGAGAGAGTCCTTCTAAATCCAATTTTTAAATCCTTCCATGGCTTTGTTTTTTTGGCTCATCCCTCCTTGTTTTTCTTCCTTACTTGAAATTGCATTGGAATCTCCACCTATAATGGCTATTTCCCTTGGCATTGAACTGAGGAAAGAGCTGATCTCATTCCAGACTATTTGTTTATCATATGTTGAGGTTGGTCCATATACATTAATAATTATTATTTTTAGGTCTAATTTTGTGCTGCTAGCTCTCATTCCCATCCAGTTTGTTTGTAGAGAAAGCAGTTCCATATTAGCTTGGCGAGGGTTCCAAATTATTCCTATTCCTCCTGATGCTCCTTGAGACTGCTGGAATACTGATGTCCATTTTCCCAATTTCTGACTCATGCTTAATCCTTCTTCTTTACTGAGTTTAGTTTCTTTTATTAGTATGATATCTGAGTCAAAAAGGTTGAGGTTACGCTTTAATAAGTGCTTTTTGCTGGGGGCATTCAGGCCCCTAGCATTCCAGGTTGTTATCTTCATTGCTCCTTGGGAAGGAACTTCCCCTTCCCATTGTTCAGTATGTCAGAGATCTTAGTTTGATCCTTAACCTGCCCTGCTGCCTCTCTAAGTTCTTTAAATGATTTTCTTCCATGTTTCTACTTAGATTTCCCACAAATTGGTGTTTTCAATCTTTCTTGATTCATAGCAATACCTAATTTGTCAATATTTTGTTCTTCCCATACCTTCTCTATTATTAAAGAGACCTCCCCTTCCTGTACATCCTTTGTGATTATTTCTGTGATTAATTGCTTACTAATTTTTTGATTCTCTTCTATTTCTGTTTGGGTGTCTTTTAGTTCCTCATTCTTATTGTGGCCTTCTATATTGATGGGACTCTGCCCTTCTTCATTTTCCCACCAGGACTCTAAATCTTCTGAACTTAGATTTACTTTTTTGATTGAACCATTAACTTCTTTATCTGATTCAAACATATCTTTCCCATTACTAGGGGTTTTCCAAAACTTATACTTTTTTCCTTTTCCTTTCTTTCTGATGGTTATATTGCTCCACTGTGCTGAATCTGCTGGCAGAATGTTCACTTGCATATTTTCATTGTTTGTATTATCCATTTCTTGCCTCATTTCTAAAGCTTGTTCTATTTTGCTTTATGTCCCTTGCTCTTTTTTTTTGAATTCAGTTGATTCCAAGTTTATTGACGCTATTTTCTTCTTTTTTCCTGGCATCTGATTTGCCCTTATTTTTGATGTACCTTCTGATCCAGATGCTTGAATCTCTTTTCCTTTATGTATCTTATGTGATTCTTTTGCTAATAAACTCTGATCGATTAGGTCATTTTGTATCAGTAGGATTTCATGATAAAGCTGATTTAATTTAACTATATTTGATTCCATTTCTTCTATATTCTCTTTTTCTTTCTGACAATCCTTGCAATTCTTGATTTTGTTAAGTGAGTGTTGATAACTGATCTGCTCTTCTACTTCTATCTCCCTTGATTTATCCCCATTTTCTTCATTTGTTAATACTGTCATCTTACTATCCAAGGGCCTTAGATCTGAAGATTTTCCTTTTTCTTGTGAGGCTAGAGTTGTTGCAGTATTTGTTTCCTTACTTTTTGCCTTCATGCCTGAATTTCTTTTGGTGTTTAACTATTTTTTAATGTTTTTGACAGTTTGAGATTTGGTCAAGTTAACATCTAAAATTTTATGGATTTCTCCTGTGTATACTTTAAATGTTAGTTTATATATGGAATGATTTATGATTATTTTTCTATTTATAGGTTGATTTTGATCATATTTAATCAAAACCCTAATCCTATTTTCTTTATTAGGGTTATATTCAAATCCAATTAAATTAACTAATGAATTGCCAATTTTTTTAATGGTGGTTTCTTCCATTAATTCTGATGGGATTTCTTTGCATTCCATCCATTTAATCTCTTCCAGGCTTTCCATGTGATTTTTATTAAAGTTAGGTTGCCATTTTAGAAATTTAATATGATGGCCTTTGTAAAATAGTTTATCAAATTTTAGAATTTCTTCCTTGTCTTGTTTAGTTGTACATAATATAAACCAAATTTTATCTACAAAAGTGTTAAGGGTACTTACCTTGTCGCCCCATTTCCTGGTAATGATGTTCACCAGACTAGATCCCTTCCTTGATGGACCATTCCAATTTATATAGATGCCTTTATCTTCACAATCCTTCCATCTGTTTTAATTATAGGGATTGCTTATAATAATTTCTTCATCAGATGTTTGCAACTCAATGTATACTAGTTTAGGGCTAGCTTGAGTTCTTTCTTTATGCTTTGCTTGATCTCTTTTTTGGTGCGGAGGTATATATACCGATTTCCTTCTGTCTGTATTTGTGATTTGCTTTTCTTTTTCATTGGATTGCTTTAATGGAGCCTTCCAATTTATGTGAAAATTTCCTATTCTTTTTCCAATAGGGATTGCATTAGCTTCTGAGATCCTATGTGGCTATTTTGGGAGTCCTGTCTAGAGTGGATTCTTCTTAGATTTAGAGCTAGGGTTGGATTCAGAATTTACCACAGAGTGAATTTGATGAAGATACGATTTTTCCTTTGGATTTTTTCCTTTTCTAATATCTATCTTTTGCTGTAAACAGGTCTAATTTTTTCGACTCCACACTATTTGCCAACCATCTTTTTCTTGGTGAGATTGATTTTCGCATATTTCTAAGATTCAGCTAGAGTGGAGTTGCACAAATGTTTCAAAGCTGTTATTGATAGCTTTGCTGGTTATGCTTTTCCCTATTTTTGATTGCGAGAGGACATCGAATTGATTTTTGGTTACCAAAGAGGGTTTCCGCGAAGTTTTCTGCTGGTGTGCAAATGATTTCATGAAGGAGTGAATGGGTTTGGGATATGAATTCATAGTTTTTGTCATAATGTCAGAGAAGAGCGAAAATAGTTCACTGACTTAAGTCTAATTAAACTCTTAGTTTCATATAAATAATTTAATATTTATTAATGCAAGAGGGAAGTTAATAAATAAATAATTATAATTTTATTATATTTTAAGAGTTGTTGTAGAGTTCACTTTGTAATCATTTAGTTAATAACTATCTGACTTGATGAGATAAATTATAAATAATTAAATTAAATTTATAATTTAATCTCTAGTTGCATTATGAATTAAAGGAAAAGTAAATATTAATATTGGACTTAAATAGAAGTCATTAATATTTTAGAAATTGAAATAAATATTAATATTTAATCTAATAATATAAATTTATGTTATTAATTAAATCATTTATGATTTAAGATTATTTAAATTAATAACATGATAATATTGCTTGATATTTTATCACAAAATGATTGGATATTTAAATACTTATTATTTTAAATAAATATATTGGCATAACAATTTATATTAACATGTATATTCTTACTTTATTTCTAAACACATCTTTATGATCCAAACTAAATAAGAGAAATTGGTAGATTTAAATCATACAACTGAAAACCATGTGTTTTCTAATATTCTATTTATAGTATTGTAAAATTTATTTTCATAATGGTTTTTCTTTGTGGGTTGTTTAGTTGGCCAAGTTAGAATGTGAACTAGAGGCGGTTTTTGAGATTTTTTTTTATAATTATTTGATTGGATGTCATGATGAACTTTATTATTTGTATTGAGATTTATGTTTTATGAGTTTTGTGCTACTAAGCAATTTTGAGAACCAATGTTAGTTTTTGGGTTGCCTATTAAGGAACCAAATTTGATCAATATTACTTTTTGTGGTATGGGACACTATTGTGATTTGTGAATTTTGAAAAGGTAGTCTAGGTGCATGCCTATGGAAGTGGTTTGCAATGGGGGCTATGGCCCAAAGTGGTTGCCTAGGTAACTCATTATAAGTTGTGTAATAAGTGATAACATGGTAATTAAAATATCTTGCCTAGTCCTTTCCTTGAGATACATTACAAATATAAGTTAGAGATTTTTCCTCATACATGCCTTGAGTTCTTGTATAGACTAAGGATGAAATGAAGATGATAACTTGAGAGGTATGAATAGTTTCCTCATCATCACGAGAAGGTATTCTAGTTCTGCATAGAGTCACTAGGGGGTCGGGGTCTTGAGATATTTTCGGGGTAACTCTAGAGTTAGTTCATGTGATGCCACTCCATAGTATGTAGCCTAAGTCTCCTTCATGATTTTTAAAAATATTTTCCTCTAGTGATGTACTTGTTGGATATTACTTTTGATTGTATTTTTATTGTGAGTTGTTTCTCATTGATTGAATGTCATTTATTGTTGATAGTTGACTTTTATTAATGAATGATTAGTTATTCGTTGGTGGTGTTTTTATTATTGGAGTTAGTGATTGGTAATTTACTTTTATTGATGACAATTTTTATCTATTGGTCATTGTGCTTGTGACACTTGACATTGATTTTGAGGTGGTTGTATATTTTTGGTCTTGGTATTTTTATATTGACTTGGTATGAGATGTTAGTATTGGAATGAGCATCCTTTCAATTTTGATTATCTCTTCTTCTTGAGTAGTTTGTGTCACTCTTGAGGTAGATTTGGCTATCAAGATTCCTTGCCTAGGATTATTTTATCATTTGATTATTTGTGTGTGGATCATATATTATCTCTCTTGCATGGTGGGAGTGAGAGCCTGATTAGGTGACCACACGATTGGGAGCTAGTGTATTCTTACCATTTGGGTCCCCCTTAGATTGACATATGTTGGATGGTCCTTGATACAGTGGTACCATTATCCTTCTTTCTCTTATCTTGAAGACTTCTATTCATTTGATATATCTATGTATCATGTGTTTTGAGATCCTATGAGATATTGTATTGTACATTGATGTACTTGTATTTATTTTCACATATCCTATGACATGTGTAGTAAATGTTATTCATTAGGAGTGCTTTCATATTATTATTTGTACTTTTGCATTTTCTTATATGACTATGTATGTGTTTATTCATTTTATGATTGTGAACATTGTAATTGAGACTTAAACTTATTAATAAAACTTTCTTAAATGTGACTCAACATGAAGGAAATAAAAAATTTAACTAATTCACCCCCCCTTAGTAATTCTAAAAAAATTCAACATAATCTAGAGCAATTATGGGGGCGGGGGGGTGAGAGGCCAAATGAACTTCCACCTTCGTGTGGTTGGCCTTGTTAAGTAGATAATATTAAAGGATTCTTGAAAGCTCAAACTAAACCTATCAAAACTAAATACTAATATATGGTCCCATCATCGAGTGGCTAGAGAACTTCACCATAGTCACTAATGACTATGATTTCTTCCATTTTAATGTAGATGTGTCTATGATGTTTGTTTCTATAGACTCTATATCAATTACTACTACAATTTCATCACATTTCTACATTATTAGTTTTTGATAAAGTAAAACAAATTTTAAAGGGGTGCCTGAAACCCACCAGTTAACAACATAAGATAAAATAAAGTTCAGAGCTACCTACATAACAATAGATAACAATAGGCCATAATAGGCCACCATAACCAAACAAAATAAAAAATCAACTAGAAAGAGGAATAGGCAACTGTAAACCACCAAAAGCTAGGGGCAAGACATAAAACCAAGAATACTGATTAGGGCACCTTTTATTTGACCATCTCTACTACTTTGAGCTCTAGCTCTCCCATGGTCTCTACTATAATAGTCATCAAATGAATATCAACCAAAGAATCATCTATTCCCTCTTCCTCTTGTTTGATCTCCTTCTGTTGCTTGGGCTCTCAGCTAGAAGGTTGTCCTCTTCTTTAGCAACCCTAATTTCCTCAATGTCCTTATCCTCTTTTCCCCTAGTGCTACCCTCCATCATCTAGTGCAATTTTTTTATATTATCATTTAATCCTTTAATAATATTGAGGCTCTAGGTAGCCAAGCTATAGAGAAAACTCTCCATCCTTTCCATTCTTTTTTCCATCTCAGTAACCCTTGCATCTAGCTTGCTAATTCTGATGGTCCCCTCCTCCCCTTCCTTCCTTTCTTGCCCTTGCATCCTAATCTTTATCTCTTTTATTTCATGGAAAATCCACTTAATTTACTAGAAATTGTCCACCATACTATTGCAGGTATTATTTAGAAGGTTTAGTCCTGCCTCCTAGCATTATTGCTTAGAATCTCCAAAGTTGGATCAATGAGTTCCTCCAACCAAATTCTTCCATCACTTCCTTTCAAGACCTCTAGCTAGATATGTTCTCTCACTAAGCCCATTTTTTTAGTCCAAGTTTCAGAGTTCCTCCAAGCAATTTTTTTTCCCTTAGTGCCAAGAGTATGAGTGGTTTTTTCCAAACCATAATCCTCTTTACTCTCCTCTTGAGCTTCGAGATAAGTCTCCTTGCCCTTACCATACACCTTCTTAGCATCTTTATCTCCTCCCCTCCTCCTTTTGGCCAAGCTATCATCCTTCCTACTAACCTATATCTTACTAGTGCCCACCTCTTTTACATCCTCCTCCTCATCCGTTTCCATCCCCTCTTCCTCTTCATTGTAATCCTTCGCAGAATTTACCTTAGGCTTAGTCTTCCTACCCTCCGAGCCTTTTCTAGTATTTTTCTTCTTTTTCCTACCCAATTCCTTCATAATCTTGGTCACCTCCTCTTCATCATCTAAATGTAGCCCTTCACTATCTCCAGTGTTAGAAGGAAGTTAAGAGCTTTCTGTTTCCTCCGAGGACTCCGCTTTATGGGCTATAGATCTACCATGGATTTGAGTCTTAACGTTTTCATAAATAAGTAACAACAAACCCTCATGGAAGGTCGGGTTAGCATACACTTTCTTCTTGAAACTTGTGATATTCTTATTTTATGAGAAGAAAAGGTAGTAGGGGATGGAGATTTTTGTTGCATACCTGAAGTGGTTTAGGATGACAAAATGGTGGGTTCGGATTCTATCATACCTTGTGTCAAGCATAATGCATGAGATAATGTCTACACTATTAGTTATTATTGCTACATTTCCATAATGAATCACCATCATTTCTTTTGTGATAAATATTATCTATTGGTAAATAAACTTGTCACTTTTAAACTCTTGACAATGTGCCCAATGGAAGTGTGAAAAACTAAATACAACTATAGGATAAACCACTTCATAGTGTGATATTCCTCTACATTTAGGAGCAGAAACTCTCTTGTATATATTTTTAGAATGAAACAAGAACATATGAACACATTAGGCACTTGGTAATACTCTAAAAATCTTCTTTGTATACTAATAATTTGTTTGTCTTCTATTTCTATTTCGTAGGTATCTGAAGTAATTGAAGCAACACTTAAACTCTTAATTGCATCTATATTAGACACTTTGTTTTCTACCTATGAGTTGATCCTGTTAGTGAACATATTCAAGAGAAATTGGCAATTAATATATTGGATATCCTTTACTATTTATGTTTGAAATAAAAAATAAAATGTTATGCTTGAGTGGACCAAATTAATGGAGATAGTATTAGATGTTAACTATGTAAATCTCTTGGTTTTAGGCAATGCATAAGGAGACCCTAGTTCAATATGGAATCTCAATTGATATGCGTAGGACATCACATCACATGGAGCTAAAAAATGCAACAAGTTTCCATTTTTGTTACAAGTCATTAATTAGGTATTTTAAGTTATAGAACATCACAAACAGTATAACATGACTTTTATAATTGAGGGTAATGTCCTCAGCATGTGAGCAAATGATTTTTTTTTTTCTTTTCTCCCTTGCTAAGGATATTTTTTCAGCCATAGAAGTCAGAAATCTAACATTCATGATGGCTTATAAATTAAAAAAACTTATAGACCTATTAAATAATGTAAACTTGGTGCATTGTTTTAGCTCTACCTATTGTCCATGCATATGGAACACAACTACACATGGATTCTTGATTCAGAGTGGTTGAATCTTATTTTGGATGGGAGGGAGAGAAGTCAAAGACATATGGGTGCTTTAGTGGCTAAAGATAATGATTCTTCACTATTTACATTGTAGTTATATCACATAGTTCCTTATTTTGACTATTGGCACATTCTATATTTTGATGTTATTAAAAGTAATGTTTTGTTTCCTTTGTTGAAATGTGTCATGCCTTCATTCACTAAAATTGATCTTTGCTAATTGTAACCATATTGGTAACATGATGATATTAGTCTTCTTAAATTTATTGTTATAACATTATAGATCCTAATATGCATATAGCACACTCACCAATACAACAAAACTAGAACATATCTTGAAACTTTTTAACATCTTCTGTAATGCTAATTGATCATGATTTTGTTGAATTTGGTTGTAGGGTATTGAGAAACATAACTGAATGAGAAATTTGGGTTGTAGGTAAAGAAAACATCTCTCCATAATTTGAGGGTAATTCTAGGTAAGGATTAAATCTATTTATGGTTTGGATCTAGTAGGAAAGTATTGATGACAATGTTTTTCTAAGGTTCCTACATAATGTTGTTTTGTTACATGTTTGGAGCTGAATGAGGGACATTATGTATTTGGACCTCTCTTTCTTATGAATTTCTATTTTTGTAGATAATTTCTATATTTCTAAACCATATCCCAACCATTCTATTTTTAGAACCTATATCTCTCTAGTGGTTAGCATATATAGACAATTGGTATCTTGCATTTAAAATCTTAATTTTCTTTTCATAGTCATCATTTTATTGTAGAAAAATAAAACAACATAGCTTGCATATCTTAGGGAGATTTATTTTCTGAATTAGAAGGGACATTTTTCATAGGTCATTCCTTTAGGCTCCATTTGGTTTGTGGAATTGAAGAAATTGAGATTTCTACAATTCTCGATTTAGCCAAATCAAGGTTTTACAAATCTTGATTCCTATTTTGGGGATTTTACTTGAACTGTTTGTTTCACTTGGAAGATAAGTAGGCAGATACATTTTTATCCATTTGGTTCTTCAAATTAGAATTGGAATTTAAATAAAACAATAAATATTGGATTGACAAAGTAGGAGGAACTATATTTAACTTATTGTTATTGTATGAAATCCAAAAGGCATCGACACTTAGTGGAACTAGCAGGTATATCTTGTATACAATGAACAATTGAAGACTACATTTAAAGAACCATTTATTATTCCCAAAATAGATCTAAATGGGGAGATACAAATGTCCACAACTCCAACACAATACACTACATGTCTTTCAAATTACCCAATTCAACATTATGCTCCACTTCTATTATCATTTCAACAACTCCCTTTGTTATCTATCTGGTATCAACAAAATATAACACACAGATAGTTTCTTAACATACTAATGGTGGGACCCTCCTCATTTGATTCAAACTATAGTTTATTAGATTTCAATAATCTGTGACAATAATAAATGTTTCTTTGAGGAGAGTACACTATGGTGCAATAACCATTGAATTATGTTCATTGTGAATTAGTTCTTGATCAAGCATGCAATAAAATTTGGACACCTGAGTCTTGCTCTAATTCTTGCAATTCCTCAATACTTCAATTATGCACATAGAAACCAAAAAAGAGTCATACATCCTCCATAATTATGCACATAGATGTAGACAAAAGTCTTTTTATTTTTATCAGCTTTCTAAAAAGTGTAACTGGGTTTTAAATTTCAATTCTTGGTCTAGAGAGGGAAGTAAGATAACCTAGTTTTGAGGCAAAATTAGAAGTTGAGTATTCTGATTCCATTTTGCCAATTTTGAAACAAAAACAATTTTTTTCAAATCCTAATTATGGAGATGTCAATTCCTGTCATTTTCCACAAACCAGCGAACCCATAGTGATCATACATTTGTCTTGATTTCTCAGACATCATTTATATTCACTCACCTTGGATTAGGCACCTTACATTTGTCTTTGACTAACATTCTTATCACCTATTTGTCCTATCCTTTTGAAATCAGAAAAATCCACAATCATATAAAACTAGTTAATCTTTTATCAAATTTAGGTAGTTGTAGCTAATACTTAGGAGTATAGTTTATTTCCAAAATTTTGAAGAATTGAAATGAACCCCAACATGATGCTTATGATGCCATTAACCTCTAGAAAATATTTTATATTTAGTCACGATAGAGACTAGATGTTCCACATTCTCAGTTTGGTCTTAGCACAGGTGAAATTTGTTTTAAAAATTCACCATCTAGTAAGAAATCATAACAATAATATTCAATGCATGTCTTGGTAGTGTTCTTGAAATTGCCAACCAGTTCAATGTGTAAGCTAAGTGTATGGAGAAAGTTGACTTGGGATCATACCTTTATAAGTTGGGGAAAATAACATGATTTCACGATGTGGAGGGTCCATATGATTTTTTTAAATTTACAAAATAGGGAGATCATCGAAGCTTTGATGAATATTTGTTGATCTATTGATGATAGTTGCCATCGATGACATAGAAATGTTGTTAGAATCTCATAAGATTTTGACAATGTTTCGACAAGGCCTAGCATCAATGGCATGGCAAGCTCATCAATAATCACTCCTAATCATCAAATTTGATGTTAGCTAGTTATGGTTTGATGTTGCTTGACCTGATAGAGATTGGGCTCATTTTCAATGGAGATGTTTGTTGATCTATCAATGATAGTTGTCGTTGATGAAATGACAGTATCATTAGGATCTTATAGGAATTTGATGATGTTTGGTCTACATTTTGATAAGGCTTGCTGCAGATGGCATGGCAAGTTCATCGATAACAAATCCTAATCATCAAAGTTCAGAGGTCTTGGTTATGGTTTGACATTGCCTCTTGACAAATATTGAGCTTATTTTCAATGAGGTTGTCCGTTGATAAATAGATAACCCTATCTTTTAGCAAAATTTTGACAAAATAATAATGAAAAAATATTTCAACCATTGGCTGTCAAAAAATTGACCAACCCTTGTCAAAAAAAAGGTCTAAATTTACTAGTGAATATAAATTGTACAAGGTATTAACATTATAAGGAATAAAATTTTCAAAATTTTTTGGTAGAATAGATATTTGTTAGCTCTAGATTCTTAGTTAAAAGATTCTTCAATACTACATAGAACAATTTCATAAATAGAATTTACAAAACAAAATGTTACATAACCTATTCCAATGAAATTTAATTATCCAAAAGATCTCATTCTAAAATGTCTCTACCTTGGATTTTTTCTACATGTATTTGATATCTTAGGCATTCCAATTATGATGCTATCATCTTAGCAAGAAAATTGATGCAAAAGATCTGTTATTTGTAGATAATGAGCTAAAAGACTCCTTGAGTTGAAAAGACTAAGTAGATGTTCAAACAATCAAATGTTCACACTTAAAAAATTAAGCTAGTTGTGCACAACATGCATCTTGAGAGTCTTGAATCAAGAAGACATCTAAAAACACTCTACTAAGCATCCTATCTATTCACAATTTGATTTTATTGTGTGTGAAGCACATGCTAGTTGTGCACAACATGCAGCTTGAGAGTCTTGAATAAAGATGACATCTAAAAATACTCTGCTATGATTGTTGACTAGGGCATAGACTAATTTAAGGCCCTTCTTAAAACTTTTTTGGGCATATGGAGAAAAGTAGTAAAATATTAACATCTAAGGCTTTCTTACTATAAAATTATATCCAATGAATACAAAATTATGTTTTTCCTGCTTGACCATAATAGAGGTATTCCCAACCTCAATTTAATAGAGTTGATTCTTTAGGAGCTAACAACATTTAGATAAAGTAAGAGGCTCCTAGGTTCATGTCTCAAAGTTTCACATCAATGGGACTGTTGGCTCCTAGGTTTGCATTCATGGCTTTGGTGATCCAACTAATGATATTATGAAGGCTCTAATGTATGGCTTGAAATGATTGGAGGCCCAATACAATGACTCCAAAGAAGTTTTTGAATGCCAAGGAATAAAGAAGGAAAAATATAAGGGCAAGAATATGAACAAGAAGGCCACCACTAGAATAACGAACAAAATATCAATTCTAGAGTGAGAGTCATCGTCATGATCACACCAGTGGTATGGATCATAAAAAAAATTGTATGGATCAGAACCATGGGTAACATGAGATCTTGGTGGTGGTTTGAAAGGTGGAGGTGGTAGAAGTTATACTATACCATGAGGTGGTGAATGAGGATGGAAATGTGTAGGAGGAGGAAGAGGAGTAACAAGACTCATTGCCCAATACTCTTATCTATTCTCCAAAGAAACAAGAACTTGTTCTTGTGTATGAAACACCCTCACTAGTAGTGGTTTCATTGGCCCTAAAGTGGCATGTGAAGAATAAAACCCCACTAGCAATCATGTTACTTCTATACTCAAGAATTTAGGAAGTAGAGGAAAGGCAATGATTAGGACACCTTAGAATAGTCTTGTTACTTCTAATTAATACCACCAACATATAAAAATGTGAGATTTCTAAGAAGAATAGAATTAGTTTATCACATTTTAAAGAATCTTGGTGATGTTATTATTGTGTGAGTGTATTGGAAGCCAATGGTGGATCTAGTGGTGGATGCTATTCATGAATAATTTTATCACATAACAAATCCTCTCTTACATCTACCCTTGTAGATGGTGCTAGATGACTATGAAACTTTGCCTTTTCCTTTTAGCCTAGTAGAGGGTATAAAGTTGGAGATCGAAGAGTAGAGGAGATTTTTTAAATATTCTCTTCTTACTACCACTATTAAATCATCCAAAAAAAACATCCATCCAATGATAAATTATACAAATCTAAAATAAACTCAACAAGGGTTTCATGTACTTGTTATAGAACATATGATACAAATAAGGACACCTATGAATGAAAAGAGAAAAATCCATGACCACTCTAGAAAACAATGGAGTTTGTGGGATGAGTAACAAAACTTGAGTGTGGAAATTTCATGGATCCCATCAAATTACTTTTTGTGAAAAAATTAAAATTTGAATATGAATATGTATTCCAATTCCACCTATTTGGGTGAAATAGAAAATGCCCTTTTTTGGGTAAAATTGGCATACATATTCCTATTCTTAATTCCTATTGGATGCACCCAAATAGAGAATTGAAATTTTAAGAATTTATCAACACTTATTCGACTCTAATTCCCACTACCAAATAGGCCCTAAGTTCTTTCTTTAAAAACTAAAAACACAATTAAAAAACTAAAAAATGTGAAATAAATTGCACATGCATACTTCTCAAATTTTTAACTCAAGATCTAGGTTATTTCTAAGCCTACAATGAGTTGGAAGATTAGAATTAAAAATTATAATAGGAGACATTGAATAAAAAGTAAATAGACACTCTTGTTCCAAAAGCAGGGTGTGATGCTCTAATTTGGTATGTAATTGTCTGTCAATCATAAAATCACTATTTTTAACAATATATGAATAATACAGCTATGATCAAATTTGGAAATGTTTATATGTTTGTCAACATTGAAATTGTAATTCCCAAAAGTGGCCATCATGGAGAAAAGATAAATACCCAATTGATGTTTGATTAGAATATTAAGACCACAACCCATTTGAGTTTTGCCAAAATGATCTAGGTTTGAGTTTTTAAGATATCTTTCTTGCAAGTTAGAACTGAAACCATCTAGCAGATTTTGAAAACTTGAAGAGAGTTATAGGAGTTACTACACAAACTAGTGCCTTAAGAATGGTGTATATATCTTCCTTGCATTGTCATTTTACTTGGAAACATGTTCATTTTATGGATGTCAAGCTTAGCACACTTCTATTCTTCCCCCTGTCCAATAGAAAGGGAGAGGTAACCCTTGGGCACATCCTTGTAAAAATCCTCTCCTTTCTTATGACTCAACTACAAAGAAAAATAATGGAGATGCATAGTACCTTGATGAGGCATTGTGGCATGACAAGAATCATATTGCAGACCACTAGATAATAGTTAAAACCTTAAAATTCTTCATAGACACAACCTAACACTATAAAGACCTTCATTCAAATACAAACCCTAACACTATAAAGACCTTTAATTTTGTTGGAGACAAAACATAACACTAAAAAAACCTTCGATTTCTTTTGAGACAAATATTATCATTGTAAAATTCCTCAATTTCTTTAGCTACCAACCCTAACCTAATTTTGCATTTCATATCTTGCAATAGGTTGTTCATATAATTATGGGACCCATGCATGTTCCCCTACTTAGCCTTTTCACATTAAATATCACACTTTCAGAGAGTAGCCCCAAATGCTCATGCTATGGAACATTCTACTATAAACTACTATTAGATGGAGTGTCTCCTTTGAAGAAACCATAAGAGAGAGTCATCCTTTCCCTACTAATTTTACAAAAGTCCCACCTTTGAACCTTGCCACATTGTTGCACAACATTTAGGTTGCCAAATTAATTCTGATGGTTGTCTCCAGAGATGACATGCACCTTCCACATCATCACTCACCACCTGATTGTCAAAAGCCACTATGTAACCTATCTTTCCCACAACAAAGTCATGGCTATCAAAAATAACTATTTGACATTTTAACAAAATGAGAATTATTTAACCAGTGTGAGGAACTAGAATCCATCGAGGGATCTTCTCAATAAATGTAGCCTATTGGTTGATAATAAAAATTCTTTTCTACTAATAAAGGAAATTTTTGAAAAGTAAGTATTCAAAAATTTTATTGGTAAATCATCTTTTTGGTAGAAGTGTATAATTTTTTCAGTTAATATTTTGAATTATTTTATTTAATCATGTAGTTAAATATTTTTAATTATACTTTATTTAAGCTAACTTAGGATAATGCATTGCATGGAGTTTACATACATGACATCTAGGAGTTTGTACCCATATTTGCACATGGAATAGGAAAAATTATACTTTAGGTGGTGATAGTTGCTATCAAATTCTACTTTATTAAGATCCACCTTTAGTGCATATATCACATTATCATCCTCTACACATTGCACATACTCCATTGCATAATGGAGAATGACCCACCTTTGGTGGACATGTGATTTTACCTTATGTGGGTGATAACTTATCTACTTCTTATCATGGTCTCTTATTGTCTTGCCAATATAAGTAGGCATATTGTATGCATTTCCATTATTATCAATAATATCCTTATTACAATTTAATGTAATTATCTTATCATTTCTCTTGTAGAAGTTATATTGATCTTTCATTTGATCCTAGGGGTGTTGTAGAGTCACCTAATACTCTAACCTGGTATTATAACCCTCAAGGTCTGAAGACTTTTTTCTCAAAAGAAGAAATTTTAGCTTGATCCAATTATACGTGCAAAATATGGTTATTATTCACCACCACTACATCTGGGAGGTTGTTTTGATGAAAATTGACTATGAAATTGCCTATATTAGACAAAAGTCAAATAAGTGATAAAATAGTTTAGCATATTGAATCATACAACCTGATCTTCCCCTTTCTAATATGAATTGTGAAATATTTCATTTTTATTTATTTAACATTATCATTTCACAATATTATTTCATAGTATATCTTATTTTCTAAAAAAATATTCAAGGCTTGGCTCACTACCCCTCCTCTTGTATTTTAAAAATACATGTAGGCACTCATACAAAAAGGACTATGCATCAGTTTAGAATAAATCACATGCCCTCCTACTTTGAACTAATATAAAAGTTTTATGCTTTCATATATGTATCTATATAGTGAGATTATATTTTATCATAAATATGGGACTAATTTTCTAAATTAAGAAAATATTAGGATAGGACGTCTAAAATTCCTCAATAATAATTGGTAATTTCTATTTTCTCTCCCAAGAAATCATCGATAGTAGCATCCATATCATTATGAGGATTTCACATAGCATGCCAATATTGACCCTTATCATCAATATATATAAGGTTTTCACATTTACAATTATAAAAACTAAAAATCCCACAGTCACTTGCATGTGTGACTAAAAGTCCCAACAATAGTGTTGTCATTTGTGCCACCAATTGTAGCAACATCACCACCGATAGTGTTTCCCTAATTATCCTCCTCATGGCTTGTGTTACTAGCATCATATGATGACCTACTAGTGAGACACATGGACACTTCAAATTCCACATGACACATCCTCATTTGACCATACCATAGATGCTATATGCCTAGTCATTGCACTTGGTCATATTATTTGTATAAATAGACTTAACTTCTTTTTGCACACATGGATATTTGTGAGTAAAAATTTGATGCCCATTTGACTATCAAAATAAGGTTATTATTTTTTGCTATGAAAATAATACTATGATTGAATTCAATTAAGTGATTTTCTAGTGTCATCAAGGGTTTGAATTGTTTACCCTTTACCATTGAGCATTTTGATTTTGTAGTTCAACTTTAGAGGTGTTGGCATAATCATTAAAAGACGAAGGAATGATACCAATGGAACTTAGTTGTGTAACAAGTTATGAGTTGGTTTTCATTGATGCCAAAGACTAAAATATAGTATCAATCAATACACGGTTGTGACTGGTGATCTAGTGTAATGGAGTTGGTACCATCACATCAAGGGGGAGATGAAAGAATTTCAATTTTAATTCTTTCTTAATGGAAAAACTATTGAAGTCATTGAAAATTTGTGATTTATGTTCATACAAGCTACAACTAATAAGAATGACAAACAAAAGTGACTTGAGTACATGCTAGACATCAGATAGTGAATTCAAATTTTGGATTCTCAAAGTATGGATTGTAGTTGAATGATCAACGATCATATAAAAGATTATTATTTTTGAAGAAGAAGGCTAGATTTCAATTTGATAAGAAAGATGTCAGCAAGTTAAGTTAAGTAATCTCAAATAAAATAAGAAGAGGAAGTGAGAAGAGAAGAGTGTAAAGGTGAAGTGTGTTGATGAGGGCTAGTGTGCCAAGCAACACAATGATGAAGTGTGTTATAGCTAGTAGAGCTAAGAATAATCAATGATTATATTTGTTATAGAGTTGAGGAAGATCATATCAAGTTCCAGATAGGTCCAATGAACATCAAAGTGATCTATATCAAGCTAAGTGAAGTAGCTATCACATTTAGATCAATATTTATGTCATTTTCAAACCACTACACCAACAAATCTTGTCAAGCGTGAAATTTAAGAAGTTCTTTGTATCAAATCCCCTAACCGAGTGACACATTACTTTTTATTCTAAGTCCTTTAACCATACTACTCTTAGCTAGGAAAGGCTCTCACAAGTCTATACTAAATTCCTTAATCGAATGCCACTCAAAAACATCTTTGAAATCTTTTAATAGAGATAAAATATTTACCAAACACACTTCAAGAGAGTGTAAGCTTTGTGAGAATTATGCCACACATATTGGTTTTTACCCTAGTTGGGTTTCCATGAGATAAATCTACATGTTATGTGATGCTACTTGTGTCTTGATTATTTTTTCTTAATCCTAACCGATTAAGTTGTAGTTTCCTATTTCAATAGAGTAGTGTGAATTAAGGTTAGAAGAAGTTTTGAAGTTTTTTCAATTTAAAAATTCACCTCAACTCGCTAGTACATTCATTAGTGATTGGACCAACAATTGGTATTAGAGCGCGATCCTATGAAAGTAGGCATTTAACAACTCAAGGAAAAGATCAAAATTATGAAGAGGGAAGCACCAAAGTTTTTAAAGGAAAACTATGCTCTATGGTGTGTAAAGATGAAGTTACATCTCAAAACACTAGGAGATGCATATTGGAAGCATGTAGAAACCAAGTTCATGTAGCCTACACTACCGCTTGATCCAAGTCAAACAAAGAAGAATGAAGTTTATACTACTAAAATCACCCAAAAATGACCATCTAGACAATGACCCCCTTTTCTAGAATTTTTTTCTTGATTTATCTATTGCTTATTCTTGATCAAATCAATATTATATCACTCATTCAATTATAACTTATGGTTTGACCACTTTATCCTAAGCCTTTTATTTAATTGAAAGAACTTTATCCCTTTTAATTGAATAAATTCTCCAAGTCCAACTTATCCTAAGTGTGCACATGAAAAAGCATTATGCCCTTTTTCAAAAATAAAAGAAAAGGATTTTTTTCTCACATGAAGGGCACACTTTTCTATGTGAGAGGAATATTTATTTTCAAAATAGCTTTAATTGTTCTCCACAAATTTTTTGTCTCTTAAATTTAACCATTGAAATTTCTTAGGTGAGATTTTTGTGCACATGGATCACTTTAGATGCATTCTCCACCCTTGATTATGCATCTTTTCCCCCTTAATCTCAACCATCCATTTCTATTTAAAAGGAGACTCTCTCCTCATTCTCTCATATCATTCTATTTTATGCTAACATTATGATAAGATCACATGTAGAAGGGTATGTATCTCCACTTAGGTGCTCTCATCTTGGGCCATCTTCACAACATGGGAGTAAGACAAACAATGAAACTGCTAGTGAAGACCTCATTATGTTCCAACAAGATGAACACCTTAAAAGGCTTATTCTTAAGGCATTATAACAAGATGGGGACCAAATATTTCCAATTCATGACTTCTATAGGATGGAAGTTACCCCATGAATATGACATCCAAAGAATCATTCAAAAGACAGAACCAATGAAAATTGAGATCTAGAATAAGAAAATTGAGGACTTACAAAGCCAAGGTGCATGCATGAAAATGGAAATGGAAAAACCTCAAACTTCATTCATTGAAACCATATGTGCACTCTCTTTTAAAACAAGTCTTTACTTGATGACTTTTCCAAGGGACATGGAGATTCCTAAATATGATGGCAATAGGGATCCATAGGATCATGTTAGACAATTTTAAGTGCTTAGCATGAACTTCATGCATAGAGACACTTGCCTAATGAGGTCCTTTCCAAGAAGTTTGAATCGACATGTTATTGAGTGGTTCAAAAAAGTATCTCCTCCTCTTAAGTCATTTGATAAGTTTATGAAATTATTCATTCAACACTACTCATACAACATACAAACACCACATTATTATGCTAGACTTGTACAATATCAAACAAAAACAAGGGGAGCCTTTTGTCACTTACAAATATGGATAAAATTACACTTTATATCCTCATGAAGTCCCCCAAAATGAGAAAATTGATATATTCATTAGCACTCTCTTACCTGAGCTATATTATGATATTAAGAAATAAGTGTTCCTGACATTCAATGACATGATTGAGAGTGCATATTTTATTGAGGATGTAACTATTAAGAGGGGTGATATAGTCCAAAACAAAGATAATAATGGAAATGGAAATATGAAGCAAAAAGGTAAGCCTTGGAATGAAAAAAATGTATGTTGTTAATGATGGGGTTGTTGATGCACCTAAGATCAAGGAGCCTACTTTGAACTTAGTTAACACTATTCTAGCTACCAAGAAATAAGAGGCTACCAAAATGAGTGATTCAGGATAATCTTAATCTTTATGAAAAACCTAAGTTCACTCGGCCACCTAAGCCTAAGCACAAATTCACTCCATTGGCTGACTCATATGATGTGATCCTTGAGACCTTGCTTGACAATAAGATCATTGCTTTTCCAGACAACTCAAGACCTTATGACCCCACTATTAAGGCTTCATGGTGGAGGGATGATCACTTTTTCAATTACCATAGAATTGATGGTCATAATACTAATAAATGCCTTAAGCTGAGGGACATCATACAAGACCTCATTGATGAAAAAAAAGTTAGCTTAGATGGACTAGTTAAGAACTTAGATCACAAACCTTTCAAACAATCTCTTCCTAAGTATGAAGAAGGGGAGACGTCCAATGAAAACAAGAAAAAAATGATGCAAAAATTAATTATACATACACAAATTTTGACAATGTCATACACATGCTTGAAGCCATTGGTGAGGAAAGCATTTGTCAAGGCCAAAATTATATATGAGGAACCTAACTATGATACTAATAATGAAAGACCTAAAATTATCTTGAGAACTTATGATACCTCCAAGTGTTTTGATGAAAATAGACCTATGGTTTCACTTAGGGTTATAAATTCCTTTTCTACTTATGGTGAAAGACTAAACACCATTACTAGGGGTCAATCCAAAGTTGTCCTTAAAGTCACTGATAATCTAAAATAAGCTAATGCTAAAAAAATGGGGTCTTCCTTATCTAAGAAAATTGCTACCACTACTAGGTCCACTTACAACCTTGTGAATTAATTACAATGCACTCCTAGTCAAATTGCCATTTTTGAGTTGCTAGAGTTATCTCCTTTGCACAAGGAGATCCTAGAGAAGGCTTTAGCTAGTTCCCCTACTGACATTGACATGAATAAGTTCCAAGATATAATTTATCACATTTCTATGTTGTATTACCTCTCATTTTTTGAATAAGATGACAAGTCTCTTAGCCATCCACATAACCTTGCATTGCATATTGAAGTCCAAATCTATTATACCTAAGTCAGATGAGTGTTGATAGACAATGGTGTAGGGTTAAATATTGTTTCTTTCATTGTTGTTCAATAATTGGGTCTCTTTGAATTTTCAATTGACCCTAGGCACAAAACTATGATAAAATATTATGATGAAGTTGAATGTTCCTCCAAATGTCTTATTGTGCTACCTATTTGGGTTGGTCCTGTGGAAAAAGATGTGGTATTCCAAGTTCTAGAAATTGCACTCACTTATAATATTTTTCTAGGGAGACATTGGATACATGACATGCAAGTTGTTCCATAATTTTTTTATCAATGGATTAAGTTCTCCTTCAATGGGACCAAATTTTTGATTCCTAGGGATAATTCTATGTCAATAATCACGCTCACTTTGAATCCCTAGTTCCAAATAATATGAAGCTAGGAAAAGATAAAACTAATGAGCATTAGTGTGCAAGCACACACCTTAGATTATTTTTCCACATTACCCATTTCCCCATGCTCCTATAGTAAATTGTCTGAACACAGGAAGCCCTCATCATTAACTATGCCTATCTATGATACATTTTTCTAATCATCAATTCTATTAGAAGATGAAAAGGAAGACCAAGATATTAAGGATTGGATATAGAGAGAAGAAGATCCAGTTGATAAGATTACACTTACTACACCCATTTATCTTAAGAGGTATGGAAATGGCTATTAGTTTCTTAAAAATATGGGTTACCTAGACATGGACCTATTGGTTTTTTTTAGACTACTAGGTACCTTAAACCCAATACCAGAAAACATAAGACAAAAACCAATTTAAGGATTAACCAAATCCTATATTTAGTGTGATTAGTCTTAGCTTCTGGACCAACTTCAATAGAGTATATGGATATTCCCTTCACTTTAGGCTTTGCATGGCCAAGGTGGGAAAACCTTAGGGATTTATCTAAATTTTTTAAGATACTCTTCTCTTCAAGATTATCCCCTATAGCAAAAAAAATCATAATCTTCTTCTTAAATTTGTAATAAACTTGTTTAGTACAATGGCTATTTATAATCAATAGGAAAGCAATTATAAATAAGGGCTGGCCAACAAATTTAGTTCTTGATTACTTGAAATGGAAAATTGGTTATGATTGATGTACATATCTTTAAATTATATAAACTATAAACTTGTAATTAAACTCAAGTGATTAGTGCCTTACCCATCGTTATATAGAGTCAATGTCAATAGTCTTGGACCTATTTAACTAACTTGTAGTTAAATTTGTCAACAATTATCTTTAAACTTCATTCTTATCATATCCCTCTCATATACCCAAAACCCTACCTCTTATTGGAAGCAATTACTTAATTCCTTGATTTAAATGCAATCAATAAGAGATATATAATCTATCTAAATTGTATTAAACTGAATGAACATTGCTCATTTCAATCTCAAATACACAGATATGTAAGGAAGGAGACAAAACTTAGATATAGAGATAAGCATAAATTCTCTTTGAAAATACATACAATACTAGATATAGACTCACAATATAACTTAGAACTTGGCCATTTGATCATTCATATTCATTATTCTCTCCAACTCACAAGTTTGAACACATTCATATGATCACAAAAGACTGAACAGACTGTAAAATAATATTGAATGAAAAATATACAAAAAATTCGACCTCAACTCCTCATCTTGGAAGTCCTTATATAGGATTGCAATAAGATATAGATGGGAGGAGGAAACATGTCAAAACTTGAATGGATACAAAAAGTGGCAAGACATGCCCAAAATGTTATACAAGACAATTCTTAGTGTTCGATCAAAAAAGAGGAAGTAGTTGAAAAAGTCAACAGGTAAAAACTTATGTCATGCACTTTGAATTTAATCCCCTTTGTCTTTTTATGCCATCTGCATCCTCAAAAGCTTTTATCCTTTTGATAAAGTGATCAATGCATTTGATCTTATCTTTTAATCTCTCATTTTCCTTTAACCTTAATAACGTTTTAGCTACTTTCTATTGATAAGGCATTTATTTCTCCCATCACTTCCCGTACATAGATCTATCACTTGGTGGCCCATTCTATAGTTTTGACCTCTTTTAGGTCCTTAGTGGCTTCAGTCCACTTGGCATCTATTAAGGCTTTAGAATCTACTATGAATTTATTCAAATCTATTTTTTTTTTGAATAGGGAGTCAATCAACTTATTATAAGGGGTATTAGAGCTATCTTCAAAAATTGCCACAGTGGCTTCTTGAGTCAAAATGGCACCAAAGAAATTAGACCATTCATGCCAATCCCTCACTATATTAGTGGAATCCAAAATTGGTGGTATGTAGGGTTGAATTCCCTGAGATAAAACTTTTATCTTCCACTGTATGAATCATAATTTTCTAGTGAAGAAGCCAATTAGTTCATTGACTACCTCAAAGCCCTCCTTTACTACGATTATCTTATAGAGAAAATGTGGATTTTTAGCCATAAGTAAAATAAGCCTCTCTAGGAACTATGTGTATGACCCCACAAATTGAATGTGGGTGATAGCCATGAAAGTGCCTCATTGTAGAATTGTTTAGCACTTTGTACATCAACATAAAAATTATAAGCCTATTGTGATATACTCCTCAAAGTTTCAACCTTGTGGCTCATCAAATTCTTAAGGGCGACTATCCTTACCTCATCTCCTTATTATGTGGAGAATCAATGCTCATTCTCCTTGGTTTTTCTATATCCTCTGCCTCTACTCATCTATTTGTGTTGGAGCCTTCGTTGTGTGCTTAGTAGGTTACTCTTGATTTTTCTATTCTTGGATCTGCTCTACAGTAACCGCTTGCTTTGCATTTACAAGTTGTTCTCTAAGAGATGTAACCTCAAACTCTAGTTCTTGGACCATAGCCTCAATCTCCTCAATTTTATCCTTGTAGACATGGATTTTCCTAAGCTCATCCTCATAGAGCATTCTCACATCAATGTAATCATATATAGACTTGGTAATTCTAGTCTCTTCTACCTTGGCCTCATTCATGAATGAGAAATGCTTCATGGCCTTTGAAATTTCCTTACCAGAGGTACCTTGCAAAGTCCACACAATCATATTACCCTATTTTGTACTCTACACATCCATCAGCTTAGACTTATTTGATGAGGGAGCCATACTCCAAACTACCATATATTTGGTGTCAATGTTGAACCTTGTTCCTCTTTGCAGTTCATCAACACCATATGCCTCATATGAGATGGCATTTTCCTATCTCCTTATCTATACAAGAATAAATGCTTGCTCCAAATCCGATCAGGGTACCAATAACATACCACTCCTTTGCACAAGGTCTCTTGCCTCCTCTAGAGTCATGATTTCACTCTTAGGATCATAGGTCTATAGCTTCTCAACTAGTTCTAATTTCTGCTCATTTGATTGTCCCGATTTTATTTTCAGCACCAACTTACTTTTATCTTATTATACAAAAATTTCTTGAACTTAGCTAATTTGATGAATTCATCACCCTCTATGAATTGTTGGGCCTAAATGATCCTATCATCTAGCCTTGCTTCTACTAGTTCCAAATCTGTGAGTGTATTTTTAGCTACATTCATTCTATCTTGGAGATAGCTTTGCCTTAAGTTATCAAAATACTAACTATTGCCTAGTAAAATTTGTAGAGTCCTCTATTTCACCTCTATAGGGACATGGACAACTTTTTGTCTCTTGTTTCCTTTGGTGACCCATGATGTGTTAGCATGTTCATCTTCCTCTTCTTCATCATCTAGAGTCACATAAGGCTCAGGGCTGTTAAGCATACCCTTTTTTTGTCTCCCATGGATCCCTTTGGTATTTTGGCCATGATTTCAAGATGGTCAGTGACCATCTTCCTAATCCTATGAGGATAGGGAATATCCATGTAAAATCCCATGCAATTGGGATCTAATCTCTTTATTTCCCTTTCTACCCTTAACACATCATCAAGGTTGGCAATCTTATCTACTGCCTCCACCTCTACAACAATATTAGGAATAACATCTTCATGGGGAGGCAACACATAATTCCTTCTCTCCTTAAGGGTGTTCTTCATCCAATTATCAGGATCATATATCATGTAGGGACTAGTTGATAGGTTGAAATGGTAGAGGAAAGAGTGAATTAAATCTAGGGCCTCTTTTTTAATTGAAAAGTCCTCAACCCTAAAACATCTACACAAAAATGTGCCCTTATGAACCTTAGAGCCTAAGTAATCTCTATTGACCATAAAAAATTTCCACATAAATACAATGATGGCCAATCTAGGAGGAATGAATTTTGGTAATATGTGGGGTGGCTAGGAACAACCATACACTCTCATAAGAGAAAAGGTTGGGAATAGGAAGATATATCCCCAATTATGATCTAATCTCTTACTCTTTGGGAGGAGGGAAGGTCTCAATAAAACCTTTAGGATGTTAGGTGCCCTAAAGTATCTTGGGTCTAGCATTTTCATAATAATAGTACTAAAATTATTGAAGAAGGAAACAAAATCAGAAATGTGGTATGAACTATCCCATACCCATGTCCATAGCTAAACTAGCAACTCTCCATTTATATCAATAGTATGATCAATGAAATCAGGGCTTATGTACTCCAAATTTTTGTATAAGATTAGATGCATCAACAGTGAGTAGTGATGGAACCTAAAATCTTTCATTTCTCCATTATGAGCTAGTGCAATATTTTCCTTCATCACCTCTAGAATATATTCAACATAGTCATATTCCCCTACATGGTATGAATCTTGTACATCTTTAGCTATAATAAACTATACTCCATACACAATATATGTTCCATCTTTCCAAACCACCTTGTGGGCACAATATACTATTTTTACAAAGTAATTCTTGAACCTGTCTAGAGGAATCATTTGATCCACCTTCTTAGGGTAATCACCCACACTCTTTAGTTCCATAAGAAAATAATATAACATAGACTTCCTTGTATAAGCTTTTGTATTTCTTTCAATTTTTTTTTATAGATCCTCCAAATCTATATATTGGCCCATAAAACCATCTAATCCAAAAGCGTCAATGAATGAGGCTCATTCTAGAGTACACAAAATAGTTCCATCTCTCCTATGGAATGATTTGGTGGCTAGATTATATGACTTTATTAGGGCTTTCACCAAATCCACATCAATGAAGACCTCTGGAAATATCAATTTTGCCAAGTTCTTCTTCCAAGGATTTCACACCAGGATCTTCTTCTCCTTGTTATGATAAAAATATTCGAATAACTCATAACCCATGACTCTATGACATATATCATCTCTACATAGAGCATATGGGTCCACGAAAACATGGTCATTTGCAACATTAGTGTTTAAGGATCCTGGGAATAATTTTAATCATTCTTCAACAAATTGGTTAGGTTTTCTTTATCTTGTCTTCCCTCCCTTGGAAATTAAAGTTTCTAAAACCTCCATGTCTAATGCTTGAGTTTCCTCTACCTCTTTATTAGACATCTTGAATGTATGTTAGAAAGAACTGTATAAAATATATTCTTAGGTGCTAAAAAAAAAATCTGCATGTACTAAAAACTTTGCAACCACTTACATTTTCTTCTCTCTGTGAATGGTAAACTATAATTAATCAATAGAATGTATTATAGCTTGATGTACATTATCAAATTTCAACTTTGCATTGATTCTTAGCATGATCGAGCCATAAAATTAGCTTATTTTATCACCTCAGGGGAGTGTTGCCATTATTATCCAGCAATGCAATTTTTATACCATACTTGAATCTCATTGGTTGGGAAGTCTGTTGTTGTTTCTAGCTTAGAAAAGTGAATAGCAAACTTCATGCCAACCTAGGGTTTATGATCTTATGATTGACCCTTGAGTCAAAACCCTCATAATATCTTAGGTGGGGAAGAAAAACTCTTCAATCTTATGATTCCAAGGAATTAGACCTTTATCGTATTATCATAAGCCTTTGAGAAAGTCTTTATGATCTCATGATATATTAGCCATCATGAAATTGGAGCCTTTTTTTAATATCTTTATGAACTTATGAGAGGTAGGTTTTATTCACCATCATAGAATCTTATATCATTTTCCTTGTCCTTACGATCCTACATTCATGGCTGAGTTGACTACTTCATGACTTTGCTAGTCATCTTCTTTATGCCCATGATGCTATGAGAGACCACCACCTTCCTTTATTGTAACATCATCGACATCAAATTTTACCTCTACGATCCCCCAATGCATTTCCTATCATAGCATTATAGCATCCTTTCACTACCCTTAAGATCTTATAGGAAACTATCTGTCATAGCATCAGAGAATAAGATCTGCGAGATCACAGGGTCATGCAAAGACATTTTTGGCCCCACAGGCTTGATGTGGCATCCACCTTGTATATGGTGCATCATTTGACCAATTATGATAGGACATTCATCACATTTTTGATACTAAAATACTAGTCTGCTTTGTCATTTACCTTCTTTATGATCTTATGATTGTTATCCCTTAGCATCATAATCTTTAAAACCCTCTTCCCTAATCTTACAACTAGGGCATGTATCACAACATCTTAAAACTTTACAAAGACCTTCCCAGTGTCTCAATCACCTCCTTTTCATAGGATCAAAAAACCTAAAATGCTCCCTTTTATTTCACACTTATATGATCCTACTCCAGACTACTTATTGCATGGTTGTAACCCTTCCCAACTATCTTTATGATCCCCCAATCACCTGTTTGTTGTAACATCACACACTAGGCTTAGAAAATCTTCAAAATGACTCATGATAATATGATACAAAGGGAATCATGATATTGGGCACTTTATCTTTTTCATTTGTGATACTGGGACACATGTGTATCTTAAGATTGGGGAACTGAAAACATTGTTCTATGATCCTCCACAACCCTTATATCATAACATTATAAGAAATGATTTAAAAAATAAACAAACTCCTATTAGGGTAAGGGCTAGACTCTAATTTTTATGAAGTATCTTGTGGGATAGGATGAAAACACAACCCTAGGGCATCATTTTTCACACTAGGGCAAGGGAAATTATAATTAGATTAGGGCAAAAATATTATGTTAGGGCCAACCTCTAAAAATAAAAACAAATAAAACATGAACACTAACATCACAACACTATTTTTTGGAATATTTTCACCATAAAAATTTGTAAATTTAGTTTAGTCAAAATAAGGGCTATCAGTGGCTTTGTCTAGGGATGATGAATACTTGTATCCATGCAAGAATACATATTCTTTGCATAAAGTAGACCACACACATGAAAACTTGGGACAACTTTTCTAAGACTATACACAAACATATACATATATACAAGGACTATTTACACATGCACATGCAATCACACAAATGTACAAGGAAATACAAACCTAACTACTATTTATGGAAAATAATACCTTCAATAGAAGTATCTTTTCAAGAATTCTCTATGAACTAGAAATTTAAGAATGCTTCTTGATAATTTCTTGATAAAATATGAATCTTCACCCCATGTAGAGTCAATCAGATGTAGGATCAAATTTTCAATGGTTGCCTTTATCTTCAATCCTTGCATTCCATATAAGGATAAGGTCATCTAATTGAAACTTTCTAGCCACTACCTTCTTATCATACAGATGCTTAGTCTGTAGTTTGCTTAGTCTATAACTACAACTTTGCATTTCTTGTAGAGGCCTCCTTTTTAGCTTCAGTCAATCCAACTAATTCATCCATCCTCTCTTGCATATCATATAACATATATCTTTATCATACATTTGAATGTAATTATACAGGCCTATGAGGTTATTCTGAGGCATTCTATCCTAGATTCCATATACTAGGTCAAATGATGCAACACCAAATGCCTTTTTCATGGTCACTTTGTCAGCCCAGATTGCCAATTACAATTTTGCATGCCATTCTTTCTTGTTGTCTTCCAAAATTCTCTTTATGATCTTCAACAAGCTCTTGTTTGTGGACTCAACTTGTCCATTTTGTTGGGGGTGATAAGGTGGTGAAGTTGACTTGGTAATGCTATATTTGTCACAAAAATTTATAAATTCATCAAACCTAAAACACATAGCATTGTTAGTCACTATTTTTTTAGGGCATCCAAACCTTATAATGGTATTATTTGGGAGGAAATCATTTACCACCTTACTAGTAGCTTTTCTTGTAGTGAGAACTTCTACTCATTTGTTAAAATAATCTATTGTAATTAATATCCATGTATAGCCACTACTAGACTTGGGTGATGTTTCTCCTATAAAATCCATTGGCCATTGCTAAAAGTGCACCGAGACCTCAACTGATTTCGAAGGTGTGTTCCCAGAGAGCTTTAACTTTCCAAGCAAGGATCCCAATTTCTAACTAGGATTTGGGAATCTTTAAACAAGCTAGGCCACCAAAGGCCCACTCTCATGATCTTGTGGACAATAGTATTTTCCATATAGTGCTCACCACATACCCCTTAATGGATCTCACTCAATACTCTTTCAGATAGTTCTTGATCACTGCATGTCAAAAGTATAACTTCAAAATTTCTCCACCACAACTTGCCATTGACAATGATGTATCTAACTGAATGTAACTTGATAGCCTTGCTTTCATTATTTTTCAAGTAAGGTGGAGCCTGCATATGCTATAAGTAGTATATTACATCTTTATACTGGTCACATTGATCCATATTTTAGTTCAATAGGTTGTAAGGATTTACTAAAAAATGCTATAGGTTTTACATGCCCATCTTCATTTTTTTGTAATAGGACAAAAACAATAGTGTGAAAAGATGCAAAAGAAAATATATGCATAGGATTTTCATAATCTAGGGTCCTAAGGACTAGAGCATTCTTAATTTCTTAGAAAGCAATAGTAGGCTCACCTTTCCAACTAATAGATGCTCCCTTCTTGAGCATTTTTGAGATTGGTCTGCTAATTTCAACAAAATTTGTTACAAATCTCCTTAAGAAGTTCACGTGCCCAAAGAAGGACTGTATACCTTTAACATACTTAGGTCTTGGTACTTTGTCAATGGGTGCTACCCTTTCAAGATCAATTTTGACCCCTTCCTTGGATTCAATATGGTCAACCAACTTTCCTTCTATCACCCCAAAGGTGAATTTCTTTGGGTTTAAAGAGACCCCATATTCCAAATTTGTGATAAAAATCTTTTCTAAATGTTTACAATGATCTTTAGCCTTCTTTGAATATGTAGTTAAGTCATCCTAATACAAAACCATAAACTTATCGATATACTCATCAAAAGCTATATCAATGGCTCTCTAAAATGTTGCCCCTACATTGATTAGACCAAAGGGCATTCTTACATAAATATGCATTCCCCATGGAGTAGAAAAAGTTATTTTGAATTGTTCCTTTTCATCCACTAGGACCTAATTATATCTAGAGAAACCATCCATCATTGACATTAGCTCATAACGAGTAACTCACTGCAACATGGCCTCCATTTTAGGGAGTTCATAGTTATCTTTCACGAATGCAATATTTAAATTTCTAAAATCAACACAAAGCATGATGTCACAATTCTTCTTTCTGACTAGTACCAAATTAGACACCCAAGGAGAATGTCTAATTGGCTTAATTATTCCCCCATTCCTAAGCTTCATAAGTTCTTCTTGCATCTTAGGGGCTAAAGTGGGATTGACATATCTCTATTTTTTTTGAAAGGCTTGACTCCCTCCTTGAGAGGTATGACATGCTGAAAAAGATCTTCTCTATAGGCTTTAAGGTCATCAATGGCCATGCAAAGACATGTCTACATTTCCTCAAAAAATCTATCAAGGATTTTCCAATAGTGGGAGATAAGGTCTTACCAATGTATACCTTTTTTGGAGTTTCAATAGTTCCCAAATTAATTTCTTCAAGTTCTTGGAGCTTGTTATCTTTGATGTTTGCCTACACTCTATTCTGATTATCAAAGGTACTCTCAAGCACTACTAAACCCTTAGGGACCTTGTTAGTTTTTGTTGGTGTAAATAAGTATTTAGTTATTAAACTTACTTAAGTTTACTTAGGTTAATGCATTATTTAATTATTTTTCATTATTTAATTATCATTTTAGGTGAGACACTTAGGAGTTTGTGTACTCTAATTGAGTTATGCAACTCTAATTATGCACATGGTTTCTACAACACAGGGGTATGCATCATTCATTGAGTTGTCATGTTGACAACACAGTTACCTGCACTCCTCATTTAGCACATGTTGTCTACACCACTGATTTGCATGCTACACCATTATAGGCTTATCCTCACATCATCACACTTAGTCCCATGCTTAATGGAGGATAACCTATATTTGGTGGACATATGCCTGGTTGTATAACATATCATGATGCTAACTTCTATGCATTCTAGAAGCTCTCCTAAGGCCTTTATATACAAGCACTCCTAGTGTACTCTAGAGTGGGCTAAGCTATTATATTGAATGAATATCATCATTTTGATCATACTCTCTCTATTTTGGTCTACTGTGTGCTTGTGTTGAGTTCTTTAGTTCTTGGGTGA
This sequence comes from Cupressus sempervirens, assembly GCA_028749045.1. Taxonomy (NCBI): domain Eukaryota; kingdom Viridiplantae; phylum Streptophyta; class Pinopsida; order Cupressales; family Cupressaceae; genus Cupressus; species Cupressus sempervirens. Next base: position 588,068,582 of record CM053785.1, on the reverse strand, counting down.
ATTTTGGCCTAAGCAAAATTCTTACATGGTATCAAATTTGAGGGAGATTCTCTGCACATAGCCATTTGAGACCGTTCATGCTTCAACACCTCGACACAAATATGAAGGATCCATAGAAATTGGGAGTGTCTAGAGCTAGATTTGACCTTGTTGTTGCATCTAGAGTGTCGATTCAGTGAAGATCAACTATAAATTTGCTTATATTTGGTGCAAGTTGATCGTGAGGTAAATTTTTTTTGCAAATCAGAACTCGGAGGCCCCAATTTGCAATTCGGGTATGATAGTTTATTTGATCTGATTATTATTTTTCGGATCCAAATCTCTGCAATTTCATTTTTGAAATTATTTTTTGAATTTATTCTAGGGCAGAGAAATTTTTTTTGTTGAACTGGGCAGTGACACCCCAGCTCGGCTCTCTGCATTTTTGGAGGAATTTTATTTAATTTTGTAGGGTTTATCCATATTAAATTTGGGGCTCATCTAATCTGTGGGCATTATAATTGAGGGTCATACTGAAGAGCCAACTGCACCAAATCTGGATATAAAATAGTGGCAAAGTGCATGCCTTACCCATTTTTCAGCAAAATTCTTCTTTCACTGTCGTTCACATATACTCCAAAATCTGACGGGTGCTTTACTTTGTAATAGTGCAGGTTTCATTTTAACTAGTGCTTCATTCGTTATCCCCTTCAATGTGGGATTAGCCACACAAACTCTGGTGCACATTAAAGTTCTATAGCAGGCAAAACAGAGGATCTTCGACATAATATTCTGGCACCCCAACAAATTCTGGCAAAGATAGTCATATTCAACAGTCAAGACCTCGTAGCGCTCTGAGACACGTGACATCCGTGATCAGTTAGCCAATGGACACGTGGACAACAATATCCACATAGGATCTGCACACTCCATAGTACATTGAGACCTATGCATGATTTGACCATCCATGTGGCATTCTCCCATTCCTTGCTCTGCCACAAAGGCTATTAGCTATACATGTATAGTTAGTGCCACCCAACTTGATTACTTAGCATCTGATAAGGAATCCATGTAAGAAAACTGTATAGTCAACTCAACCCTTGCTGGGTTTTCTCTACACTTTGTATGGATCCGTATAGTACAATGGACACATCAGCTACCATGCCATCTGAGGGCCAAATTTTTTGCTAATGTAATCAATCCACTGTGCTAAATTTGATGCCTATCTAAACATCATTTCAAGGAAAATTTCAATAGTTGAGATGGCTTTATGGCTGGAAAATTTAACCTCGTGATACACTGATGCAACCCCTCTCCAGATTGATTTTGGTTTTTGTAGTCCAACTTTAGGAGGCCATAACTCGCACATTCAGACTCCAAATTAGGTGCAATATTTTTTGAAATTGGGTAGAATTTTCTAAATTTTTTAGTGGTGCAGCTATTTTCTAGTTTTGGTGCACAAATTGTTCAGAAATTGCATTTTTTGGTGACTATACCTAGATAATCCTACATTTTGCAACTTCAAAAGCTTCATACGGGCACATCTAGAGTCAAAAATACGTTCCATTTTTTTTGAAAGTACATTATTTTTCATCTACTTTCTAGATCTAGTATCATATTTTAGGGTTGTGTGGACAAAAGTGTCACTTTCAGCAATAGGGCCTTTCTTTGCTTTGTAATGCTTTAGAATTGTAGCACATTGTAAAGTTCCTAATTTGTAATTCATTAAGAGGTTGTAACAAGAAAAATAAAAAGTCCATGAAGGACAAAATTGGCAAGTGGCCCATTGTAATTGCACTACTAATAAAGTTCCCCAAGCATCTATTTTGGGGGGGTTTCTTGATTTAGTGAAAAGGGGAGGTGTTCTTGGTGTTGTGTTCTCTCTTTTCTACACATTTCTTTCATTTTCTAAATTATGGGCAACTTTAAGTTTCCTAAATTAACTCCTCATAACTATGCTTCATGGTCAATCAAAATGTGGTACCACTTAATGCATAATGGAGTTTCACAATATGCAGATGGTACTCTTCCTAAACTAGCAGGCGATAATGTATCAACAAGTGAAATTTCAGCATGGGTAGCAATGGATAGGAAAGCCCTAGGTGATATGTGTTTGGGGGTAGATGATAAGATCATGTATCAAATCAAGAAGTGTACTACATCCAAGGAAGCTTGGGATACCCTCGAAAGCCTATATGGTAAAGTGTTTGAAGAGGATGTTTTCAAAATTGAAGATGAGCTTGTATCCTTAGATCCTAAGTCATATGACTCCATCCAGGATTTCATCATCAAGGTGAATGAACTAAGGACAAAGCTTACTGATTGTGGGAGTTCTATCAAAGATGACAGATTGATCTATCTCATTCATAACAAGCTGTCATCAGAATATTCCACATTTGTATCTTCTTTTAACATGTCAAAGACTACCTTAGGGTCTACCTACAAGAAAGTCACTTTTTATGAATATGCTAAACTATTGGATGATGAAGAAAAGAAGTTGAAATCAATGGGAATTCTCAAAACACCTCAGTCCAAAGCATTGGTGGCTAATGAGGGTTCTCAACATTTAGCTAGACAATCTTCAAATAAAGGAAAGGGTAAGAAGAAGTGGAAGAAGGACAAATCTGAGGATGCATAAAAGACAACACCACAATCCAATCAACAAGGAAAGTCCTTGAATTCCAACAAGAAAGGGGACAACAATAAGGAGAAGAAGAAGTGTGCTTATTGCAAGAAATCAGGTCATGAAGAGCATGAGTGTTATCTTAAAAAGATTGATGAATTAACCAATATCATGAAGAAACATAATGTTCCATTGCCTAATGCTTACAAGGAGAAAGGGTCTTCTTCAGATTCAAAGGGCAAAGGGCAAGCACTCATGGCTAATTCAAACTCTTCAAAGGAATGGATATTTGACTCAAGTGCCTCTTATCACATGGGTTCTTCAAAGGAGGATTTTTCTTCAATGAAGCAGTCCAAGGTACCACACATCTTCATGGGAAATGATAGCAAAATGGCAGTTGAAGGAAAAGGAAATGTGGAGATGGAAAATAGAGAGTTTCAAAATGTTCTCTATGTTCCAAACCTAAGTTTGAATCTCCTATCAATCTACCAAATCACTCACCTTGGAGATGGACATAGAGTTGAGTTCCTTCTAGACTCGGTTTAGGTGCATAGTCTTAAAGACAATTACTTGGTTGCAGTGGGGAAAGTGAATCACAACAAGAGGTTGTACTCTTTCTCACATTTTGTGCCCAAGACTCCTTCAAAAGCCTTGTTATCTCAATCCAATTCAAACATGCAATTATGGCATGATTGGTATGGCCATCTTGACTACCCCTATCTTCAAAAACTTTGCACATACCACATGGTCAAAGGTCTACCTCAAATCAATTTTTCCAAGGGTGAATGTTCAATAGATTCAATGGATATGCATCTAGAGGGGAAGTTACAAAGAGGAAAGTCTTCAAGAGCACTAGGTGTTCTTTAGATGGTTCACATGGTATTATCAGGTCCTTTTGCATTCAACCAGGGTCGCTACATACTTACCTTTGTTAATGACTTTTCAAGGTTCACTTGGGTCTATTTTCTTCATAATAAGAATGAAGTGTTGGACAAGTTTCTAGACTTCAAGACTCATGTAGAATGGACATCTAGAAAAGCCATCAAAGTACTCCGAATGGATAATGGAAACATGAATGTGAATAGAAGACTTAAAGACTTTTGTAGACATGAGGGCATTGATCTTCAGACTCCTTCAACATTCCATCCACATAAGATAGATGTTGCAGCATTGAGGATCCGCACTCTAAAGTCTATGGCAAGTTGCATGATTCATGCCAAGTCTCTAGATCCATTATTAGAAGTCGAAGCAATTTCTAGTGCCACTCACATTCTTAATCATTCTCCTCATCTAGCGTTAGATGACAAAAATCCTTTTGAGGCATGGTGTGGCAGAACACCTATTGTGACACACTGTAGAGTCTTCAGTTGTCCTGCATGGGCAAATAGATCTTCCAAGGGATGCAAGGTATAGTCATCTCAACCTTGTACCTTCATTAGTTATGAAGATAGTATGAAGGCATATAGACTTCTAGATCTTGAGACACATCAGATATTTGTGGAGAATGATGTACACTTTGAGGAAAGTTCTCCCAACTTGTCCTCTCATCCTCTTCGCACATCATACAGTGTGGAAACTGATAGTGATTTTAGTGATAGTGCTTCAATAGATTTAGACATGTGGGGTTCTATCGATAGTTATAGTGAGAGGTCACTTCATCAGTTTAGTCGACATGTATACATTGCCATAGTGATAGGTCCAGAACAATAGGGTGCATCCAATCTTCTAGATACAGGTTTAGTGACAGATTTGGGGGACAATATTCATGATTTGCCTCTTCTTCTTGATGCAGAATTACCTTCTTCAGTTGTTACAAGGGTTCCATTAGATCCTCTTATTCATTATTTACATGATTGATCCTCATAGGTTGAAGTGATTGTAGATACTTATGATCAGCAATTGCAGTAGGGTTCTTCATCAGTTGCAGAGACAGATAGTTCTTTGGGATAGGTTCTTTAGCCAAATGAGTAGGTTTTATAGACATCACTTATCCATGGGATTCTTTCCACACACAGCGGATTCATCTCATTTGTACCCTTGGTATTGTTTCTTCCTAAGGGGAGGAACACCATTTTGCAATCTTGGATCAACTTCTTCATCAGAGAAATCACTGTTCAACATTCTTCTTTGGGGGGGGGTGGGAGCCCATCCTATCTCTCTTCCTCTTCTCATCATTTTCTTATGTATATACTAGGGTGTATCTTGTAATGGCGGGGGGGGGGGGGGGGGGGGGTGGTGGGTCTTGATTACTCCATCCATCCATGCATCTCTATTTATCTCTCTTTTTGGGGGAGGGCTTTTCCCATGATGTTTTCCCTCTCTCCTTGCTTTATGGGAGATTGCATATCATTATGTACATGGGTACCTAACATGGCCTAGTAGCCAGGACCCATCTTGCATTGCATCTTAGATTTTGTAAGCTTAAGGGCATTCCCCTAAGTTTCACTTAAGGGGGGGTGTTGGTGTAAATAAGGATTTACTTATTACACTTACTTAAGTTTACTTAGGTTAATGCATTATTTAATTATCATTTTAGGTGAGAAACTTAGGAGTTTCTTTACTCTCATTGAGTTACGCAACTCTAATTATGTACATGGTGTCTACAACACAGAAGTATGCATCATTCACTGAGTTGTCATGTTGACAACACAGTTATCTGCATTCCTCATTTAGTGCATGTTGTCTACACCACTAATTTGCATGCTACACCATTGTAGGCTTATCCTCACATCATCACACTTAATCTCATGCTTAATGGAGGATAACCCATATTTGGTGGACATGTGCCTGGTTGTATGACATATCATGATGCTAACTTCTATGCATTCTAGAAGCTCTCTTGAGGCCTTTATATACAGGAACTCCTAGTGTACTCTCAAGTGGGCTAAGCTATTATATTTAATGAATATCATCATTCTACTCATACTCTCTCTATTTTGGTCTACTGTGTGCTTGTGTTGAGTTCTTTAGTTCTTGGGTGAATTCTGGCCTAAGCAAAACTCTTACAGTTTTTAACTATAAGATCTCCTACCAAAAGATAGTCTATTTTCCATCTATTTTCTCCACAAAAGTACTACAATAAAATTCCTAACCATGATATTTATCCTCATTAAGTAGAAAATTTAAATTTTCTTTATCATCTTCAAAAACTTACCAATTTTCTACATTGTCAAGAACATAAGGTTGATTCAACACTTCAATTGTAGATACACCATTATGTCATCCAACTTGATTGCTACATTAACTAGAAAATCAACCATTTTATTATTATTCATATCCATCCAAGAAATGCCAAAGGCATCAAATAATTCTATCTCATCTTAGACAACATTTTTGTAGTATTTCAGTCTCTTATTCTTGGAGGCATATGTTCCTTTACTTTGAGACACAACTAATTTAGAATCCCCAATGACATGCAACTTATTGATTCCATGACTAGTTGCAACCTTCAATCTTAGCAAAAATGCTTCATATTTTGCAACATTGGTTGTACATGTAAAGTTCAAGGTGAATGAGTATCTAAATGTGTTTTTCTCTAGGGATATAAATACTACCCCAACTCCTAAACCTTCTCTAGAGCTTGCCCCATAAAAATACATGGTCCATATCCTCTGTGAATCCAAATATTTAGCCACCTCTTGTGTATTCATGGGGGGTGGTTTTTGAGTTTCTTGGATAATAATTTCTGCTCTAAATGCATTTACCTTAATGTCTAGAAAACAAGTAGCATCCTTGTCAATACTATCTTCAAAGATATGAGTAACCCTTGGATATCTATCAACCTTGATAGCTTTTTACCTTATATGCAAAGTAACATATGATAAATCACATTGAAAACTACCTCCCATCAGAACACTTCACTTCCTAGAGAGTAACATTCCATAATGGGGGACTAAGGACAACCATAAATAACTCTACACTGGGGTAAGAAGAAAGTTTGAAATGTAGGGCATTGATAGTGCCTATGTCTAGTACTTCTCTAACATCCATTTCTCTACATCTACCCTATTTGATATCAACCTTTAAACCAAGGGCCTCCATAACTTTAAAAGGCATGATGTTGTTAGATGCTCTAGAGTCAATCATACAATTTCTTAGAGTTCTACCATTTATAACTATAATGAGGAAAAAAGGGTCAATATCATCTAGGTAGGCTACAAATTAGTTATCCAAATACATTTGTGGTATTTGGGACATGACTTCTTTATCTTCTTTATCCTTTACTATAATTGATGTGTCAGATGATAAGACTATTGGTTCTTATGTGATAACATTAGTATTTCCTATCCCTTCCAACCAAGATAAAGCCTTATTTTTGTGTTCCTCTATCCTAAACATTTTTGATAAAGGGACCTTGATGGTAATTTGTGATAACATTTAAATCATGTCAATAGAATCATAATAGGTAGGTTTAATAGGAATACCTGTGGCTGTAGGAATTTGAACAATAGGAACCTCCTTTGTCTTGAAGATATCAAAATTTGATTTCTTTTTTGGTACACTTGCCTTGATAGCTTCAACTCTTTGAAACTACACCTTTTTCTTTGGTTCCCACTTCTTAGTCTTAATTTCATTGATCTTTGCAACCACTAGATCCTCTTTTCTTTTCTCATCATTTTCTTTGTGAGTAGTATCCTTAATGAATATACCAGGAGAATTACCAATAATATTGTTGACATTTCTATTTCTCATATTGTAGGTGCTATGGCTTGAGCTATAATCTTAGCAGTAATCCTATCAATCTCCTCCTTGGATGGCTTCCTTAAGTTTGTGTGCACTATTTCTAACAATTTACTACATACTTGATCATCATCATAATCCTCACCATCTAGGAAAAATTGCTGATGGTGTACTTGATAAGCACTTCTTTTCTCTACAACATCATATTCAAATTCACCTAAATTAGATTCTAATCCATCATCACAAAAATTTAATATATTACAACCAATTTCATCGTGATCTTCTCCCTCATTTCCATCCTTGTTTTGTGCCTATTGATCTATAGAGAAAGATTGAGCTACTACACAAAAATCAAGGGAATGAGGTGACTAGAATATATTGCACCAAGGCACTTCATTAGTCATGTTCATTGAATTCCTTTTTAAAGGGTCTAAAGGGCCTTTATCTTTATTTCCTTGAGCAGGATGGGGGATTGGCTTGACATCTTTCCACTAAGTAGTATAAGGATAATTTTGCATCCTAGGCTGCCTATTAAAATTATTATTGGAAGGGGCCTTCTCGGTAGTATTTGGCTTATTTTATTGGTAGGTTGGCAGATTCATCTTCTTTAATAGGGTTAGAACTTGACCCATTGTATCCTCCTTAGGCTTCTTTCCTACAGTAGGCTTTTCCTACAGTAGGCTTTTCACCCTCTTTCTTATTTCTAGGATTGAACAGTTTAGGGTCATCCCTTCTTCCAACTTTACCAAAAGCCTTTATATTATTTTCTATATTTATTTCCATCTTATAAGCCTTCCTCAATGTTTTAGGATCCTTATCTATGAGATTATAGTCCATTTTATAATCAAAAGCATTGAAATAGGTTGTGAGGTACACATCCTTATTCAACCTCATTACTTGGAATAACTTGTACATTCCCTTTTGAAATCTAACATTAAAGTTAAAAGTGGACTCATTTGCACCCTTCTTTATGTTATTGAACTCATTTAACACAAAGTTGGCATTAATATTATCACCATATTATTCATTGAATAGTTTTTCTAGGTCACTCCAAGATGTTACACTATCATTTGGTAGTCTTCTAAACCAATCTTTGCCATCTTTTGTCAGTGAATGAACAAAAATTTTCATCACCACATCTTCATGTTCCACCTCATAGTCATTAAGCATGCCAATGAACTTGCTAAGGTGTTCCTCGCCAGTGATGGCATTATTTCTAGAGAATTTTATGACCTTGTCTCTAAGGTCATTAGAGATGGGATGTGGGAAGCTAGGGATTCCTAAAAAGGACATCTATTTGTATTTTTCTATATAAATTGGTTTCCTTTGGAAAATTGCAACATTTGAAGTACTTGCTCTAGTAGCTTGACTTTGGTTAGGGACTTGGGGCTATTAGACTTGTTGAAAAGTAGGGATCTGGCTAGTAGTAGTATAAGTTGAGGCATGAACTGATCATGGAGAGCTTTGGCTCATTATTAGAGGTCCAACAATAGGGACAAATGGGGTATCTTGTGAAGATTGGTTTGGCTAAAAAGCTAATGTAAAGTTAGAGTTAATAAATTAGATCTTTCTCCTAGTTTTAGCTGCCTAAGCTTCATTCTCTACTTTCTATAGTTCTTTTGATAATTATTCCTTTTCCTTCCTAGCCTTCTCTAACTCTAGATCAAGCTTAGAAATGACAAGGTTAGTGAGCTTATTAGGAAGATCTTGAGGCTCATTGATTTGCACTCCCACAATTTTTTGTTTTCCTTTGTCATGGTCTGTCACACTCAAATCTACAATTTTAGGTTCAAAAGGTTTATAAGGTTGAACTTGTGAAATAACAGATCCCTCCTTCTCTTTAAGAAGGCACTCCTACTCTTGGACTTTAGATTTTAAACCCTCCTTGTCTCCAAATATATCAAAATTTAACTTAGAAGATCTTTCCTTCAATCTATTATTTTTCTCTTGTAGCGAAGTCATTTTTCTAAAAAAATTGTCTCTTTTAAAGAGAGTATTTAAAGTGACCTGTTCCTTCTCTTTTTCCAAATTTATACATCTAGCCTCTTCTTCTGCAACCTTCTTTCTAAAGGCTTCTAATTCTAAAAATAAATCTTTAGGGTTTGCAAAAGTGGCCTCTGAACTTACTAGATCATCCAAGTCTATGAGATTTCTCTCCTCATATTGACCTTGTCTAGGAGTAAACTCCATATCCATATTACCCCTATATCCCTAACTATGGTTGATTTCATTTACCAAATTAGGCGTATAAGGATATTCCCCATTGAGGACACATTTTTTTCATGATATATATTTTTTTCTTGACATGGGGTAGTGAATGGTTCTCCCAATAGAATATTGGTTTTAGATTTAGAGCTTAAAGATGATGGCACTTCTTCCACAATAGGTCAATATTAAGAATGAGCTGACACACTAGCCCTAGGCTTCCATGTAGGGTTAGGGTCCACCTTCTTCTTATTTTGGTTCTTCCTACTTGTAGAAGGTAACTCAGTGCATAGGGGTATTTTTGGGTTAGCCTTAGTAAAATCCAAGGTATTTTTCTTCCTATCATCTTTGGTTGGAACATTTTAGAATTTTTTTGCACTAGCTACAAAAACCTTTGACTTGAGTTGCCACCCCTTGAAGGGGAAGAAAGTGTTTGAAAATGACTTCTTATACTAAAAATACCATGGTAAAATTATCTAATTGGGAAAACCAATCAAAAAACCCTTAACACCATAGACTGAGTAACACAACTTACTTTGCTGACAAGGCACAAGATAAGACAATGATCCAAGAGTATATCTCATATAAGAAAATCTTTTAGATTCCCCAATAGAGTTTCCATTTTGTTGGTTTCTTTTTAGATTACTAGGTACCTTAAACCCAATACTAGAAAACATAAGACGAAATCCAACTTGAGAATTAGCCAAATCCTATATTTTGTATGATTAGTCTTAGCTTTTGGACCAACTTCAATAGAGTATATAAATATTCCCTTCACTTTAGGTTCTGTAGGGCCAAGGTGGGCAAACCTTAGGGATTTATATGAATTTTTTTATGATACTTTTCTCTTCAAAATTATCCACTATAGCAAAAAATAGTCATAATCTTCTTCTTAGATTTTTAATAAACTTCTTTAGTACAATAGCTATTTATAATCAATACAAATGTAATTACAAATAATGACTGACCAAAAAATTTAGTTCTTGATTACTTGAAATGGAAAATTGGTTATGATTGATGTATGCATCTTGCAATTATATAAACTATCAACTTGCAATTGAACTTAAGTGATCAATGCCTTATCCATCATTATACATAGTCAATACCAACAGTCTTGGACCTATTTAACTGAGTTGCAATTAAATTTTTCAACAGTGAACTCTAAACTTCATTCTTATCATATCCCTCTCATATACCCAAAAGCCTACCTCTTATTGAAAGAAATTACTTCAACAGGAGATATACAATCTATCTAAATTATGTTAAACTGAAAGAACATTTCTCATTTCAATCTCAAAATCACAGATATGCAAGGGAAGAGACAAATATCAGATACACAGATATGCAAAAATTCTCTTTGAAAATACATAGAACACTAGATATGGACTCACAATATAACTCAAAACTTGGCCATTTGATCATTCATGTTCATTATTCTCTCAACTTCACAAGTTTGAATGTCATTCATACAATCAAAAAAGATTGGATGGATTGTAAAATAACATAGACTAAAAAAAATACAAAACATCCAACCTCAACTCCTCATCTTGGAAGTCCTTATATAGGATTGCAACAAGCTATAGATGGGAGAAGGACACATGTCAAAAATTGAATAGATACAAAAAGTGGCAAGACATGCCCAAAAAGTTATACAAGACAATCCTTAATGTTCAATAAAAAAAGAGGAAGTAGTTGAAAAGGTTAGCAGGTGAAAATTTATGTCATGCACATTGACTTTAGTCCCCTTTGTCATCTTTTGCCATTCACATCCTCAAATGCTTCAAAATTTGATATGAATACTTATGAGAGTTTTATCCTTCTAATAAAGTGATCATTGTATTTGATCTTATCTTTTAATCTCTCATTTTCCTTTAACCTTAATTTCAGATGCTTCCTACTGATAAGGTTATTTCTCCCACCACTTACCACACATAGATCTCCCACTTGGTGGGCCATTCTATACTTTTTACCTCTTCTAGGTCCTTAGTGGCTTTAGTCCACCTGGTATCCATTATGGCTTTAGAATCCACTATGAATTTATTCAAATCTCTTTCTATTTTGAATAGGAAGTCAATCAACTTATTATAAGGGGTATTAGAGTTGTCTTCAAAAATTGTCACCATGGCTTCTTGATCAAAATGTCACCAAATGAATTAGACCATTCCTGCCTATCCCTCATTATATTAGTGACATCCAAAATTGATGGTATGCAGGGTTGAATTCCCTAAGATAAAACTTTTACCTTCCCTTGTATGAATTGTAATTTGCTAGTGAAAAAGCCAATTAGTTCTTTGACTACCTCTAAGTCCTTCTTTACTGTGATTATCTTATCCAAAAAATCTAGCATTTTAGCCATAAGTAAAATAAGCCTCTCTAAGACTTGTGTATATGCCCCCCACAAATTGAATGTGGGTGATAGCCATGAAAGTGCCTCATTGCAGAATTGCTTAGCACTTTGTAAACAACATAGAAATTATGAACCTATTGTGATATACTCCTTAGAGTTTCAACCCTATGGTTCATCAAACTATTAAGGACATCTATCCTTAGCTCATCTCCTTGCTGAGTAGGTGGAACATTAGTGCTCATTCTCCTTGGTTTTACTATATCCTTTGCCTCTAACCTATCTATTTATGTTGGGGACTTAGTTGTGTTTTTAGCTAGTTGCTCTTGATTTTTCTATTCTTGGGTCTGCTTTGTAGTAACCACTTGCTTTGCATTTACAAGTTGCTCTCTAAGAGATGTAACCTTAGCCTCTAGTTCTTGGAACTTAGCCTCAAGCTCCTCCATTTTCTCCTTGTAGAGATGGCTTTTCCTAAGCTCATGCTCATAGAGCTTTCTCACATCAATGTAATCATGTATAAACTTGGTAAATCTAGTCTCAATCTCTTCTACCTTGGCCTCATTAATGAATAAGAAATGCTTTATAGCCTTTGAGATTTCCTTACCAGAGGTGCCTTACAAAGTCCACACAATCATGCTACCCTATTCTATTCTCTACACATCCATCAACTTAAGCTTATTTGATGAAGGAGTCATACTCCAAATTGCGACATATTTGGTGTCAATATTAAACCTTATTCCTCTTTGTAGTGCATTAGCACCATATGCCTCAAATGAGATGGAATTTTCATGTCTCCTTATCTAATCAAGAAAAAATTCTTTCTCCAAATCACATCCTAGTACCAATAACATACCAATACTTTGCACAAGGTCTCCTACCTCCTCTAGAGTCATGATTTCACTCTCACGATCATAGACCTATAGCTACTCAACCAGTTCTAACTTCTGCTTGTTTGATTCTCCTGGTTTCATTTTTAGCACCAACTCACTTTGTTTTACATTGTACAAAAAAATATTGAACTCAGATAATTTGACAAATTCATCATCCTTTTTGAATTGTTGGGCCTAAATGATCCTATCATCTAGCCTTGCTAGTGCTAGTTCCAAATTTGTGAGTGTTCTTTTAGCTAGATTAATTCTATCTTGGAGATAGCTTTTCCTTAAGTCAGCAAAATATTGACTATTGCCTGGTAAAATTTTTAGAGTCCTCCATTTTACCTCTTCATGGATATGGACATATGTTTGTCTCTTGTTTCCTCTGGTGACCCTTGATGCCTTGACATGTTCATCTTCCTCTTCTTCATGATCTGGAGTCACATCAAGCTTAGGGTTATTATGACATACCCTCTCTTTTTCTCCCATGGGTCCCTCTAGCATTTTGGCCATGATTTCAGCATGGTTAGTGACCATCTACCTAATCCTATGAGGATAGGGGATATCTATGTAAAATCCCATGAAATTAGGATATACTCTCTTAATTTCTCTTTCTACCCTTAACACATCCTTAAGCTTGGCAAACTTATCTACTGGCTCTCCCTTTGCAACAATATTAGGAATAAAATCTTCATGGGGTGGCTACCTAGTGTTAGGAAACACATAATTCCTTATGTCCTTAAGGGTGTTCTTTATCCAATTATTAGGATCATACATCCTGTAGGGACCTGTTGACAGGTTGAAATGGTGGAGGAAAGAGTGAATTTGATCTAGGGCCTCTTTTCCAATTAAAAAGTCCCCAACCTTGAAATATATACAAAAAAATGTGCCCTTATTAACCTTAGGGCATAAGTACTCTCTATTGACCATAAACAATTGCCACATAAATTCAATGATGGCCAATTTGGGAGGGATGAATTTTGGCAAGATGTGGGGTGGCTGGGGACAACCATACACTCTCATTAGAGAAAAGTTTGAGAATAGGAAGATATCTCCCCAATTATGATCTGATCTCTTACTCTTTGGGAGGAGTGTAGGTCTCAATAAATCCTTTAGGATGTCAAGTGCCCTAGAGTATCCTAAGTCTAGCATATTCATAATAATAGTAGTAAAATTATTGAAGAAGGAAACAAAATCAGAAAAGTGGTATGAACTATCTCATACTCGTGTCCATAGTTAAATTTCCAGCTCTCCATTTACATCAATAGTATGATCAATGAAATCAGGGCTTATGTACTCCACATTTTTGTATAATATGAGATGCATCAGTAGTGAGTAGTGATAGAACCTAAAATCTTTCATTTCTCCATTCTGAGCTAGTACAATATTTTCCTTCATCACCTCTAGAATATATTCAACATAGTCATATTCCCCTCCATGGTATGAGTCTTGTACATCGTTAGCTATAATAAATTTTCTTGCATACACAATATATGTTCCATCCTTCCTAACCACCTTGTGGGCACTATATACTATTTTTACCAAGTAATTCTTGAACTTGTCTTTGATAAACCTTCTTAGGGTAATCACCCACACTCTTTAGTTCCATAAAGATATGCTATAGTATAGACTTCCCTGTATAAGCTTTTGTATTTCTTTCAAATTTCTTTTGCAAATTCTTCAAATATATAGGCTGGCCCATAACACCATCTAATCCAAAAGCTTCAATGAATGAGGCTTAATCTAGACCACACAAAATAGTTCCATCTCTCCTATGGAATGATTTGGTGGCCAAATTATATATTAAGGCTTTCACCAAATCCATATCAATGAAGACCACTAGAAATATCAATTTTGCCAAGTTCTTCCTCCAAGGATTTCACACTAGGATCTTATTCTCCCTGTTATGATAAAACTATCTGAATAGCTCATAACCCATGACTTTAGGGAATACATCATCTCTACATAGAGCATATGGGTCCATGAAAGCATGGTCATCTGCAACATTAGTCTTTGAGGATCCTGGGAATAATTTTAATCATTCTTCAAAAAACTACTTAGGTTTTCTTTTTCTCATCTTCCCTCCCTTGGAAATTGAAGTTTTTGCAACCTCCATGTCTGATGCTTGAATTTTCTCTACTTCTCTATTAGACATTCTGAATGTATGCTGCAAAGCATTGTATAAACTCTATTCTTAGGTGCTCAAAACAAATATTTGCATGTACTAAAAACTCTACAACTACTTAAATTTTCTTCTCTTTGTGAATGGTAAACTATAACTAATCAATAGAATGTCTTTATAGCTTTGTGTACATTATCAACATTCATCCTTGCATTGATTCTCAACATGCTCAAGCTATAAAATTAACTTATTTTATCACCTTAGGGGAGCATCACCATTATTATCCAACAATGCACTTTTTATACCATTCTTAAACCTCATTGGTTGAGAAGTTTGTTGTCATTTCCAACTCAAAAAAGTGAATAGCACACTTCATGTCAACCTATGGTTTATGATCTTATGATTGCCCCAAAGTCAAAACCCTCATAATATCTTAGGTGGAGAAGAAAAACCCTTCAATCTTATGATTCCAAGGAATTAGACATTTATTGCATTATCATAAGCCTTTGAGAAAGTCTTTATGATCTCATGATATATAAGCCATCATGACATTGGAGCCTTTTTAAAACATCTTTATGATATTATGAGAGGTAGGTTTCATTCACCATCATAGCATCTTATATCATTTTCCTTGTCCTTATGATCCTACAATCATGGCTTAGCTGACTACTTCATGACTTCGATGGTCATCTTCTTTATGCCCACAATGCTATGAGAGACCACCACCTTCCTTTATCATAATATTGTCAACATAAAATTTTACCTCTATGATCCCCCAATTCATTTCGTATCATAGCGTTATAGCATCCTTTCACTATGCTTAAGATCTTATAGTAAACTATCTATCATAGCATCAGAGAATGAGATCTGCTAGATCACAAGCTCATGCAAAGACACCTTTGGCTCCACAGGCTTGATGTGGCATCCACCTTGTATATGTTGCATCATTTGATCAATTAGGATGGGACATTTGTCACATTTTTGACACTAAACTACTAGACTACTTTGTGATTTACCTTCTTTATGATCTTACAATTGTTATCCCTTAACATCATGATCTTTAAAATCGTCTTCCTTGATCTTAAGACTAGGGCATGTAGCATAACATCTTAAAAATTTACAAAGACCTTCCTAGTGTTTCAATCACCTCCTTGTCATAGGATCAAAAAACCTAAAATGCTCCCTTTTATTTCACACTTATAAGATCCTACTCCAAACTGCTTATTGCATGGTCGTAATCCTTCCCAACTATCTTTACGATCCCCCAATTGCCTGTTTGTCATAACATCACACATTGGGCTTAGAAGCTCTTCAAAATGACTTATGGTCATATTATATGAAGGGAATCATGAGATTGAGCACTTTATCTTTTTAATTTTTGATGCTATGACACATGCATATCTTAAGATTGGGGAACTAAAAATGTTGCTCTATGATCCTTTGCAAACCTTATAATGCAACATTGTAAGAAATGATTTAAAAAAAAAAAACTCCTGCTTAGGATAAGGGCTAGAATTTGATTTTTATGAAGCCTCTTCATTTATAGGATGAAAATATAACCCTAGGGCATCCTTTTCCACACTAGGTCAAGGGAATTATAATTATATTAGGGAAAAAATATTATATTAGGGCCAACCTCTAAAAATAAAAACAAATAAAACATGAACCCTAAATCACAACACTCTTTTCTAGAATATTTTCACCATAAAAATTTGTAAGTTTAATCCTATCAAATTAAGGGCTATCAGTGGCTTTGTCTAGGGATGATGAGTACTTGTATCCATGCAAGAATATAGATTCTTTGGGTAAAGAAGACCGCACACATGATAGCCTGGGACAACTTTTCGTAGATTGTACATAAACATATACATATATACAATGACTATTTACACATGCACATGCAATCACACAAATGTACAAGGAAATACAAACCTAATTACTATTTATGGAAAATAAATACCTTTAATAGAAGTATCATTTCAAGAATTGTCCATGAATTGGAAATTCAAGAAAGCTTCCTGATAATTCCTTGATAAAATATGAATCTTCACCCCATGTAAAGTCAATCAGATAAGGGACAAGCCATATAGTATCAAATTTTCCATGCTTGCATTTATCTTCAATCCTTGAATTCTATATTAGGATAAGGTAATCTAGTTTAAACTTTCTAGCCACTACCTTCTTATCATACAAATGCTTAGTTTGTAACTACAACTTTACATTTCTTGTAGAGGCCTCCTTTTTGGCTTTAGTCAATCCAACTGATTTGTCCATCCTCTCTTGCATATCATCTAACATATGTCTTCATCATACATTTGAATGTAATTATACAAGCCTATGAGGTTATTTTGAGGCATTCTACCATGGATTCCATATACTAGGTCAAATGATGCAACACCAAATGCCTTTTTCATAGTCACTCTATCAGCCTAGATTCCCAACTGCAATTTTGCATCCCATGCTTTCTTGTTCTCTTCTAAAGTTCTCTTTATGATCTTCAACAAGCTCTTGTTTGTGGACTTAGCTTGTCCATTTCCTTGGGGGTGATAGGGTGATGAAGTTGACTTGGTAGTGCTATATTTGTCACAAAAATTTATAAATTCATCAGACCTAAAACACATAGCATTATTAGACACTATTTTTTTAGGACATCCAAACCTTGTAATGATATTATTTGGGAGGAAATAATTTACCACCTTACTAGTAGGTTTTCTTGTAGTGAGAACTTCTACTGATTTGGTAAAATAATCTTTTGTAACTAATATCCATGAGTAGCCACTACTGGACTTGGGTGATATTTCTCTTGCAAAATCCATTGCTCTTTACTGAAAGGGAACCTAGACCTTAACTAATTTCAAAGGTGTGTTCCTAGAGGGCTTTAACTTTCCAACAAATATTTGGTGAGGATCACAATTTCTAACTAGGATTTGGGAATCTTTAAACAAGCTAGACCACCAAATGCCTGATCTCATGATCTTGTGGGTAATAATATTTTCCATACAGTGCTCATCACATACCCCTAAATGCATCTCACACAATACTCTTTCAAATTCTCTTGATCAATGCATTTCAAAGGTATACCTTCAAAATTTCTCCACCACAACTTGCCATTGACAATGATGTATCTAACGGAATGTAACTTGATAACCCTCCTTTCATTATTTGTCAAGTAAGGTGGAGCCTACATATGTGGTAAGTAGTATATTACATCTTTATACCAATCACATTGATCCATATCACATTTACTAGAGATGAAATCTTTGTTTACAACATTAATTTGATTAGCATCTAGATTTGACTGAGACATTAGTTTAGCTAATCCTTGTCCTCTTACCAATTTGGTGATTTGGATATCTATATTGAATTCCTGGATTCTATTGATCCATCTACACCTTCTACCAGACACCTCTTGCTAAGAAAAGATATCCTTCACTATTGCACTTGGTACAAAGGCAATAACAACAATACCCACTAGATAACAACTAAAAGCCTTAACAACCTTGACTAAATCATAAGCTCATTTCTCATTTATTTTATATTTTAGTTCAACATCTTGTAAGGATTTACTAAAAAATGCTATAGGTTTTTCATGCCCATCTTCATTTTTTTGTAATAGGACAACAAAAATAGTGTGAAAAGATGCAAAAGAAAATATATGCATAGGATTTTCATAATTTGGGGTCCTGAGGATTGGTGCATTCTTAATTTCTTTGAACGCAATAGTAGGCTCACCTTCACAACTACTAGTTGCTCCCTTCTTGAGCATTTTTGAGATTGGTTTGCTGATTTCAGCAAAATTTTTCACAAATCTCCTTAAGAAGTTCACTTGCCCAAAGAAGGATTGTATACCTTCAACATTCTTATGTCTTGGTAATTTGTCAATGGGTGCTACCCTTTCAAGATCAATTTTGACCCCTTCCTAGGATACAATATGGCCAAGCAACTTTCCTTCTGTTACCCCAAAGGTGCATTTCTTTGGGTTTAAATAGACCCCATATTCCAAATCTTTGATAAAAATATTTGCTAAATATTTACAATGATCTTTATCCTTCTTTAAATATGTAGTTAAGTCATCGTAATATACAACCATAAACTTATCAATATACTCATCAGAAACTACATCCATGGCTCTCTAAAATGTTGCCTCTACATTGATTATACCAAAGGGCATTCTTACATTTAAACATACATTCCCCATGGAGTAGTAAAATTTATTTTGAATTGTTCCTTTTCATCCACTAGGACTTGATTATATCTAGAGAAACCATCCATCATTGACATTATCTCATAACTAGTAACTCACTGCAACATGGCCTCCATGTTAGGGAGTCCATAGTTATCTTTTAGGGATGCAATATTCAAATTTCTAAAATCAACACAAAGCATGATGTCACCAATCTTCTTTCTAACTAGTACCAGATTAGGCACCCATGGATAATGTCTAATTGGCTTAATTATTCCCCCATCCCTAAGCTTCATAAGTTCTTCTTGCATCTTAGGGGCTAAAGTGAGATTGAAATATCTCTATTTTTGTCTAAAAGGCTTGACTCCCTCCTTGAGAGGTATGACATGTTGAAAAAAATCTTCTCTATAGGCTTTAAGGTCATCAATGACCATGCAAAGACATGTCTAAATTTCCTCAACAAATCTATCAAGGATTTTCCAATAGTGGGAGATAAGGTCTTACCAATGTATACCTTTTTTGGAGTTTTAGTAGTTCCCAAATTAATTTCTTCAAGTTCTTGGAGCTTATTATCTTTGATGTTTTCCTACACTCTATTCTAATTATCAAAGGCACTCTCAAGCACTACTAGACCCTTAGGGACCTTGTTAGTTTTTAACTGTAAGATCTCTTGACCAAAGATGGTCATTTTTCCATCTACTATCTCCAAAAAAGTACTACAATCCAATTCCTAACCATGATATTTATCCTCATTAAGCAAAAAATTTAAATTGTCTTTATCATCTTCAAAAACTTATCAATTTTATACATTTTCAAGAATAGAAGGATGATTCTACACTTCAGTTGTAGATACACTAGCAAATGAAATGTCATCCAACTTGATTGCTATGTTATCTAGCAAATCAACCATTTCATTATTATTCATATCCATCCAAGAAATGCCAAAGGCATGAAATAATTCTATCTGACCCCAGACAACATTTTTGTACTATTTCTATTTGATCCCATAACCTTAGATAGTTATAATAACTAACCATCGGTACCAACTTGATCTTTCTGCTATTCTTCTGTCAGATACCACAAAAAACTACTATGTTGACATAAATGAAAAACTTAGTTGTGAGTGTAACATATCATTATAGTAACATATCTACAATACTCCCCCATAGGAATATTATCAACATTCATGTTTGCAAAAATCCCCCCCTTTGGCATTGATGACAACATAGATGTGAAACATATATTTCCAAGAATACCAATAAAATATTGTTGATCTTTTCAAATCCTCTTCATCAATCATTATCCCCCATTGATATACCTCAATGTTCTTTTTCTCAAAATGTCATTCCATGTTGTTCTTCTTCCAAACATACTAAACTTATGATGAGCTTCTCCAACTATTATGCATATTGTTTTTCATGCCAAACTTCTCCACCATTGATATCAATGTCAAAGGTTTTAGCAACCAACTTTACTACATCTAACTCTGCAACAACTAATTCTTACATAGCTCAAGTGTCCAAAGACACTATTCAAAACAACATTCAACAAGAGTCCTAGATGACTCTATCCATCATAGATACTCTCCCATACAGGAAGCATTAGCATTCATTCTAGAAAACAATGGTGCTCTATTACACTGGGCTAATGCACTCTTGCATCTTCTACTCTAATGTAGGAAGGGGCATAACCCCAAGCATACCTTGGAAATACTTAAGAGTCTCTTTGGGAAGAGGCTTAGTGAATATATCTACAATCTATTCTTTAGTGCTCACATACTCCAATCTAATTTCCTTTTCTGCAACTTTCTTTCTCAACATATGATACTTAATAGAAATGTGCTTGGTCTTAGAATGCAATACTAGATTCTTAGATATATTTACCATGCTTGCATTGTCACAATGTATAACAATAGGTTCATTGATTTCTATCCTTATGTCCTTCAACATCTGTTTCATCCAAACAACTTGATTGCAATTGTTTGCTACTACAACATATTCTGCTTCCACTGTACTTTGTGATGTACAATCTTGCTTCTTTCTTAACCAAGAAAGAAATCTTCCTCCAAGAAAGAAGGCTCCACCACTAGTGCTCTTTCTATCATCCATACTGCCTGCCTAATCTGCATTAGTATGAGCACTTAGAGTGAAATCATTAGATCTATCATACCACAATTTGAACTTAGATGTTCCCTTTAGATATCTAAATATTCTTTTGACTACTACATAATTTGGTTCTCTGGGATTAGCTTGTAATCTTGCAATATTTCAACTGCATTTTCTATATCTGGCCTTGTGTGAGTTAGATATTGCAATCCTCCAATCATAGATCTATACTTTTTTTACTCAACAATAGGTGTCTCATCCTTTGTAGATAACTTGTGTCCAGTTACCATAGGTGATCCAATGGGTTTGCATGTTTCCAAACCAAACCTTTTTAGTAAATCCTTCAAGTACTTAGTCTAAGAAATAAAGATTCCTTCTTTATTCTTTATAATCTAAAATCTAGAAAATATTTCATTTCTCCTATCATACTCATTTCAAATTCTTTCTTCATCTCCTTAGCAAACTTCTCACTTTCTTCATCATTTCCTCCAAATATGATATCATCAACAAATATTACCAAAATCATCAAACCATTATCAATTTCTTTCCAATAGATATTATTCTGCCATACCTTTGCTATATCCAAGCTTTGTCAAATGCTTGTCTAGCTTTGCATACAAGGTTCTGGGTGCTTGCTTCAAGCCATTCAATGCTTTCCTTAATTTGCATACTATTTTCTTGTCATCTACCAAAGGAAATCCTTCAGGCTACTTAATGTACACTTCTTCTTCAAGTTCTCCATTAAAAAATGTTGACTTGACATCTATTCGATACACTTTGAATTTCTTCTATATTACATAGGCTAAGAATAATCTTACTACTTCTATTCTAGCCACTGGAGCATAGGTCTCCTCATAATCTATCACTTCTTGCTATGAGTAACCTTTACATACCAATCTTGCTTTGTTCCTTACAACTTTTCCTTGTTCATTCATCTTCTTTCTAAATACCCATTTAGTTCCTATCACATTCTTGTCTATTGTTTTGGGAACCAATTCCCATGTTTCATTCTTTACTATCCAATCCAATTCCTCTTTTATAGTTTGTTTCCAATAATCATCTTTACATGCTTCATCTACATTCTTAGGCTCAACTTGAGATATCAAGCATAGTTCTTCACTGAATCTACTTCTTGTCATCACACCTTGTCTTTGCTTCCAATGATCTGCTCAGATGTGTGATTCTTTATTAAATTCTTTCCTAAAGTAGGAGTTGCCATCTCAACTCTTGGCTCTACTGAAGGTTCCAAGCTTTGTTCCTACCTTGGCTCCCCTTCATTTTGAAAATCATTATTAGTCTTAAGAAATGCCTCATCATTCCTTGGCTTAGTAATAATATCATCATTTGAATTATAATCAACTATTCTCTCTTGTATCCTGAATTTTTCATCAATTCTCACATTTGCACTTTCCATAATACTCTTAGCTCTCTAATTATAACATCTATAAACCTTTATTTTTAATAAATAAATAAGAAACATACCTTCATTACTTCTAGCATCAAACTTACTAATATCATCATCTCTTTTGATATAACTCTTACTCCTAGAAATTCTAAAATACTTAATTGTAGGTGAGTGACCAAACCATTGATCATAAGGGGTATTGTTTGCATCTTTCCTAACTTGCACTCTATTCATAGTGTATACTATTGTATTCATAGCTTCTCTCCAAGATATCTTGGATACATCATTCTCTACTAACATAGCTCTTGTAGCTTCTATAACTGACTTGTTCCTTCTATTTGCAATGCCATTCTGTTCTGGGGTTCTTAGAGCTAATAACTATCTTTGAATTCCAGTTTCCTCACAAAACATGCTAAACTCATTTGAAGTAAATTCTCCTCCTCTATCTAATATTAAAAATTTAATCTTCATACTAGATTCATTCTCAACTCTATTCTTGAATATTTTAAACTTATCAAATGCCTTAGATTTCTCTTTAAGAAATGCAACCCACATCATTCTAGAAAAGTCATCAACTAGAATCATAGAATACCTTCCACCATAGAATCCTTTAGTCTTTGTAGGACCAGTAAGATCTATGTGTAAAATCTCCAACTTCAACATAGTGGTAAACTTCTTGCTAGGAAAAGAAGTTCTGTTATGCTTTGCCAAAACACACTCCTTGCAAATTGTGTTAATGGGCTTTACAATCTTTGGCAAATCTCTAATTGCAAACATTCTACTAGTCTTCACAATACTGTCAAAGTTTATATGAAAAAATCTCTTATGCCATAACCAACTATCATCTACCTTTGCAACCAAACATGTCATTTTAGTAAGATTCAATTAAAATACATTACCTCTAGATGTGGTTCCTATTCCAATTACCTTTCCATCTTTGTCTTTGATCATGCATGTCTTCTCTATGAGCTACAATTGATAACCTTTGTCCACTAGTTGTCCAACACTCAAAAGATTGTGCTTTAATGTATACATCCTCAGTGTTAGTTTTACCATCAAGAGTTATAGATCCAATACCTTTAATTTGGCATTTTTCATTATTTCCAACTCTGACAATGCCTCCATCCTAGCTTTTGAAGTCAAAAAATTTGTTCATATCATTAGTCATATGATGTGCACAACCACTATCAATTATCCAATCAGATTTCTTCTCAACTTGTGACACCAAAGCTTATTTCTCTAGAATTTCTTCTTTAATTGCCAAAAATCCTATTTCATCATCACTAGCACTTATTGCTTGTTCATAAAAATCATTATCTTTATTTGCATACAAACATTTTCTATCTTTTTTAGATTTGTAATTTCCATTATACTTTTTCTCTCTTTTAGGACACTTAGATGCATAATGACCATATTCATCACATGTCCAACATTTAAATATTTTCCTACATTCTTTTTCTCCTTTTACCAAAAGGGCTACTCCTTCAATCTTTCTATCCTTCTCAGATCTACTTTTTCTAGCAAAATCTCCTCTAGTACTTGTGCTCCTTGATAGACTAGGTCAAATATTCAGGGAACTGAAAGCTATCTCTATTCTTGTCAATTCTTTGGACTATCTAAGATCATTCTCAATTGCTTCAAGTCTTCCAAGCAATGACTCCTTTGTGAAATCTTTGGTACAAGATATTAACAACTGTATCATATAAACTACTAACTTAAATGGTGGTGTTAGAGTCTTCAATATTTTCCATATAACCTCATCATCTTCTTTGGTTCCTCCTTGAGATTTGATACCTACATTAATTTCTCATATCCTTCCTATATATGTTCTTACTAATTCATCTTCCATCATTTTAGTATCTTGAAATGCACAAATCCAACATTGTAGCCTCAACTTCTTAGAATGTGCATCATCTTCAAAACTAGTTTCCAAAGCTTTCCAAATCAAATGTGAAGTAGCAAGTGATTTTACCTAATTGTATTCAATATTAGGAAGTTCAATCAATAGTACTTCTCTATCTCCCATGTTGCACATAAAAGATCTCTTTCTATCTCGGTACAAGTTTCCAAATTCTTTTCAACAATGATTATCTTCAATAATTTTGTCAAAATCCAATATCTTGTACCCATACACAATAGATGTGTATTCATCTTTTCCTTCCAGCTATCATAATTTGTTCCATCAAACTTTAGACTATCTTTCCTAAACATGTTCACCATAGATCTCCCAGAGTTTTTAATCTTTATCTTCAATGACTTGATGCTCTGACACCAATTGTTACAAACAATAGTCCACCAAGATAACTGGGGGGGGGGGGAGTGAATTAGTTATTTGATAAATAAAATATTTATCTTCTTTAAACAAAATTAACAATTCAACCAAAGTTAAAAACAAGCATAATAAGATGCACATAGGCAATTAAACATGATATGTTAACTAGGGAAACCCTTGATAAGAGGGAAAACCCTAGTGGGAATGATGCCCACAAGATGATGTACTATTATAAATATTCTTTTTTAGAGGATGGAATCTGTTAGGAGTCTATTAAAACATTTAGTACATAGAGTCCCTATTAGGAGACTTTGAATCCCTATTAGAAGATTCCAACCCTATTAGGAGTTGTGTTGTTGTAGAACAATGTATGCAAGATGAGCCCACTGCCCAAACATGCAATTTCAACTATAAGAAAATCTTATTGCTCAAAAATGTAATTTACTATTATGTTCTTCTTTCCTTTGTTCTATCAACTAAACCAATCACTATTATACCTTGTAGAACAAGTCACAAACTTTAGATCCAAATAACAAACCTCAAATCACTTAGCAAAATCTTGACAATGAAGTTTCCTTCACTTCTGCATTGCTCTGCTCAACTTCACATTCTACTCGTACTACTGCTTATCATCAATAATAAACCATACCATTCCATGCTTCAAGGCAAAGGAAAATATCCTACCTTTATATCAAGCCATCAAAATAATTCCTTGAGTTGGCTGTTAGACCTTCTCAATTAATTATTATAGGACTACATTAAGAACACGTTACACTTAGCGATAACATTAATCTTTCACCTTGAAACTTGAATATCTTTTTGCACATGCAATATTATGATGAGAAAAATTAGCCACATCATCATAAACATGTTTTTTCATCTCCTCAACCTTTATCCTTAGAATATCAACTCTGCCAAGAGATATAACAAGTTTATTAGAACATGCTTCTGTAAACTCTATCTCAGAATAGACATCACCAAAACTTACATAACTTCTTCTAGACTCATCATTTCTTCTTCTAACATTAACTACATATACCAGATACTTAGAAGTATCTCCCATAACCTTGGATAGTTATAATACTTAACTAGCCATCTGTACCAACTTGATCTTTTTGTTGTTCTTCTCTCAGATACCACATAAAATTGCAATGTTGACATCAATGAAAAACTCAGTCATGAATGTAACATATAATCATAGTAAAATATCTACAATACTACCCCATAGGAATATTATTAGCATTCATGCTTGCAAAAAATAGAAGTAAAGATACAACTAGCTTGGTTTATGGTGTTGATGATAGTTTACCCATTTATGATGAAGAACCCCCTATAGCTAGTGATTCAGAAGATGAGATTCAACCTATGGCTATTACTATTCTAGATGAGGTTTTTTTATAATCCACCTTCATCCTTTGGGGAGAAAATAAGCTATCTATTGATCATAGTATTGAGGCTTCCACTTCTAGACAATTTGAATTTGACAAGTTAGACATCGAGGATCCTACGAGACACAAAATTAGAAGAAAAATTTCTCATCTAATAGAAAGTGACCAAAGTACTGACTTAAATGAATATGAATGAGATTCCCTATCTATTGTATCTTAGGAAGTGGGAGTAGATGTTGTACATGCCTATACTAATCAAAGCAATTTAGTTGAAGTGTCTTTCATAGGGTTTGAAGAGTTGAATTCTCAACTTACTTTAGTAGACCAAATTGATTCTCCTAGATCTTACCTTGATTTGGGTACCTTTGAATATTTCCCTATCTTTTCACTAGAGATGATTCCATTTATATTAATAAATTAGAATCTTTCTCTTTGCTATCCCTCATGCATCCTAATCTCATTGATTGTTCTATACAAAACCAAAAACTTGAGCTTCCATCTTTCAAAGATGACTATGAGATCACTTTTTACCTAAATTCTATTGAGCCCATAGTCTCTTCCACTAGTAAGCTATAATCACCTAAAAATGGTTATCTAGAATATTAGCCCCCTTCTCAACATTTTGGAAAAATTACTCAATCATTTATCTAGGCCAAAATTGCTAAAAATCAATCTATTTGATTTTAACCTATAGTTTGACTATATTAGCCTAAGTCTATATTTGATTAAAAGAACATATCCTCTTTTAATTAAATAAAAGAACTCCATTATTCTACTCAATGTGCACACATAAAGTCTTTTTCCTATTTAAAAATAAAAATAAAAAACCTTGTCTCACATGAAAAGTCAACTCTTTCTCATTTATTGACATGATCTTGCACATGGATCATGCCAAAGGTCAACCCCCACCCTTGATCCCTCATTTTTTGATCTTGATCTCAATCATCCATACACCTTTAAAATAAAGACCTTTCTCCCTCTCTAAGGATCCCATTTTTGAGCTAATGTTATGCTATAGGTATACTTATAGTTTCTTGAAGCATTTGTGGAGAACTTCTTGCTTCTTGTCTCATTCTTTTCATATTTATGTTACTATAGCTCATTTTAAAGTAGCTTAGTTTCCTTTGCAATAAAAAAGATCACTTGGCTTAATTAGCATGATTCATAATACTTTCATATGATTAGCTTGGTTCCATTCTTGCATTCCATTCTAACATAGTTCATTCTTGCATTGCATACTCAAGAGTTCTTTGACACTAGCATTCTTGCTCTTATCTAAAGAATCTCATGTTTCAAAGTTTACTAGCAAGGGTTGTATCTGTAAGGCTCAACTAAGAGAAATTTCTATGCTTATGTCCACACCTTTGCACTCCATGACTACAGAGCTCTAAGTCGCTATTCAAGTATTTGAATCTATGGAATATCTTGTATAGAAGAGTTTAGAGGAGTGCACTTTCTTTGTGTACATTTTTGGCTCCCACCGTAGGGCCAGACCTCTTGGTTTTTCCTCTCTATTACATTTTTGTCTTGCATTTTCACTTCTTATTTATTTACCTTTTTATTCTTTGCAGTCATAATTATTGTAAAATACTTTATCTGTATCGTATGATATTTCTCAGTACTGCAGTGGAATACTTTACCAATTAAAGTATCACACAACTATTTAGAAGTTTTTTACACTAGTGTAGCAAGTTCTATCACATAGGTATGTTGAGAAATATCATACATAATAGAAACATCATCCCTGTATACTTAAAAGTATCGTACAATACTCTGTCAACAAAAAATTATTAACCTACCTAAAACTTGTTACTGTTTGAGTTATTTGGTCAATTTTGAGTCTTTGGAATTCTCTTTTCAAATTTCTTAGGTTTATTACTATATGACAAAGGCTTATTGTAAGTTTTTATCTTATTTTGGACTAACTCTTTGTTGGGCTAATGTTTTTGTTGGTAGGGTTTCTCTAAAAATGCTTACAAAATTACCCTAAAAGAACACATGTCAAAGATCTAATGCTAAGAGGTTATTGATTCTTGTTTGTAGGGCTGCCTAAAAGCATAAAAATAAACAAACAAGTGTGCTTTTATTCCTTTTATTTTGTGTGTGGAAATATAATAGTTGTTCATTTTTTTGTAGGCACATAAAACTTGCAGTTAGGATATTTTGATGGTAGGAAAGAGTTGTGGTTCCACAACGCACACCCCATTTCGATTGGAAATGGGGACCCCCTTACTTCCTTTTGGGATTTTTGGATCCTTAGTCTAGGGTCTAAGTCATTTTTGAGATCTTACCTAGTGCCCTAGTTCTTGTTTAGATCCTAATTGGGAACCTAGTTGGCAAAAATCAGAGCTTTTTTTTGAGGAGATAAGCCTTTTTGAAAAATAAAGGGGTGCACTAGTGCACTAAGTTGAATAAGAGAAAGGCACTCACCTTTGGTGATGTGTAGATGCATAGTAGTGTAGCTACACACCTGCATAGTACCAAGGGTGCACTTGCCTATTTATCCCCCGCTTACCTTCTCTTCCCCACTTGTTTCATTTTCCCTCCGCTAGAGCTCCAACACTACACCTCTACAACACAACGAGGTGTGCCCTTCTCCTTCACCTTCCTCCCCACTTCCCTACACAAACACAAAGTTAAGCCATAAAATGGTGCACATTAATGCACCTCCATAGGTGTGCTGATGTGCACCATATTCCTTCTTCCACAACTTAAAAAACTAAAATATAAAAACTTGCCCCAAGATTGGGTACACACTAGTGCACCTATTTGGGTGCATTGATGCGCACCCAATTTGCCATTGTCATGTCAAAAAACTTAAAAACCCTTCAAAAATCTATTAAAAACATATTCAAAGTCCAAAATAGGTGCGTACTAGTGCATCTAACTTGGTGCACTAGTTCGCCCCCAAAAACAAAAGCAAAAAACAAAAAAATTCTAATTCTAAAATAATGAATGTTTTTTTTGTGCAGATATAATGGCATCCTCCTCATCTTCCCTTGGTGAGAAAATGGCACTAAAACTTGTAGTGTTCAAATTCTAGGGCATTCTAACAAAATCAAGGTTTCAAGATGACAATTTTGAAATGTAAGATACTGATTTGGGACATATAGACATGGGGAATTCTTGAAGATTTGTAACAAACCCACTGAGAGGTCCTAGATGATCTCTGCACACATCGGATTAGGACTCATTAACACATCATCACACAAGGTGTTAGTGCAATCCTCAAAACTCATTATGACACTTGCAGAACACTTTGTCCCTGAGGAGAGGGTTGTTAAGAGCATAATAGGAGAAATTTTTCATGATCTCTAACCAAAGAACATTGAGAAAGTATTCCATCTCCCATAGGTAGATCAATTTATCAGGCTTACCTATGAGCAAGTAGAAAGATGGTATCCAGAACACATTGAAGATGGTTCTAAGATCATCCAATCTTTGTACCTTATTGAGAAGACTCCTTTGGGAAAGAAAAGTGACAAAGTGGACATGAACAAAAAACTAGCAAAGTGGAGATGATCCAATCCTTGTACACTTTATTGAGACAATAAAGAAAGCAGAGATGCCACTAGATTTGACCTCCACTCATAGTTAGAATTTGCGTGAGCAGTTGGTGGTAGAAAAGAACCAAAAGAAATTATACATGGCTTTAGACCTAGTATACTTGTTGGACAAGAGAGTGATAGATTATCCAAGGCTTTATAGGAAGGGCAACATGTAGGATGCCAATGCATGGCCATACATTGTGTACTCTCAATTGGTAAAGAAGAGGCTCTTAGAATAAAGCAAGGAATACATAATTATTAATGATGCTTTCATATTCACTATAATCCAATTCATAGAAGAAGATTATGCGAAGAGACTATCAGATGATGTAGTGGCATAGATTTTATTGGTCATGGCTTATTATATTTAGTTTAGGATATTCACATATTTAAGGGTGGAAGGTACACCTATTAATCCCAAGAAGCTCCTGAGGTATCCCAGTGACAGACTTGTTCTCTTGGAGATCTCTTAAAAACTCTTGTTTGCATTTGATAGAGTTAGACAACAACATAGAACATGTTGGAGGTGGCCTATGATGATAGGACCTTTCCAGGTCAATCGATGCAAAGATATCTCTTTTGTTGAGTGTGAATGAGATCAATATCCCTTAGAACAATACAATTCCCCTCGGCCATGTTTTGATAATTTTGGAAGAGTACAATATTTGGCTTGTAAGACATTTCAACATGAAGAAGCCATTGAGGATCATTGGATGAGTACAACAAATGACCACAATATCCATATAAGGGATTATTATAGGATGACTTTGTATTTGGTAGAAAGGCCTTGAAAATAAATATTCCATTGAAGATACTATAGCAAGACTTTGTGAAGTTTCTTGATCCTTTGTTCAACAAGGATAAGAGTGACAAAAGGCCCATTATGAATGCTGAGGTTGATAGAGAAGAGAATTCTAATATTAACTATAGGGTGAGGCACATCATTAGGGTGATGTAGGACTGGATCAAGAAACCATTTAAGCTTGATCCAATTCCTGAGATGGTTATTTTTCATGCACAAGCTTTTCCAGCCAAAGGTAGAGGGAAAAAAGTCACTGTCCCTACTTTTTTAGCTCAGTCACCAGTAAGGCCATAAATGGTAAACCAACTTGATAGGCTAATTGGTTATTATAGAGTATAGAAGGGAAAAGGAAGGGGCAAGAGGAAAAGAAGTTCCCCTCAAAGAGCTAAACCCAAAGAGGGAGAAATCTTGACACCTCCACAACAAGGGGAAGAAAACATACAAGGGCAAAGTCATGCAAGCCGGAATTGACCCTCAAGTGCCACTAGTTGCAACAAGAAAAATAAAGGAATAAATTAAGATAGAAGATGTCTCTCCACCTAGACGAAATTTTTTTTCATCTCCTTCAGCACCAAAGAGAAGAAAGATTAAGACTCCAATGAAAAGGAGACAAAAGGTGATCAAGAAGGTGATCCCTTTTCCATCCATCCTTGAACCTATCCCGAAAGAGGAAGAAGAAGAGGATGGTGAGGATGAAGAAGATAATCTACCTTTGAGTCAAAGGACTCAACTAGCCAGGGCTATAGAGCAAGAATGAAGAAGAATCTCTATGGTTACTCCTCAATCTATCCCAAAAAAACCTTTGCAAACCACTACATTAGAGGATGAGATGCAACAATGGATAGATGAACAATATGTACAAGGCACTAACATCTTTAAGATGTCATATTTTGACTTTATGCCCATTGGTACCAAGTTGGTTGGGGATAAGATCAGAGACACACCATTCAATCAACCTTAATAGGAGGATTGGACTCAGATGCCCTCAGAATCACAAGGACCTAAGATAGTCCTAGAATCCTAGCTACAAGTTAGATTGTACATTGATAAGGGATAGACCACCCCTCTACCTCTTAATCTAGAAATTGAATAGGTTTAGGTAGAAAATAAATAAGAGCCACAACAAGTATCCACTAATGAAGTTCCAGAAGAGGGACAAATGGGTGAACATTAACAAACTTTATAGGACATAGAGTTGAGAACTTTGGGCTCCACAAATATAGGGACTGCGGATGGAGAGCTATCACAAAGGGAAAAGACCCTAGAGAGGAGCAATAAGGGTAAGGGTATAGTTGAACAAACTCCTTCATCCTCTAAAGGAAAGTCCTTAGCACAACATGTTCCAAGGTGACTCCAAAAAGAAGTGATTAGGAATAAGAAGCAACAGTTCACTATTGAAGAGGATGATAGAATAGAACTTATAGAGGTACTAAGGAAACCTGATTCACCTCCTAAAGATGTGCAACCATTAGCCTTCATTATAAGTGATTAGAATTAGGACCTTTTTTCTCATGTGGCTATCCATCCTCTAGAATCAAATGTTGAATAACTGACTCCTAGGGATTATTAAATCTAGGAAGTTCTACTTGGGAGGCCAACCTTAGAAATTGCAAAGCTGATGGTCACTATTGGGATGAAGGAAGTCTTTAGGAGCATGTAACAAGATGAGGTAGAGTTGATAACACTTTGGCAATAGAATGAAATCCTAAAAGGATATTTGAGTGAATTTTTTGGCCCTTTGGATCCCATGAACCCTAAGGAGACTCTAAATGCAACAATTCAAAGGAGAGATAGGGGAGTGGTGCAATTAGACCCATTTTTAAGTTCTTGTCAATAATGGCAAGAAAGTTTTGAGGAGAAAAGGATACTCATCATCCAAGAGAATCTTAAGATACTACATGTCATGTAGGAAAATGTAGATAAAATGGTAGCAATTTTGAATCAAGATTTTGGCTTGATGGATGAGGTGCATACCTGGGGAAAGGATCTACAAGCATTATAGACAATCAAAGGCTAGAGGTAATGAATGTTAATGGATGTATATATAGTTGAGGAGTTGGATAAATTAGATGGTTGGATTGAGAAGATAGCATATAGTAATAAAGTAATGGAATCATTACATGCAAAGATCCATAGGCTCAAGGACAAAGCCCAAGAGCAAATTTTGGAAGCTGAGAAACACTATGGTGATGTGTGTCTGGATATTTTTGAGGATGATGGATGGGAGAAATTAATACCTATAGAGGTAGTGGTTGAGATATTTTAGAAAACTTTTGATGAAGTTTTGAATGATGATGACACCCCACAAGCATTTAGGATAGAGGAAGCTTTGCTAGAGCTTGATACAAAACTTGGAGATTTTGCAGAAATAGGTATAAAGGTGGACAACTATAGGGAAAAAGTGAAGGATAAATATAATACCTTAGATTAAATAGATGTAGTGTAGATCACTAAGATAATAGAGAAATTCAAGTACAAATATCCAGACATAGCTTTGGGATAAAGGGGAACAAAACCCAGATGCCAGAATTTCAATTTTGACACTTGGTAAAATTTTGCATTTTTTGGTCTCTACGGTGTGCTACTATGCTAGGTGTGCCAAGTGCATTGGTGTGATTTTTGAAAAGTGTTTCAATTTTTTTTTGAAGATGTAAGAGGTGCACTACTATTCCAAAATCCAAGGTACATTGATAGTTAACTGCTAGTTCCAAAATTAGAGCTTTCCATGCATTAGAAATGCAATCTAACAACAATCTAACTCCAACAGATGCCTACCAAAGATGAAGCTTCTATTTTTGGTATGTCTAGACACTCCTACATCACCTAAAGACTCTCTTCTTATTTTCTCATATTTTCTTTATTTTATGACATGTAAAGGCTCATGCATCTAATTAATGATATAAAAATAGATGGAGTCCTATTAAGCACTAGTTAAAGAGTTAGTATGTACATGGTTAGTTTGTTTTATTAATTTAGAATCATATGAGTGCATGAAGATATCTCTCACTCTCAACACAAATTTAGGAGATTATTTCTTATAAATACTGGCTTGTAATATGTAATCAGGGTCACCATTATTTTGCAATAATAATATACTTTTGGTGCTCGCATTTGGAGTGTAGTGATTCTTGCCTAAGTGTGTCATATTTTTGTGAATATATGTTCATGGAATTGTGATTGAGCCAAAATATTATTGCATTATTTCTTGTTGTGTGATCCTTTAATTCTAGTGTTTGAAATAGTTTTATGAATTTTTTTGACATATCTAGTTTGAGAAGAGATCACCCCTTTTGTTCTTGCATAACTTTTTGTCACGCATGAACACACTTTTTGTGGTCTTGAAATTTAATGAAAAGTGAAACATCTTATGGTTGTTAAATTCCCATTGACGATTGCATCAGTGGAATTAAGGAAGTGCTACTCCTACTTTCATTGGTTACCCACCAATTTCTTTGAAGGCTTAACTTGTAGATGTGTTGTTTTCATAGCTTATGTCCATTAGTATTTTACTTTCATGTTATTTTCCTAAACCTCTTGTCACCCTACTTTTGTTATTTTATTTACTAACCCCTTGTTAAATTAGGAATACATATAGTTGCATTGTTAGATTGCACCCATCATAAAAATAGATTTTTTTTTTTTTGTTGTGTATTTTATTCTTTTGAAGCAGTGAAACATTTTACATCTTATCCAAAGCAACAAAGGCCTCCTCATGAATATTCACATTTATCTTCAACTGAGTGGATTCTAGTAGGTCACAAGATCACTTAGAACCTTGGAGTTGACCGCCAAGATTAGCTTTTCAAGAGAGGAGTTCGAAAGGACTCTTGCATTAAGCATAATGCAAAATGATAGCTCAATAGAAGTGGTGCTAGAAGGAGGGCCATTAACATCTAAATTGGATGAAATTTTTCCAAAACTTCAAAATTTTGCACTTTTTACAAGTTCCAATTTTTTTTTGAGTTTTTGATATTTTGAGGTGCACTGGTGCACTAGGTGAACTAGGTGTGTTGCTATGCCTGCTATGCTGGTGTGCTAAATTTTGAGATGCACCTCATTTTATGAGAAAGTGTACTTCTGTAGAGGTGCACTTTTTCTAGAGTTGATGCAAACTAGAGGATTTTGATCCAAAATCCCCATTTAGCGAGCTTTAAGATCTTCACCAACTGCACATGAGTTCCTCAAACTTAAGCATTTCCACAAACCCCACAGTGACAAAGGAATACCTCAAATTCAATCACTTCCATTCAACATTTTGTCATCTTCTTTGGCTCCACCTCCATGACAGCCACTTGGTGGAACACCCAATATTCCAAAAGTTCCCCAACAACAACCCCTAGGTCCACCAAATCCTCCAATGGCCTTTTTTGCAAATGTTGTAGACTCACCTATCAACTTGATGAGAATACTCAACAATCTTCCTAAGAGTCTTGAGAAGTTTTTCCCAAGGTTCATCTATGGAGAGACACAAACTAAAAAATATCACATTAAGGTGTTCAAGTAAATTTGCAAATGATAGCAGATCAGTAATGAGAATGTGGTTCTTTTCCTATTCCCCTACTCTTTAGGAGAAGTTGCCTTTAACTGGTACATTCATTTTCCACCTAGATGTATTGGAGATTGGGCTATCTTTAAATTTTTTTTCTTAGAACAATTTAAAACTTTCATCAATCCAGCTGTACTACATCAACAATTCTTATCAATCAAAAAAGATCCATCTAAGACAGTGTCATGCTTCAACGATTGTTTCCACATGGCATACTACAAGTTGGAAATTCTATACACTATACCCTTCGAGGTTGCTATTCAGATTTATTTGAGCACTATGGACCATCTTATTACTATTTTTTAAGAAGACTTCCAACAATGGATATCAACACATTGGATAAAGTCTTTGTAGAAATGATTATCTTCAATAAGAAAGACAATCCCAATGGAGGAGGATTGGTGCTTCCCACTCAAGTTATTACAATAGTGCCAACATACCCTATCAGAGCACCTACGATGCCTAGCCAATTCATACCTATGAATCCAATTCCATTACAATAGGCACCTACTCCACAAAACCCTACTTTAACTTATCCAGGGTATGAACGTCTAAAAATTTCTTTCTTGAACAAAAGGTAGTGGTTTCTGCTGAAGCAGACAACAAATTTGCCTCTAAATTTGGTCAAATGAAAAGGACCCTGTCACAAATGAACAATGAGTTAACTCATTTGAGGTTGGCTTAGGTACAAAACAACAACTTACAAAGAAATAATGCTGGTACTTACAAAAACAATTACAATTAGAACTACAATAGGAACTTTGCTGGAAACAACAATGGCAAGAATAATAATGGAGGAAATGGTTCCAATCCTTTTGATTGTAACAATGGTTTCTAGAGACAAAATAGACAGTGGAACACTCATCCAATTAATGGAAGCATTATCATAGATAACAATGACAACAATGTTCAATATACGGATATCAACCAATATGACGATGGTCAAAATGCATCTAATAATGATGGTTCATATTATAATAGGAATCAAGAGATGAATCAGAATTCACAAGCAAATGATAGTGTTCCTCTTGTACAATTTAATGCTATGCTACTAGAATCCTATGATTCTACATAGAACATATATTTAGAAAAACCAACCAATGAATAATTCTCTTTTCCATTTAGTCAAGAACTAGACATCCAGCTTGAAGAGATGCTTACTTTTTATAATGACAATCAAAATACATACACTCTAAGAAGTAGAAAAGAACCTATGATAGATGGGATCCCTCTAGGACTACAACCAACACCTCCTAATCTAAGAGAAAGTAACAATCTAGTACTAATTAGGCCACCTCATGGAGGACAACAAAATCAGAATCAAGGAACTATCCCAACAATCTTGAAAAATCTAGCTTGGTCTACTAAGAAATATAGCACAATAGAAGATTTGAAATGAACAAAGGCCAACATGTCCATGTTTGGCATGTTACAAAATTGTCCTCAATAATGAGAAGCATTAATGAGAACTTTGGATCATACAAAGATACCCCATAGTACAAATACTATTTCTCAAAAGATAGTATAGTAAGCCAATGCTTTAGAAGCGATGCTAAATATGTTTAAGGACAAGGTTGAGGTGCCCCCATTTTTGCTTAGCATCAAGATATATGGGAATAAACATCATAATTACCTAATTGATTCAGGGGCTTCATGTAATGTTAAGTCACTATCAATAGCAAAAAGGTTGGGAGTTTTCCCTTAGCCTTCTAATTAGATAGTGATACAATTGAATAAGGTAGAGGTCAAAGTCATTGGTGTGTTAAAAGACTTCTGGATATAGTTGATAGTTGCCCCTCAAATTAAAGATGTCATTAATATACATGTGGTTGATATTCCTAAAACCTATGAATTGTTACTAAGTAGAGAATGTATGAAATACCTAAGGGGATGGTTTTCCACTAATTTTATTCAGCTTTGGTTACCATGGAAAGGTTTGAACAATCAAATCAAGATAGGTGCAAAGCCTAGGTTAAAAAAGATGATTACATAATATAATGCTTTGAATGAGGTAGCATTTTTATAAATAGATTTGGGCTCTTACAAGGTGATGGCTTTTGATACAACTTTGATCACAATATCAGACAATCAAGATATGGAATCTAGGATTTCAAACACAAAAGATGAGGTCATAACACAATTCATAGACAACATGATGGCTAATTTACAATATCTAAGAGGAGAAGCTGACCCTAGTATCCTCCTCCTTCTAGGGTTTTTTCAATTGCATAAAGTTAGTAATTTAGAGTTTGAATGTTTATCATGTCAAGAAGTAGTTGTTAAAGTATTAACACAAATGATGGGAGTAAAGAATGGAAACAATCCAAAAGATGAAACCATGGAAAAGAAAAGTTCTATAAACATGTCTAAATTTGTTGAAAGGGTTGAAGATAAAATTGAAGATCTAAATACATCATTGTGTTCTCCTCCACCAAAAATTATCAAAGTTCAAAGGAGAAGGTGATACATAAAAGGCCAAGGATGGACTTTGGTAGTCATCCATCCTAAACCCAAAGTAGATGAAATTAAGGAATTGATAGGAGAAATTCAGGACAAACAAGAAGAACATACACTCCTAGTATCAAGGAATATCAATGGAAAATCACTAAGTCCACCCCATGAAAGACTAAAATGGGTACCAAAGAGACAATCCTTCCAAGCCCAAGTAAAAGAAAAGCTAAGCACAAATAAGCATAAGGTTAGAAAACCCAATTTGGACACTTCACTTTGATAGTTCCAAATACAAATTAGGAGCTAGTATAGATATTGAGTTGATCAATCCAACAGGTAAGTCTTTTTACACAACATATCGATTGCAATTTAGATGTACTAATAATTTTGCAAAATATGAAGCATCGATATGATGAATTCTTTTCACTCTTGAGAAAGGAGTCACAACTCTCACAGTCAAAGGAGATTCTCAGTTAGTCATATGATGAGTAAAATTAGTATATACTTGGAATGAAAAGAGGTTACTGGCTTATATTAAAAGAGTATGGGATTTTATGGATGATTTTGAAGCTTCAAATATAAAATCCATTCCAAGAAGGACAAACATGGTAGCAGATGCCCTTGCCATTTCAGCTAGTGCATTACAACTAGTCAAGAGAACTAAATTGAAATGATTTTCAGCTAAATTGGTTGCTACTCCATCTATTCCAAACAATATCACAAGCTTTCAAGTTTTTTGGGATGATCAACATATACTCAAATTTATTATGTGCAATGGCCACTTTAAGGGGCAAGAAATTGATGACACTCTCTATGACAAACCTGAGGACAATGTTCTTGAAGATGAAGATGGTATCTTAAATTTGAAAACTAACACTATTCCTAAGGGGATGATTGAGTTGGAATGCATTTTTGATCATGATAAATCAACACTTAATAGGAGGATAGCCAAAGAGAAAGGAATTGAGGAATACAATTCATACAATTTAGGTACTGATGATGATCATAGAATGGTAAGGATTAGGAAAGCATGCAATGCATAAGAAAGGGAAGAAATGCTTAAATTACTTATAGAGTATAAGGATGTTATTTCTTGGAGCTATGAAGAATTAAAGACATATGATCCCTAGATTATGATGCATGATATCCCACTCAAACCATATGCTAAACCTTTTCGAAAAAGGCAAATACTTGTTACCTTGAACCCCTAATAATGAAGGAGGTGAAGAAGTTACTAGATGCCAAGATCATTTTCCCCATTCACCACTCTATGTGGGTGGCTAATTTGGTTCCTAAATAAAAAAATA
Source organism: Cupressus sempervirens (assembly GCA_028749045.1). NCBI lineage: Eukaryota > Viridiplantae > Streptophyta > Pinopsida > Cupressales > Cupressaceae > Cupressus > Cupressus sempervirens. The sequence goes on along the minus strand of CM053785.1, from coordinate 588,029,750 downwards.
TTGAAGAAATTCATCTTTGCATGGATTTTCATAATTTGAACCTCGCATCTCAAAAGGACAACTACCCATTACCTTCACTAGATGATGTTTTACAAATTGTAAATGGTTCAAAGATGATGTCTTTCTTGGATGGATATTTGGGTTATAACTAGGTAATAGTTGATGAAGAGGATAGGCTAAAGATGGCCTTCACAACTAAATGGGGAACTTTTGCCTATAGAAAAATGCCTTTTGGACTAATTAACACAGGGGCTACATTTCAACAAGCCATGGACAAAGCTTTTAAGGGACTGATAAACAAATGTATAGTTATCTACATGGATGACTTAATTATATTTTCAAAGGATCAAAGCATTCACATAGATAATTTAAGATAGGTATTCAATAGACACTGTAAATATGGTATATCTCTCAATCCCAAGAAATGTTCATTTGGGGTCACTAAGGGAAAGCTCCTAGGTCACATTATCTTTGAAGAAGGAATCTCCATTGATCTTGATAGAATAGAAGCTATTTTGAAATTATCACCACCCTACAGTCAAAAAGAACTTAAGTTCTTCTTTGGTAAGATAAATTTTGTGCAAAAATTCATAAGTGGATTCGTGGAAATAGTCTATCCCCTTACTAGTTTACTCAAAAAATGGGGCTAAAATAGAATGGGTTCCAGAGATTAAGAAATCATTTGAGGATATGAAAGTGGCCATTTCCATGGCTCTAGTACTGGTAAGTCTAGACTATGACCTTCCTTTCAAAATATATTCCTTTGCTTTAGAACATTCGTGTGCTGGGATCCTAACCTAGAAGAAAGAAAAGGAAGACGAAAGACCTATTTCTTTTATGAGTTGCCCTTTGAAAAATGCTAAGTTGAATTATTCCAACCATGAATAATAGTCTTTTACTTTAATCAAAGCGATAAAGAAGTTCTGCCATTACATACTCAGAAGTAAGGTGTATGTTATTGTACCTAATCTAGTAGTGAAGACATTATTGATACAAAATGAACTTAGTAAAAGATGAGGGAAGTGGATGGTGATACTTCAAGAATTTGATATGGAGATCCAACCCATCAGGATAATTAGAGGTCAAGGGTTATAAAAAATGATAGTAGATAACCAAATTGAAGATGAAAAGAAGTTCAAATTTGACAATGCAACTGATACATAAGATTAGAAGAAGATTGTTGTATCTCAAGTTGATATTGGTCAAGGGGTAGTGACAGATGTCTGGTACCAGGATATTGTATACTATCTTTTATAAAATCAATACCCCAGTTGGATGAATAGCTCACAACATAGGGGACTCAAAATAAAATGTTAAGCCTACATGTTGCATGATAGAGAGTTGTACAAAAGGAACTATGAAGGAATCTACCTGAAGTGCTTGGGACGCAAGGAAATAAAAGAAGTTCTAGAACAATTTCATGATAAGCATGGTATGGGGCATGGTTCAGTAGAGGTGACTACCCATATAATTTTAAGATCAAGTTATTTTTGGCCCACAATATTCAAAGACACTTTTGAGCACGTATACACTTTTCATATTTGTTAGATGAGTGGTAACAAGGAAAGACATCCTGCAATGCCATTACAAATGGTATTTGAAATATGCCTATTTGCAAAGTGGGGGCTAGATTTTATTGGTCCAATTAATCCATCTTCATCAACTAGACACACTTTTATTCTCATAGCTATTGATTATTGTATGTGATGGACAAAAATAGAGACATTCATAAACTACACTGCTAAAGTGGTTATAGATTTCTTGGAAGAACACATAGTCACTAGGTTCGAGATGCTATTTTCCTTAGTGTATGATAATGGATCAGATTTTTCATTAGTGTTCCTAACTCAATGGGCATTTGAAAATTAGGTCATTATCAAGTTCTCTTCAAATTATTATCCACAAGGGAATGGTGTTGTAGAATCTACAAATGAGAACTTGATCACAGTAATAATACACTTATTGAAGGAGAATCTTAAAGATTGGCACACGCAACTCAAATATTCTTTGGGGACATCTCAATATTTGATTGTTTATGGATAAGAACCAGTATTCTTGCTTAATCTTAGGATTCCTATTTTCAAATTCATGAGTGGGTATGTTGAAGATGCTGACAGAGTACAAATTAGATTAATGAATCTTTTAGAAATGGATGAAAAATGGACAACTACTTTGGAGCACATGGATAAACATCAAGTTTTTGTCAAGAGGTTGTTCAAAAAGAGGGTCATAATCAAATCCTTTAGAATTTTTGTGATTGGTCCCTATTAGATCATAGAAATTCTTGGAGAAAATACTTTTAGGCTAAATTCCTTACAAAGGGAATTGGTTTTGTTTCTAGTCAATGGACAATTTATAAAACATTACTTTGAAGCCTAGAAGAACCCAAAAAGGAAGAAGAAGAAGATATATTTCATTTTTGCAAATGTGATTATTTTCTACAAGTGTGTTTCTTTGGTTGTGTGTTTTCTTTTAGTCATGTGTTTGTTTTCAAAGTTGTGTTAGTCCATGGTTTAGGTGCACTTGAGATTTTTCTGGCTAACTACTCTTTTGGTTTTGATTTCAGGAGGAGGTATTTCTTTGTCAAAACATTTTGACAATTTTGTGTTTTGTACCAATTGAGGAACATATGTTACTTGTAATAATAGAAGACTTTCAGTCTTGAATTCAGAATTGTAGATCAACAAGTTCTCAACATTTTTCAAATTTAAAGATCGATCATCTCAGGTGTTGTCAAACCAAGGTTGAAGATAGAAAAGGATGATCCAAGTGTCCTAGCTCAGATAGAAGTATCTTCTCAAAGGAATTGCTAAGATCATTTTCTAGTGTGAGAGTCTCTAAAAGTTCTTAAAAGAGGAATGCAAGGGATGTTCACAAAAGATCAAATCCAAGAAACAATACCGATGTCTTAGCCACACAGTATAAGCATGATCAGGATATAGAAAGAAAATAAAAAGAAAATAACCGTGTTAAGACTGAAGGATTCTAAAAGGTCTAAAATGCTAATGAGATAAATTAGGATATGCACTCAAAATAAGCTATCCAATACTAAAACATTACTTCATCAAAGAGTCATATGGTGAAATTGTGAGCAAGGCTTCAAAGGATTTCCAAGGAAATTTAAGTAAAAGTGACAACCCACAAAGAGCCCTCAAACTAATTCTCTCATCTAGTTAGACAAAGGATCAACAAATAACTATCATGGAGATTCCCGATGAATGAGCCAGATGGGGTGGAAGATTGTTTCCAAGTTGTCCAAAAAATTTGATAGACTACATCCTAAGATCTCAAAGGAAATGAATACATGGAGCACACACTAAACTTGGAGCTCAAGATTTTGAGGTTTTGACTGCAAAGTGACTCAAAATCTGCTTAGAATATTCAAGATGCAGTTGGTGTTTGACACATGTTAGAGGAATTTTACTTGATGAAGAAATACCTTTCTCATTTCTTCCTTTTTGTCGAGGCTATTTTTTGTGGTTCCACAATGCATGCCCCATTTTGATAAAAAATGGGGACCCCCTTACTTTCTTTTGGGCTTTTTAGATCCTTAGTTTGGGGTTTGAGTCATTTTTGAGATCTTACCTAGTGCCTTAGTTCTTGTCTAGATCCTAACTAGGAAGCCCAATTGGCAAAAATCATAGTTTTTTTGAGGAGACAAGCCTTTTGGAAAAATAAAGGGGTGCACCAGTGTACCTCAATTGGTGCACTAGTGTGCCAAGTTGCATAAGAGGAAGGCATTCACCTTTGGTGATGCATAGATGAGCAGTAACATAGCTATGCAATTACATAGTACCAAGGGTACACTTTCCTATTTAACCCCCTTACCTTCTCTTCCTCACTTGTTTCATTTTCCCTCCACTAGAGCTCTAGCAACACACCTCCATAGCACAATGAGGTGCACCCTTCTCCTTCGCCTTCCTCCCCACTTCCCTACACAAAAATAAAGTTATGCCATAAAATGGTGTGCATCAGTACACCTCCTTGGGTGTGTTGATATACACCATATTCCTTCTTCCATAACTTAAAAATCTAAAAAATAAAAAATTGCCCTGAGATTGGGTGTGCATCAGTGCACCTGTCTGGGTGCACTGATGCAAACCCAATTTTCTATTGTCATGTCAAAAAACTTTTAAAACCATTTGAAAATCTTTTTAAAAAATTTTCAAAGTCCAAATTAGGTGTGCACTAGCACACCTAACTTGGTATGCTAGTGTGCACCCAAAAACACATTAAAAAAAAAAAACTCTATAAAAGACACCAAGTTTCAGGTGTGCATCAATGTACCTTACTAGGTGTGTTGATGTGCATTTGAAACTTATAAAAAAAACTCAACAACAAGAAAATGGTGCACCTAGTGCACCACATTTTTAAAATTTCTTGTTCTTAGGGGTTAAACTATGTTTTTTCATGTTTTCAAAGAAAATTGGGTTTTTTGGGTTTTGTGCGAATCAATTTTAGGGTCTAAATTAATCATGTTCCTTTAATTCCAAACTAATGGATCTCTTTCTTCTGTAGATATAATGGAATCCTCCTCATCTTCCCTTGGTGAGAAAATGGCATTGAAACCTATAGTGTTCAAATTATGGGGCATTTCAACAAAATCAAGGTTTCAAGATGACAATTCTAAAATCTGAGATATTGATTTGGGACATATAGACTTGGGAAAACTCTTGAAGATTTCCAACAAACCTTCTAAGAATTCCTAGATGATCTTTGCACTCATCAAATCAGGACTCATCAATGCAACATCACACCTAGTGTTGGTGCAATCTTCAAAACTTATTATGACACTTGTAGAACACTTTGTCCCTGGGGAGAGGGTTGTGAAGAGCATAATGGGAGAAATTATTCTTGATCTTTGACCAAAGAACATTGAGAAAGTGTTACATCTCCCATAGGTAGATTAATTTATCAGGCTTACCTATGAGCAAGTAGAAAGATGGTATCGAGAACACATTGAAGAGGGTTATGAGATCATCCAATCTTTGTACCTTATTGAGAAGACTCATTTGGGAAAGAAAAATGACAAAGTGGATATGATTGGAGGGTATATGAAAGAAGATATTAGGTACTCAATCATACTTTTGAGTAGGGTTATGGGTCTACCGACAGCTAGGCATTGAACATCTTCATGGTACACTTTATTGAGACAATAAAGAAAAAAAAGATGCCACTAGATTGGGCCTCCACTCTCAGTCAAAATTTATGTGAGTAGTTGGTGGTGGTAAAGAACAAAGGAAATTCTACATGACTTCATACCTGGTACACGTGTTGTCTAAAAGGCTTTATTGAGACAATAAAGAAAGAAAAGATGCCACTAGATTGGGCCTCCACTCTCAGTCAAAATTTGTGTGAGCAGTTGGTGGTGGCAAAGAACCAAAGGAAATTCTACATGACCTCATACCTAGTATACTTGTTGGCTGCAAGTGCAACAAATTATCCAGGCTTTTTAAGAAGGGTAACATGTAGGATACCAATGCATGGCCATACATTATGTACCCTTAGTTGGTAAAGAAGAGGCTCTCAAAGTAAAGCAAGGAATACAAAATTGTTAATGATGCTTTCATATTCGCTATAATCTGATTCAAAGGAGATTATGCAAAGAGTCTATTAGATGATGCAATGGCACACATTTTATTGGTTAGGGCTTATTATATTCAATTCAAGACATTCACATATTTAAGGGTGGTAGGTACAACTATTAACCCCAAGAAGCTCCTGAGGTATCCTAGTGATAGACTTGTTCTCTTGGAGATCTCCCAACAAATCTTGTTTGTATATGATAGAGTAAGAAGGCAACATAAAACATGTTGGAGGTGGCCTATGATGATAAGACCTTTCCAGGATGATCAATACCAAGATATCTCTTCTTTTGAGTGTGAATGAGATCAATATCTCTTGGAAGAATACAATTCCCCTCGGCCATGTTTTGATAATATTGGAAGAGTACAATATTTGGTTGGTAAGACATTTTAGCATGAAGATGCTATTGAGGATCATTGGATGAATGCAACAAATGACTAAAATATCTATATAAGGGATTATTGTAGGATGACTTTGTATCTTGAAGAAAAGGCCTTGAAAATAAACATTCCATTGAAGATATTGTAGCAAGACTCTATGAAGTTGCTTGATTCTTTGGATAAGATTGGGGAAAGGCCCATTATGAATGCTAAGGTTGATAGAGAAGAGAATTTTGATATCAATCATAGGGAAAGGCACATCATTAAAATGACATAGGATTGGATCAAGAAACCATTTAAGCTTAATACAATTCCTAAGATGGTTATTTTTCATGCACAAGCCCGTCTAGCCAAAGGTAGAGGGAAAAAGGTCACTATCCCAACTTTTTCAGCCTAGTCACCAGTAAGACCAAAAATGGTACACTAACTTGATAGGCTGGTTAGTTATTATAAAGCATAGAAGGGAAAAGGAAGGGGCAAGAGGAAAATAAGTTCTCCTCAAAGAGCTAAACCTAAAGAGGGAGAAATCTTAGCACCTCCATAGCAAGGGGAAGAAAACATATAAGTGTCAGAGAATATTGAAGCCACACAAGCCCAAGTTGATCTTTAAGTACCACTAGTTGCTCCAAGATAAAATGAGAAAGAAACTAAGATAAAAGAAGTCTATCTAACTTGGCATATAGAATAGGCATCTCCTTCAGTGCCAAAGAGAAGAAAGATTAAGACTCCAGTGAAAAGGAGACAAAAGGTGATCCATTTTCCATCCTTGAACCTATCCCAAAAGAGGAAGAATAAGAGGATGATGAGAATAAAGAAGATAGTCTACCATTGAGTCAAAGGACTCGGCTAGCTAGGGCCACAAAGAAAGAAAAAAGAAGAAGCTCTATGGTTACGCCTCCATCTATCCTAGATGAACTTCTACAAACCACTACATTAGAGGATGAGATACAAAAATGGATAGATGAATAATGTGTAGAGGGCATTGATGTCTTTAAGATGTCAAATTTTGACTTTATGCCCATGGGTATTAAGTTAGTTGGGGATAAGATCAGAGACACATCGACCAACCAACCTCAATAGGAGGATTGGACTCAGATGCCCCAAGAATCACAAGGACCTGAGATAGTCCTAGAATCCCAGCTTCAAGTCAAATTGTGCATTGACAAGGGATTGGCCACCCCTCTACTCTTAATACTAAAATTTAATAGGTCTAGGTAGAACCTAAAGAAGAGCCACAAAAATTATCCACTGATGAAATGTTAGAAGAGGGAGAAATGGGTGAACAACCTCAACAAACTTCCTAGGACATAAAGGTGAGAACTATGGGCTCCATAGATACATTAAGGACTATGGATGGAGAGCTATCACAAAGGGAAAATACCCTACAGAGGAGTACTAAGGGTAAGGGTATAGCTAAACAAACTCCTTTTCCTCTAAAGGAAAGTCCTCAACACAACATGTTCCTAGGTGGATTTGAAAAGAAGTGATTAGGAACAAGAAGCAACAATTCACTACTGAAGGGGAGGATAGAATATAACTAATAGAGGTACTAAGAAAACTTGATTCACCTCCTAAAGATGTGCAACCATTAGCCTTCATTATGAATGATCAGAATCATGCCCTTTTTTCTCATGTGGCTATCCCTTGTCTAGAATCAAATTTTGAAGAACTGACTCCTAAGGATTATTAGATCTAGGAAGTTCTACTTGGAAGGCCAACCTTGGAAACTGCAAAGCTGATGGTCACTACTATGATAAAGGAAGTGTTTAGGAGTCTTGAACAGGATGGGGTAGAGTTGATAACACTTTGGCGATAAAATGAAATCCTAAAAGGATATCTGAGTGAATTTGTTGGCCCTCTGGATCCTACGAACCCCAAGGAGACTCTAAACGCAAAAATTCAAAGGAGAGATAGGGGAGTGGTGCAATTAGACCCATTTTTGAGTGCCTGTTAGCAATAGTAGGAAAGTTTTGAGGAGAAAGGTGTACTTATCATCGAAGGGAATCTTAAGCTACTACATTTCATGCAAGAGAATGTAGATAAAATGGTAGCAATTTTGAATCTAGATTTTGGCTTGATGGATGAGGTGCATACTTAGGGAAAGGATCTATAGGCATTATAGGAAATCAAAGGCCAAAGGTATCGAATGTTAATGGATGTATATATAGTTGAGGAGTTGGGTAAATTAGATGATTGGATTAAGAAGATAGTAGATAGTAATATATATTAATGGAATCATTACACATGGAGATCCATAAGCTCAAGGACAAAGCCAAAGAGCAAATTTGGAAGCTAAGAAATACTATAGTGATGCATGTCTAGACATTTTTGAGGATGATGCATGGGAGAAATTAATACTTATAAAGGTAGTGGTTGAGAGATTCTAAAAAAATTTTGATAAATTTTTGAATGATGATGATATCTAGAAGGCATTTAAGATAGAGGAAGCTTTGCTAGAGCTTGATACAAAACTTGATGATTTTGCAAAAATACATGTAGAGGTGGACAACTAAGGAAAAAAGTGAAGGATAAATATAATTTATTGGATGTAATGCAAGTCATTGAGATAATAGAGAAATTTAAGGAAAAATATCCAGACATAGCTCTGGGATAAAGGGGAAAAAACCCAACTGCCAGAATTTCAATTTTGGCACTTGCTAAAATTTTGCATTTTTTGATCTTTGAGGTGTGCTACTATGCCAGGTGCATTGGTGCTCTTTTTGAAAATTGTTTTGGAATTTTTTTGAAGAAGTCAAAGATGTGCTACTGTGCTAGGTGCGCTAAATTCCAAGGCGCATTGAGAGTTAATTGCTAGTTCTAAAATTAGAGCTTTTCATGCATCAAAAGTGCAATCTGATAGTAGTCTAACTCTTATAAACACCTAGTAAAGATGGAGCTTCTATTTTTGGCATGTCTAGACACTTCTACATCACTTGAAGACACTCTTCTTTTTATTTTCTCATGTTTTCTTTGTTTTATGACATGTAAAGTCTCATGCATCTAATTAGTGATATAAAAATGGATGGAGTCCTATTAAGCACTAGTTAGAGAGTTAGTTTGTACATAATTAGTTTGTTTTATTAATTTAGAATCATATGAGTGCATGAAGATATCTCTCATTCTCAACAAAAAATGATGAGATGATTTCTTATAAATACAAGATTGTAATATGTAATCAGGGCCACCATTATTTTGCAATAATAATATAATTTTGGTGCTCACATTTGGAGTGTAGTGATTCTTGCCTAAATGTGTCATATTTTTGTGAATTTATGTTCATGGAATCATGATTGAGCCAAAATTTTATTGCATTATTTCTAGTTGTGCAATCTTTTAATTCTAGTGTTTGCTATGGTTTTATGAATTCTGCTGATGTATCTAGTTTGAGAAGAGATCATCCATTTTGTTCCTACATAATATTTTGTCTCACATGAGTGAAGTTTTAGTGTTCTTGTGATTTGATGAAATGTAAAACATCTTACAGTTGCTAAATTCCCATCAATGATTGCATTAGTGGAATCAAGGAAGTGCTACTCCTACTTTCATTGGTTACCCACCAATTTCTTCGAAGGCTAACTCATAGACACGTTGTTTCAAAGCTAATGTTCGTTAGTATTTTACTTTCATGTTATTTGCTTAAACCTCTTGTCACCCTACCTTCGATATTTTCTTTACTAACCCCTTGTTAAATTAGGAATTCATATAGTTGCATTGTTAGATTCATCCATCATAAAAAATAGAAAAATACAAAAACATAGTTTATTTTTTGTGTGTTTTATTCTTTTGAAGTAGTGAATAGATATTACATCTTATCCAAAGTTATCCAAACTAGAAAAGGCCTCCTCATGAACATTTAGATTTATCTTCAACTGAGCAGATTCCTGTAGGTTGCGAGATCAATCAAAACATTGGAGTTAATCCCCAAGATTAGCTTTTCAAGAGAGGAGTTTGAAAGGACTCCTAAAATTAAGCATCATGCAAAATGATAGCTCAATAGAAAGTATGTTCTTCACTCTTTAGGTAAATTAGAATTCTTGACCCCCTTTTAGATTTAAAAAGTAAGTTGCATAATTAAGCTTCTTAAGTATATTTGGGGGAATGATTTGAATAGAAGAGTATGCTCTTCACCCTTACAGTGAATCAAAAATTTTGACCTGCAAAAGTGGATCCATTTTGTGTAGTCGATAATCTTTTAGAGAGCTTGCTCTTGAGCAATCAAGAGGAATGAACCAAGTGGGAAAAAGGGAACCCAACTATTTTGACCCACTATAAATGCAAGGCTATCAAATGAAAAAATCTTGGTAGACATAGTACTTATATTTTCTTAGTGTGAGTACTTGTGAGATTGGGACCACAAGGAAAAAGCTAGGCAATAATGCTTAAGGTGCTCTTGTGGCCACAAGGTTTGTTACTTACTGCAAGGCATGGTATATTATATTGGAAGAAAGGGGAGTGCTATGAATGGAAGCCCTTTCTAAATACCATAGGATAGAAGCTACCTTGTTTTGTCACTCAACATCTTGGTACAAGGACCAATCCTAGTGGACTATTCAGATCTATTGGATACAATTGATTAATTGTGCATAATATTTGATGTTACAAAAATGTCATATCATTATTAGTTAGTGTATGTTGAGCTCACTTGAGCATTGAAAACAATTTTTTGCAGCTACCAAACAATCCAGAGTTTGCCTAGTTCAAAAGACAGTGTCTACCGAGCTCACTCAAGCACCAAAGGAAAGTTTGCAAATGATGAGTGTTAACCAAGCTCACTTAGTTAATGAAGGAAATGTTGGATGGAACTAGTGCTAACCGAGATCACTCAGTTACTAAAGGATCTTTGCTAGTATGCAGTGTTGACTGAGTTCACTTGGTTAACATAGGGAAATTTTTTTTGAGTTAGCATCTACTAAGCAGGGTCGGCTAATGAAGGATTTTCTTGTTTTGAAATATTAATTTTAATTAATTTATCTATTAGTTCTAGTCGAATGAGAAGATGAATATTAGTTATTCTAAGTCATATTATAGCCAACTAAATAATATGAAAGATATAAGGACAAGTTGTGGGTTAGAATGTGCAAAGCGGTATATGAATACATTCAAAATTTGATGATGGTAAGAGGAAGTGAATTAGAAGGATAAGAAAAATATCCTTATGGAGAAGGAAAGATATATTTGATTAGGAAGGATCAAGTATAATCTAGAATAGAGATCTATAATTAATAATTTAGTTGCATCAAAAATTAGGTCATCTCATTGTTACTCTCTAACCATTGTAGTAGTGATCTAAATCTCTTAATAGAGTTAGCTTAATAGCTATTTATAAATCCTTTAACAAGGTGGCAATTCTAGTGAATTGTCTAAAGACTTCTAAAAAGGACACTCCTAATAGGGTGATTAAATCCTCTAATATGGTTACACCTAACAGTGTGTTTTGTAACCTTTAATGGGGTTAGCTCCTAATAGGGCTCACTTTAGAAGAGTAAAAATAGTAACTAGTTACAATTGGTGGTTTTTCCAAATTGGTTTTCCATGTTAAATCTTGGTGTCAAATGTGTTTATGCTATTTCTTTTCTATGTTTCTAAACAAGTTAAAGTTATGATAATCATAGATAACATCTTAAGATTTTCATGTTAAGTAATTACAGTGAACTCTCTATATTTACCAAGTTACATCATCTCTTTCTTTGCCAAGCATCAATAGAAATAAGTTTTATTTTATATTGACATTCAAGGGATCTATGATTTATTTTTGTAGTAACTAAATCACCCCTCTCCTCTTAGTTACCCCTCTTATATTTACAACAATTGGTATTAGAGCTTTTCGTGTTTGCAGAAAAGGTTTCAACGACCTCAACTAAAGATCAAGATGTTTTATAGAAGAGAGATTCACAAGTTGAACAAAGATAATTTTGTAGCATGGCAAGGACTTATGAGGTTACACTTGGCTACCATCAGTGATTCAAGTTGTAAATATCTTGATGCTGAATAGAAGACTCCCACTAGAACATTATTAGTTGAAGATATTGCTGAAAAGAAGAATCGTAACATCATGATTGTATCTGCTCTCAATTATGCTGAATTTGATGAGGTAAAAGACTGTAAAATCGCTCATGGAATGTGGACCAAACTGAAAGACATTTATGGAGGAGATAAAAATGTAAGAAGAGCTAAAATAGAAAGTCTTAGAGGTTATTTTGATTAGATGAAAATGAGACAAGCTGAAAATATTGCAAAATATGTGGAAAGAATCAAAGCAATTGTGAGCACAATCAAAGCATCTGGAGGAGACATTGATGACAAAATAGTTGTAAGAAAGGTACTTAGAACCATTCTTCTTATTTATGCAATTAGAGTGTCTACTATTCAAGAGATGAGATGTGATCCAAATAATAAAATAACCTTGGATGATCTAATTGGAAGATTGAAAACTTTTGAGTTGATAACTATGATAACTATGTTCCTAGTTCCAAAGGTATTGAGTCTGCATTTGAAGCAAAACTCTCATTCAAGAAGAAGAGTAAGAAATCGAAGACTAGTTAATCAGGAAATGAAGAAGAAGAAATAGAAGAAGGTTCAAACAATGATCTTGAAGTTGTTGAAGCCCTACTTGCCATAAAATATTCCAAATGCAGAGGAAAATACAAAGGTAAGATTCCTCTGATCTATTTTTCTTGTGAATAAGTTGGTCATATGGCCACTAGGCGTCCAAATAGAGAAAAAAAGGATAAGAAGAAAAGTAATAAGTACAAAGGAAAGAATGAATTCAAAAACTACAAGAACTACAAGGAAAAAGGTAAGAAATCTTGTTTTATGGTTAAAGATTCTGATAACAGTGAAGATGAAATGGTATATATTGCTGTAAAATATGAATCTGATGATGAAGCAGATAAAATGGCACTTATCTATCATGTTACCAAAAATGATACATGGATTATTGACATTGGATATTCACATAATATGATTGGAGATAAAAAAAAGTTTGAACACATGGAACATTATGATGGAGGTAGTGTAAGATTTGAAAACAATGAACCTTGTAAATAAAAGAAAAAGGTTGTATATATTTAACAAATAAACTTGTATGTGATAATGCTTATTGGGTGAAGGACTAAAGCATAATCTACTGAGTGTGGCATAGTTGCATAACATTGGATTTAGGGTAAATTTCATGAATGGAAAGGCCAAACTACTAGATGGAAAAGGAAATCCAGTTAGGTCTAGCAAGCAAACAAAAGGTAATCAATTTTATCTTGATCTCAGTAAAAGTTCATGTTTTATTGCTCAAGTAGAACAAAGATAGTTATGGAAAAAATGACTATATCATTTTAACTTTGAAAATTTGGTTAATATAAGAAAACATAAAAGAGTAAGAGGTAGTCCTAGTTTGAAGAAACCTAATATGGGTTTATGTGAAAATTGCCAAATTGGTAAAATTGGAAAGACTAGTTTCAAAAGCAAGAACTATAATTTAGAAGGGGTCTTAGAACTTGTGCATGTAGGACTAGAAAATGGGCTAAATGCATAACATACTATGAGAAATCAAAAACTCAATCAACATACGTTATCACCCACTAGTCTACCATGAAAGCCAAACTAATAAAGAAAGCAAACAAAAACTCTCTCTTTCATTTGTAGCTCCCATGTCCTTCTTTCTTCTCCAAATGATGTAGCTCCAACTTGCCTAGAGTGCACATAATATTGAAGAAAAATCTATGATATGGATAATGCCATGAGAATACTAGAAGTTGTGATTCAAGCTTGAGAGAAATGGTATGAAAATGCAAAGAAGTTAAGGACTTGAAAAATGCTCCAAAATTAGGACCGAAAATGAGAGGAAGAATGCTCATTTTATAAGTGGCATGGAGGATGAGAGCATTGGATTTTTCACCCTTAGATATGTGATGTGGAAAGAGATTCCTTTGAGAATCCATGACACATATGACCCAATATGCCAGTTGTAAGATTCTATCATGCATGGAAGTCAAACTTGGCTAAATGTGGAAGAGAATCTATGACACGTCATAAGACACCTCAAGCTCAGTTAAAGCCAAGAATCTATGACAAATAAGCCAAATATGGACATGCATAAGGGAATAAGAATATTGGATTATGACATATCTTAGCCAAGTGTCAAACGAGAATCCATGAGGTGTCACACCCATGTGTCATGATGATGTCAATATCTTATGGAATATTTGAATTAAAAATCCTTTATTCCACAAAATAAGAATTACTAAAAAATAGAATTAATGGATGAAGATGCGACTTAGGAAATTAAGAATTTCCATGGTTTTCAAATGATGAACCAATTAACTAATAAAATTAATTAATTAGGGATGTTAATTAAGAAGAATAATTGGTGAAAATGACATATGGTTAAATTATGGGTTATTTAATCCTATATAGAAAATTAGTAAATGATTGGCCAGATTGATTAAATGAATGTGACAATATCCTCTGATGAAAATGTGATGATGATAATGGAAATTGACTAGGATAATGATAGGTAGAACAAAGCCATGTTCAAATTGATCAATTGATCAAGATTGATAACATGCCAAGGACACATGACATGAATTGACTGATATGTAACATTTAACTGACATTGTAAATGCTACAGGATCGAGATTGATTGATAAGGTTGATCATTATAACATCGACGAACACTGTCAATATTATTAAAAGGGGTGATAATGCCATGATATGACATTGAAAGCCTCAACAATGTCAAAGATTGGATGACATGAATGATAGTTTGACCTAGCACTAAGAGCCACGGTAATACTAAGGCCAGATTGATAAGATTGATAGGTTGATTGGTTTCTAAGGCACTGAAAGCCACAAAAATGCCTAAGATTGGATAGTTGATGATTGATTTTTGATATTTGATACATTTCAAGTTGATTAGGACTAGTTTTGAGTGATTTTGGGTTGATTTAGGGTGATTCCAAGTTGATTTGAAATGGTTTTAAATTCATATGAAGTGGTTTCAAAATGATATGAAATTGATGTGAAAAAGGATACAAATGATGAAATATGATCAATTTTGGCGAAAAGATCAAAGTTAGTAGAATGAGAAAAAAATAGTATGGAAGAAGTGATGAAACTATAGATGCAAACCATTTTTGAACATCTACATTTTGCCCCTCTTTGACACAATGTGATTTAGAGTGTTGTGTCAAAGAATAACTAGTGAGAAAGCCATAACATGCCCTAGTATGGAAGATATATATGGGTGCCCCCTCAAGAAATTGAATAAGATAAGCATATGATAAGTCAATTTTTTGACAATGAGAAGACAAAACCATAACAATTGACAGATGACAAATTAGAGCTAAAATGTGAAAGTTATGAGGTCTAGAGTGCATAACGGGGTCAATCGAGAGCCTGAGAGTAATTTGCATGGGTTACCACTATATAAAGACACAAAATGATTAAAATGATAGTCTCTTTTGTCTGAAATGAAGATACAAATCCAACACAACTAATGGATTGCAAATCCAACTTAAAATACAAAAGTTATGGGCCCTAGAGTGCAACATAGGGTCTCTGGGAGCAATTTTGGGCATCCTACTACCCCAAGTGCACCCAAAACTCATCCAAGGGTGTCTAGAGCATACTTGGTAAGGCCAAGTGTACCCATGATGCACTTGGAAAGCCCAAGTGAAGTCAAAAAGTGCAAAATGTGCCCTAGAAGGCTTTAGGTGCCAAAATCAATATGATGGGGGTCAAGCAGGAGCCCAAGAGTAGTTGCATGGGTTAGCACTCAAGAAAGACAAAAAATGATGAAAATGATAGCTCATTTTTTTCATGACAAAGAAATGATTCCAACACCACTAATAGTTTGTAAATTGGAGTTGAAACACATAAGTTATGGCCTCCAGAGTGTGACATAGGGGCTCTGGGAGTAGTTTTGTGCATCCTAGGTCCCCAAGTGTGCCCAAAACTCATCCAAGTGCATCCAGTGCACACTTGGTAAGCCTAAGTACATCATGATAGTACCAAGTGCATCTTGGATGCACTTGGGAAGCCCAACTATGCTCTAAAAGTGTAGATTGCACCCTAGAAGGCTTTAGGGGCTAGAATCAACTCGATTAGACTTGGAATGACCCGAAACTATGCATGCATGCCCAAAATGATGGAAAGATGTCCTAACATGAGTGAAATCATCAAACATGGTCAGATTTGGTCAAAGATGGTTAAATAAATGTTAGACTAAGGTTGGGCTAGGTGGAAAGCCATAGAAGGTTGATTGACAGTGTAGGATGATGCAGGAATGCATGAATGCAAGATGAAGATGATTTGGTGAATCGAAAGACATGATCATGGTGATGGAGAATGAGATGAAGAAGAAAGATGAGATAAGGAGATGTTAGTATGATGGAAAAGACTTTTGTTTTTTGTAAAGTGCACTATATGTCAAATGGAGTTTTATTTTGATATGGCAAATGAAATGCAATGCATCATGGCATAAAGGGCCAGAGTGCAAATGCAAGCCTTTTGCATAAAAAAGCACGATGTAGATAGAGAATGAACTTGTCTTTCTTGAGGCATATTTACATGCCCTAGACTCTTAAAGGTACATTGTGATAGAAAAAAAAAGAAAAAAAGTGACCATGAACCATCCTGACCACTCTCATAGATCAATTTTTATCATCGAGTGGCATAGGAACATGATCAATGTAAAGCAAAGAAAAAATAAATCACTCACTAAATAGCATGAACCAATAGCTATTCTTGTCTGTTATTACTTTCCTTTTAGTGTTTTAGGTGTTTAGATGGTGTTTGACATGTTGATGATGTGATAGTTCTGGTTGTGGATTCAGTTGATAGGTTCATAGTAACATGTTGGATTGACTGTCGGTTCACATTGCTTAGATAGTGTGATTGTCTTGAAAGTTTAGTGCTTTGAGTTTCAATTTGCAAAGTGCAAGTGTTTATGCAAAAGGGATGGTTATCCACAATGAATATGTACAAGGTTTATTGCAAATTTTTGATGGGTTTTGTGATTTTTAGGGTTTTTTGGGGATATTTGATGTTTTTGTGTGACTGGTTTCTTCAGGACATTTTACGATTTTTAGTTTTTACTTCAGGACATTTTCTTATTTTTAGTGATTTTTTCAGGACATTTTATGATTTTTAGTGCCTTTTTTTTCAGGACATTATATGATTTTTAGTATTTTTTCAGGACATTATGTGATTTTTAGTGTTTTTTTTAGGACATTATGTGATTTTTAGTGTTTTTTTAAGGATATTTTAAGTTTTTTTTTATAGATTTTTAAGGACATTTTACGATTTTTTGGATTTTTTAGGATCGTATTTGAATTTTTAGGATTTTTTCAAGATCGTATAAGCATATACAAGTGTTAGCTCCAATTCGTTATGCGATAGGTCCAATGGATAAAAAGTCCTTAGGGATATGCCCCTAGTTCAAATTCAGACTCATGCACTGCGTAGGTGATATGCCCCCAGACAAGACACAAACTATGTACAAAGGCCAAATGACAGAGTATGTGCAAACTGGTGATGCTTTAAGTAGGGAGAAAAATGGATATCAACTAGTTCATGAGCCATGGTTAAGGAGCCAAAGATGTCTTGCAAGATGATAGGTATGATCAAGGAATGACAATCGGGGAAAAACTAGATGGAATCCTGATAGATGGAGGAGCAATAATTGATTACACATGGCACTAGTTTTCTAGATTTTCACCATGGTAGCTAGATTGTTCATGGTAGCTTGTTTACCAAGTTTTCAACAAGGCATCCATTTTTTCATGAATTTTTTCACTTTTTTCCTTTTCTATTTTTAGGACTTTTTGCTATTTTTTGATATTTTTTCAGGACTTTTTTCTTTTAAAAAAAATATTTTTTCAGGAATTTTAGATGGAATCATGAATGTTGCTAATGAATGCTAAGAAGATATCTAGTGTTGCTACTGCTAGCTGATAATCTCTAGATACATGACTGACCATAACTATGTAGGAGTTGTTTTCAGTCTGTAGCTAAAGTCAAACCACTGGAAAGGCGTATCATATACCGCATGTAAGACAATGTCTACCTCTTGCAAATCAAGACATTTGAGGATAAATGGGTCAAAGGATTCTTTGTATCGGATGTCATTGATGATGACATATGCAAAGGGTTGTTGGATAGAGGTTTGATTTTGGTTATTGGACAAATTAGGTAGCTAGATTTGGGGATAAACAACTAGATATAAGGGAGGGTTGAGACCAATGACCTTCCACATGAATGCTGATTGAGAGAGCTTCAAAAGACTTTGTGGCATGTTGAATACTGGAACACTGATATTCATGGCATCATATTTTTCATTTTGTATCCTTGGAAGCTGCTTAGATTTTGATTTTTTATAGTCTAATAACACCTTTTGATTTTCACCAAGAGACCTATGCTCATTATTTTTTTCTTTTTTGTCAGATGGAGTTGACTCCCAACAATATGCCAATGTGTTCACTTCAGGAGAAATTGCTTCTTTATGATTATGGTCCATAATGCTTCCATATATTTCAAAATCTATTATAAGAGTGTCATCATTGTCAAATTGATTAGAAATTGGTGGTCCATGTTGGTCACAATCCAATAGTTTAGGATAATTTGAGGGGATGTCATCATCAGGGCTGAATGGGTTTTGATGAAAGGTATGGATATGTGCATTAGATTCTATTGTATCATTAGGGTTATGCTTAGAATCTAGAGGATTATTGGTTTCAGCTGGGATATCATCAGATTCCTTTACATCATTCAAAACATCCATAGTCTTACACATAGGTACTGTAGTACTAGGAGGACCTATTCGTAATGGTTTAAATCCAAGCCCCAAACTAGGAGGTTGTCCTTTTGTAGTGATAGGTTCAATGATTCCTTGTTTCTGAGATCCAAGACTGCTATAGCCATCATAGCCTTGTTTTTGCATGATAGTAAACCCAAGTCCATACTTGCTAGGAGATATCAAAGTGGGTTCTTGTTATGCTTTTTCTTTCTCAATACATACAGATGTATTCTCATTGATAGAAGTGGGATTTTGTGTACTAATCTTAGTGCATTTTTCTTGTAATAGTTGTGATTTACAATAAGATTGGGGAGAAACTGGTGACTCCCTAATGTGGGACACTTGAGACATAAAGTATTCTCCACACCTATTGTCTTCAATCTTCATCTTTTCCTTGGCCTTACTGAGGCGTATATCACCATCCACATACTTAGATGAATCTATGGGTTGTGCTTCATTGTTTTTTGGGATTTGGTATGCAGTAGCATCTCTTAGATTGGTGCAAAATTGAAAAGGATCTAGATCGTCGAGGATGGTAACCTCCATGTTGTAATAGAAAAAATTTAGACATTGATGATATGTAGAGGGTACTACTTTCATAGCATGAAGCCAAGGGTGTCCTAGTATCATGTTGCAATTCATTTCTATATCTAGGACATGGAATAATGTATCTTCAGTAGCTAGGCCAACTTTGACAGGTAATGTGATGATGCCCTTGTAGCAGCATTCACCATCATCATAAGCTTTTATTGTGATTCTTCGAGAGGGATTCACATTCTCTTTAGAATAACCCAAACCTTTGACAACCTTAAGAGCACACATGTTCAGTCTTACTCCTCCATCTATTAAGACACGTCTGACTTTGGCATTATGGATGAAGACTTCAAGATGGAGGGGATCATCTTTGTGGTTGGGTTTATCTTTAGGAATATCCCAAGGGGAAAAGGTGATATGCTATGAGGTGGATAGGTTCCCAATCATGGCTTGGAATTGGGCAACATCCATGTTATCTAAGACTATTGACTCTTTAAGGGCTTATTCCAAGATCTTTTGGTGTTGGGGAGATGCACACAGTAGGTCCAAGATGGATATTTACATAGGGGTCTTGCTGAGTTGCTCAACAAGGCTATAATTAGATGAAGTAGGAGCCATAGGTCTACTATGGGGTACAAGTCTAGTAGAAGTAGTAGGTCTAGATGGAGCTCTAGGTAGGGTGATCTTGGTATGGTGTGTAGTGACAATGCAATAAGGGTCTTCAACCTTGAATGTGGATATGTAGGAATTTGACTCATTGAAATTGTTGATGGTGTAGTCATATCCAGTGTGGTGTAATTCACATTAGCTTGTGAGTTTGAGTTTGAACTGGAGGGCTTCTCTTTGTCGTGATTATCCAAAGGATCTTTGAAAATAGTGTGATTAGAGTTGGATGCTAACAATGATAGATCAACTATGATTACACAATCATCAATGAGGTCTTTTATTGCATGCTTTAGTTGGAAGCATGATGAGGTCATATGTCCTTTGGTGCGGTGGTAATCACAGTATTTTTTGTCATCCCACCAATTTTCTTTATTTAACAGTTCATCTTTGATTCAAGGTAACTAGAAGAAGTTATTACTCAGTAACTATTGTAATGTAGTCTCAAGAGGTATTCCCAATGGTGTGAATTTCCTTTCCTTGGTTCTAGGATGTCTTCAAGGTTTGTCTTACATGGAAGTCTCAGTCTTCTACTATGGAGCTAATGTTTGATTGGGAGTTTGTGAATTCATAGGGTTTGCACCTTTCAAAGTTAGTTGAGGTTGTGCTATGCTAATTGTTCATGCATTTATGATACCATCATTAGTCACATTCTTGTTTTTAGAGAATTTTTTTTTCTTTTCATTAGATGAGTTGGGGTTTGTGTTTTCTTTATTTATGTTGAGGATTCCCTTATGGATAAGAGCATCTTCAATGCTAGCCCCTTTTTTCATCAGTTTAGAAATGGTGCTTGGACTCTTGATTTTGAGTTCATACATTAAGTCTGGGACTAGGTTTTCAATGCATAAGTTAACTTGTTGTTCTTTAGGAATGTCTAGCAAGTATTGGCTGACTAAGCTTCTCCAATGAAGTAAGAATGTGATGAATGGTTCTCCTACCTTTTGTTTGGTTGAGCACAAATTAGAAAGAGTCACCTCATTTGTAATGTTGAAGGCAAAGTGGGAGATGAACTTGTCTGCTAGCTCTGACCGAGATTTGATATTACCAAGAAGTTTGGAGTACCATTCAAGTGCGGGCCCACCTAGAGAATGAGGGAACAATCTCATGAGGTAAGTGGGCTCATCACTGAGTTTGATACATGGGGCACAAAATTCTTTGATATGATCAATAGGGTTGCCTTTTCCTTGTTATTTTTTCAACCTTGGAGCCTCAAAGTATTTTGGGAATGGAGGCATATACAAAATTTTGTCAAATGGATTAGGACATAGGTCCCTTTCTGTATATAGAGCTTGTTTCTTTTGGACTCCTAATGCCTCAACTTGTTTGGAAAGGTTTTTGAATTAACAACTCTTCGTTAGGGTTTTTCCTGGTAGTCTTTCCTTCAAGTCCTTTGTACCTATGAGTAGACTACTTGCTATGGCGAGAACTATGTCTACTTGGTTCTGACATTTCTGTGCCTGATGAGTCTGGTGATGTGTCACTAGGTGGTGGAGGTATGTTGGTACCTTGAAGACATAAGGGTCTTTGTTCTTGGGGAGCTTGTTGTGGTATTTTATGTGGCACTTGTTGTGGTATCAGCTATGATTGTTGTACCATGTATTGTTGTTGTGCCATTTTTTGTGGTTGTTGTTGGGATACCTCTATTGGTTGTATGTGAGATCATGTATGTGATTGTTGTTGTAGAGGTATCTATTGAGGTTGTTGTGGAACATCTTGTTGTTGTAATAAATTTTGTTGGTATGAAATTTGTTGCTCAAGTTGTCTTTGATATTCCAACTATTTCTTGAGTTGCTCTTGTTGTTTAGGAAACATTGCTTGTTGTTGTTGGAATTGTTGTTGATACACTGCATGGAAGTCAAGTGGGTTTATGTTAGATTGCATATTAGGGATGTTGGATGTTTGCACCACTTGAGGTTGTTGTTGTTGTGGTTGATGTTGATGTTGTTGATATGTTGAATGTGTGTTAAGTGGATGTAGACTTGGTTGAGGGTTGGAAGTGTTAAATCCTTGTACCAGTACTATAGTTTGATGTTGTTGTGGGAGCTGACCAAATCCTTGCAAATTGACCATCATGTTTGTATTGTTTCTTTGACACCTTTGTGTGTTAAAGGTTTCTCCTTGGGACATCATATTGACTTGACAATGAGGTGCATTCCTTTTGGGAATAGGTGTAATGTCAATAAGAATTTTTCTTTGTGCATCAATAGGGAGTTTTTTAGTTTATGTTTCACATAGTGTACTCATGGGAGGCTCCATAACATTTGATGTCATAACACTTGGTAGGGTTAGGAGCAAAGGTGCACTTTGTTGATTTTCCTCCAAAGAAAGTATGTCTAGCATCCCTACAACACAAGTCCCTTTAGGTACATCTTTTTTTTGCATCATGTGATTAAAATCAAGTCTTAATGTCCTTTTGGGGTGTTTAATAATTGGTGGTATTTCATCGAACAAGGGGTTAACATTGATGTGTTCAAATGTACTTTGGAGGATTTCAATGGTTGATTCTTGATGGGACCTTATAGGTGCCATTATCATGTTTGAAAAATCTAAAGGTTTTTTTCCCTTATCTAAGTCCAAATTGATCATGGGTTGTATGTTTTTAATGGTTTTGTTGGTTTGATGTTTGGACTTAGGTTCTTCCACATTTGGGTTGAATTTGACAATTTCTTGGGCTGCCAAAAGTTTGAAGTTTTTACAAAAGTTTTTGTCTTGACATGCCCTAGTCATTTCTTCATCAGTGATGCCATTATTAGTGTTAGAGTCATCACTAAGGTGTATAGTAACTTGTTGTATGTTTGATGTGTTAGGGTGGAAGGTACTTGTGTTAGGTTGGCTAAATTCGAAGGAATGTGATTGTTCATCTTCAGGTGTGGTTGGTACACTTCCTCCTCCTGGCAGTATTGGTATGAATATGTGTTCAAAGTTTAGACTCCATTGAACCATCCCATGTGTAGGGGAATTTTTTGAAGGAAACCTCATAATAGGTGTATTTTTTAAGGTTTGTTGTGCCATAGCTTGATTATGATGATCTTGCAATTACATGTTTAGGGGGTCTGCTAGTAATGGTTGTGATGCCTCAATTTGGTCTTCATCAAATGTCTATTGGGTTTTATAGCTCTTCTTCTATCTTGGATGAGGTTTTGGTTGTGCTTGTGCCTCAGAAAACAAAAGGTTGATAAAGTTCCTTAGATCTCTGAGCTGATTATGTCCTAGTAAGTGTTGGCATGATCCCTAAGAATGCAAATGCAATGGAGGGAAACCTGAATGGACTTTTCTACCTCCCAAGTGCACACCTAAACTACCAACTATGATTAGATAGTACCAAGTGTTCCCATGACATATTTGGGGGCCTAAAAGTGAGCAGTTATTAAGTAAGAGGCATGCAATGGGTAAACAAAGGTGCTAGGGTGTGTTTTGGGTGATTTAGAGTGTTTCCTAAGGTCTTGGGATGCAATGCAAGGTGTGGACATATAGATTAGGGTTAAGGAACCTAGAATGAAACACCTAATTACCAAGTGCATCCTGAAACTACCAAGTGTGTCCTGAAAACACCAACTATGTACTTGATGTGTGCAGTTGGTAAAATAGGGTTGTAGTTGGTAAAAGAGGTCCAAAACTTGATAACTAAGATGTGGGTATGCAAGATATGAGTGTTTTTGGGATTTTTAAGTTTTTAGGGAGTTTATGAAATGTGAGGAAATACTAAATGAACTAAGGTTTTTCCATGAAAAGTGCAAATGTGCTAGGGATATTATGCAAATGCAAATATAAGGTGCTATTTTGAAGGTATGCAAAATGAAGGTTAGGGTTGTGTTTTGGACTTGGTAATGACACTAAAGGTAGGTTTATGCAAGGTGTATTATACAAAGGATGGTGTTCTAGGGTTTTTAATGAAATTTTGGATATGCAAAATGAGGGTAAATGATCAATAAGGCAATTTGGTTGATGGACACTTTGATAGGGTTTGGTAGTGAAAATGATGCTAGGATTTTGATCAATGCAAGATGAAGGGGATATACCACTAGAGTAAGTAAAAATTACATTTAGGAATATGATTATGCTAATGATAGAGGTATATGCAAGGTTTTGAACTTAGGTGAAATCTTTACAAGGTATAAACTTAAGAGTTTAATGTTATGACAATAGGCTTGAGATCTTGACCAAAAAAAAGGACAAAAAATGATAAGATTAAAATGAAAAAGAAAAATATACCTTGAAATAGGTAGCATTTGACCAAAGAAAATGATAAAATTACCATGGTCAAGATCCATCATTTGTTGACACAATGTAATACTCTAGAGTTCATATTTTTGTTTAGATTTATGACTAAGTTCATAGGTTTTAGGGTTCAAAATTACATTTAGGGGACTGAAAATGGTGATGATTCTAATTGGGTATGCAATATGGACAATTCCTATGATGCAAAATGGGATTTTGGGTGCAAGATGTAGTTTTGGGTGAAGTGCAGAATGGGGAGGTATAAAGGCTCCTAGATGCAGTTTTAGGGTTCTAAAGTGTAGTTTGGAGACCCAAAATGATCATGTAGGTTCCCAAGTGCACCCTAATAGTGCCAAGTATGGTCTAATAGTGTAAACTATGTCAATGATGTAGTTGGTAATTTTTGGATGTAGTTCGTAAGCTGGGATGAATGTTTGCTGATTCTGAAGGGTATGGTTGCCAAGTTGATATGCCAGTAAGCTAAGATGCTAAGGTTGATGTTATTATGGGTTAGGAGATGCATAATAGAGATTATTACCTAAGGAATGATTTCCTAAGTGAAGGTAATGAAGACTAGGTGATGTAGAATGCAGATCTAGGAAAGCTAATGCAAGGGGAGCTAACCAAGTACCTAAGGACATTGTAGAAGCCTCAAAATGTTATCTGGAATCCCAAATTGGGTCCTCAAACCATGAAGTGCACTCAAATAGTACCAAATACTTCCATGATGTAGGTTGTAGGTTCAAGATGCAGTTGGTAAACTAGGCTGAAACTAAGGCAATATTGAGAGCTATGTTTTCCAAATTGGTGCCACAGTGAGGTAAATAGTAGAGGACAATGTTAAGACTATAATGAAGGTTCAAAATGATGCTTATGACACTCAAAATGATGGTTAAAGTGGGAACGGTGAGGGTTGGGTATGCAACAATGCAAGATGGACAATGCAACATGCAAGCTTTGAGATTGGAATGCAAAAACTAAGGGAGGTAAAACTAAACCCAAATGGATGCAATATGAAAGGTAATGGATACTAAATGAGGACTAAAAGGTGAAATATGAAGTCTATATGATGCATGAATGAGGCCTAGACTAGGGTAAATGAAAGTGGAGTTTATGCAATAATGAAATCTACGTTTTGCCAAGCACATTCAGGATCACAATTTGCCATGTTTTCTAAGGTTTGAATGTGTTGAACCAAAGTTTGTAAAGTTTGGACAAAGGTTGAAATGTTTTTACAATGTGTAATGTTTTGAAAAGTGTTTTCAAGTTTCCAAGGTGTAAATTTGAATATTTTCTTTTATCTTGATTATGTTTTACACATGTTACCTAGGGTTTTGGAACCCTAAGTTTTTTCCTCCCACTCAATTATATGAGAAATTAAAAAAGAAATTTCAAATTTCAAATTATTTTACATTCTTATAATATTTAATTCTTCAAAGGAATTAAATATTAAAGTGCAAAGTAATTAAGTATTAAATTATTATATAAAATTAATTTCTCACCTAAAAAGAATTAATTATTCTTTCAACGTATGTGCCCATAAGAAAATTATTAAAAAAAGGAAAGTGGGAAAGTTGATAGATATAAAATAAATTAATTCTTTAATAATTAATAGTATTGTTAAGTGTAAATTAAATATTGCACTTGATCATAGAAAAAGAAGTGGAGGATAAAGAAAATATTAAAAAGAATCTGAAATAATTAATTCTTTAAAAAGAATTAATTATCTTTGTGAAATGAAGTTATAAAAGCTCTCAAGAGATTGATTAAAGTGGAGAAAGGGATGCAAAAATGATTAATTCTTTTTATAAGAATTAATTATCATTGTAAAGTGCAGGAGAAGGTAATAGAAGTTCGGCAAGAAGAAGTTAGGGTGGTTGCCAAACTTCTTGGCAAAACTTATTTAAAGGTTGAAAAGCAATTGTAACGGGTTCTTCTTTTTCAGGGGTGGGAGTTCTATAGCTACTGCTACAGGGAGAAGAATATTTTCTATTCTGCAAAGGGAAATGTAGAGAGTTGATTTCTTTTGTTCTTTGTATTTGATGGTAACAGAAGGGATGAAATAATACTAAAGTTATTTTGTTATGTGTTAGAAATTGAAAGGAATGTTTGTATGTCAGATCTTAAGGTCTGAATATTTATTTTCTAATGGAGAAAGATCCTGTGGTCTTTTCTATCCTGTTTCAAATACAGTCCTATGTTGTTGTCTTTTGCAAAAATGATATGTTTGATTCTCTCTATTCTCTTCTAGTATTGTGAAAGACTTGGTGAATAGTCCTATGGCTGTTTGCTAGTTTTTCCCTCATAATCAGCTTATTAATTTGATAATCACATTTATTCCATATTGATGGATGAATGTCAGAAAACCCTTCGTGTCTTCAAGTTAAAGACATAATCAATTTATTGCATTCATTGTATATCTTTTATGAGGGAGCTGTACCTCTCAATTTAGAGGAAAATTATCAATAGAATGATAATCTATCCATTTGTTAGTTCATTTTGTTCTTCTTTTGAAACGTATTGAGTCATTGTTTGCATTTCTATCTGAAGGACAAAACTATTTACTAATAGTTTTGGCGAATCTGCTAGGGAAAGAAAGCAAGTTCCAGTGCTTTTCTTTTCTTGGAAATCTAAAGGTTACCTCCCCAAGGATGGAGGTTGGTGACTCTAATTCATTTTGGTAAAAGAAGTCTAGTGTTATGGCTTTGGTTGTAGCTCAGCCATGGAGGACTCAAATGCGGCCATTTTCTTTATCTCAATACTCAGCCTTACTAAGAATTCATTCGAATATCTCCCAAAGTTTTTTGGTGATACAAATCAAGATCCTAATGACCACATCAAAGCATTTACAATTGCTTGCAAGATTCTTGGTGTACAGGAGGAGAATATCTTTGTCAGATTATTTGTTGGAAGCCTCATTGGAAGTGCAACAGATTGGTTCCAGAATTTGTCAGATGGTTGCATCACCTGTTGGAATGACCTTGAGGTGAAATTTTTTTAGAGGTTTATGCCTGCACTTGATGTAGCTAAACTGTTATTTAATTTCTTTCAAATCAAGTTGGAAAAAGGGGAAGTCATGAGGGATTTTATTGATAGATTCAATAGAAATGTTGGTAAGATACCCCTAACCAGCCAACCAACTGAAAATAATCAGTTGTGTGTTTTCATTGCTGCCATGCAAACAGAAATTAAATTCTTGCTTCTTCATTTAAAAGTGAAAACATTGCAAGATGCACAAAGGGAGGCTATCAGTTTAGATGATGATATGATTCTAAGTGGAATGAAGTGTAAAGACATTGCACAAGAAGGAGTTTATCTCTGTGAAAAATAGAATTGTCTAGAGGTAAAGCCTAAACAAAAAAGGCTCATTCTCAAAGCAATTAAATCAGCACCTCCTATTTATCAAAGTCTAACAGTTTTCAATGATAAAGATCTCCAAATCCCTCCGGTGAGTGAAAGTGCTTCTTGTAGTGTAGCTGGAAAGTACCATCTACATGTTGAGTCTGAGGATGAATATGTCTCCCAATCATCTAACTCAATGATTAGCCTAGATGTACCTTGTAATGAACAAGGGTTGCAAGGTGGAAGATCAAATAAAACCTTGTCAGAGGATGTTTCAAATGCAGAGTTTGATTCTTTTATATTTGGGACTGTTATTGATATTTCATCAAATGATGTTATTCAAGAGGGTATGAAAGATCAACATACACCAAAAAAGATTGAAGCTGATTATGAATTGTTTTTGTTTGATCACATTGAAAGGAATGAAGAGTCTTTTCAGTCTAAGGCATTCAAAGATATTGAGAAAGATGAGATGGAAGTTAAAGGAAATACTTTTAGCCCTAGACCAATTCCATGTACACAACCTGAATTAGAAGTGTTTAGGTTTGATTGTGAAGACAGGCTAATGGATTTTGATCCTATGCTAGAATCTTTTTGTTTTGAGATAGACTTCATAGACAGATTCTTGGAACCTGAATCTTTAAAGGAGGAAGATGCATACTTAACTAAGAGCTATGTGGGTGATCATTTCAGCAATTTGAAGAAAAGCCTTCATCATAAAAGCCCCATTTCATTTTTTGATTATCTCATGGAAGACATCAAAAGTACTGATAAGAATCAACCTCCCACAAACCTTTTTCACTATCTTCCTTTGGAGGAATCAATGCAGAAATTTGCAGAAGAAACATCACATGAGCAATCAAAAATCCAAGAATGTCAAGGTATGGAAACCTTTATTGGCATTTCATCTGCCTTTGTGAAAGATGCTAATTTGAAAAATGTAGAAGGAGATTATAATTCTGCATTTATTTTTCCTCCCATGCATATATCTTTCATAGAAGAGATGAGCATTAATTTGGCCATGTTACTTTCCCTTCAATCAAATATGCATTTATCTTTCCAAACATTGACTCGAAAAGGCTCATACTTTCTGAAGCCTGTAAATGGTCACATTTAGTTTTTAGGGTTTCCTCCTCTCCATTGTAAATAACCATTTCCTTTTTTTGCAAATTTTGGCTTGTGTTCATTTTTGTTTAGGTTGGTGTCTCCCTTCAATAAAGTTGCATCATCTTTGCATATTTCCCTTCCCCTCTAGTCAATCCATGTCCTGAAATTGTCCAAGTTTAAATCCAAGTTTAAATTTTAAACATTAGCATGCAGTTTCAAGGTTTAGTTCAAAGTTTGAAGATTCAGATGGATAGCTCGAGCCTCAGATTTAAGTGCAGATTCAAATACACTCAATTTGCATGGACCTATGTGAGTATGAGGACATGAAGTTGAAATCACTATGTTGTGGATAATAGGGATCTTGAATGTACTCACCTGCCTTCAAATTATCTTATCAATCAATTCCCTTATGAAATAAATCAAATTAATAGTTATGGGGTGAGTAGATAACACACGAGCTTGCAGAGGCATCCAAAAATAGCCTATGATCACATAATTGCGATGGTTGTAACAGGAAATTTTGAGAATTTTCTGAATCAGATGTCATGATAGGAAATTTGATGATTCACGGGCCATGGAGGTTGCTTGAAGGAAATGGGATTCTGATCCGTAAAGTTTGACACCTCTTTTCCACTCGAAGAAAGATAAATAAGTGAAGGGAGAACTTGCATGCTTACAGTTGACAGTCTCTTTTGCAATCACTATAAAAAATGTGAACCCTAATCCAGTTTATAAGTGCAAGATAATGGGTAAATATGATGATAGGTAGTGGAGGCCCAAACCAAGTGGCAACACTACATTGGTAGGCGCCCAAGGCTCGAGTGTTAAAAAGTCTACACATCTCATTAGAATGAAGACTCTTGTCTCAAGCTTCATGGGATTATTCTCAAGAACACTTCTCATTTTGAAGTTATTCCACTGAGGAGGGAGTCTAGCTTTGTAAACAATATATCTTGGCCTAGACATCTCGCAAGACATCATCTAAAGTGGTAATGGGCCCCATGCCCAAATTGTCATCGATGTAGATAGTGCCACATCCCTCCATTCATAGTTTTTAATGAGCTTTACAATTGCACGCATCTGCATAGATTTACTGGGCACCGTATGGATGAAGTATAGATATGTGTGCATCGACAGGGACAGATGAGCTCCAACACCTAGATTCCCCATGAACTTTTCCATAATGGAGGTCTATGGGTTGAATGTGCTCACATTCCCTTTCTTATTAGCTCCAATGCTGCTTTGTTCATTTCAAAGCCACAGAGGGGATGCAGCACTCTGTGACTTTGAGAATGGGTTTTTTTTTGCACATATGTTGCACGCTGCCTCTCTCTCTATTGCAATGGATGACAGTGAATTGGAGGATATGTGACTCTGCACAAGTTAGTAGAGACTAACTTCACTATCTACAACCTTTGTGAAGCATCGCAATAAAAATGGGAACCCTAATTAGGGTGGTGACGTGACAGTGGTCCCTTTGGTTCTTGTGATAGTTTTGAAAGTGATTATTCCATACAAGAAATAGAATAATGGAACATGCAAGGTGGGTAGTTCTAACACAATGATCTTCCTTGCCTGCGGGTCTTCATTTTTCATCAAGATAAACATTCTGTCAAACAAGAATCATGCACCGTCAACTCAATACATGGTCCCCATGGTGGTGTGAACCTTGGTCAAATGGTTTTGGTGCATCTGTGTGTCTTCGGGCATAATCAACATTAAAGCCATATAGTGACGCATAATGTCCAACATTCTGTCCTTTGTGGATATAATCAATCTCCTCGAACATATGCCTAACCATTTCATTTGCTACGGCCAACAAGTCTCCTCATGCCTTTGCATAATGCTCCAATTGGCCCCCAATCATGTGTATAAGATGTGCATTGAGAGCCAACATCAATGGCATCCTCGGCCTCCATACTTTCATAGCAAAAAGTTCCCCAGTATGCAGATGAGTTTTATAGACCTATCCCAATGATGCAGCAACAACAGGCTCTGAACTGATATTAGTAAAAAGCTTTGATATGGGAGCCCCTAGCTCAATAGATTGAATTGCTAATATAGTAGAAAATGGTGGTATTTGTTCCTGTAACTTTGCAAGTTCTCGACAATTAGCATTGGGCAATATATCTGGTCGAGTGCTATGAGTACCATCAGTGTTTCGATGATAATGATACATTTACCAGTGTTGGGTCTTTCAGTTTGGGAGGACAAACACCTAGACACACATCTGGTAGTTGTAGTGCATTTTAGTGTTGTTGAAAAGGACACTTGAAGTTGAAGTTGAAGGAACTTTGCAGCCACTTCAATTTCTAGTTGATGAGGAGATGCCCGATGTCAGAAGGATAACCCCAATGCACATGGAAGCACACCAACTCAAAGAATCAATCCTCCAATTAGAAGATTGTGATAGTAATGGATGTCACTCAAATTGCCCTAATATTTATAGTGGAATGATGACTCTACACCCAATGGACAGGCACTGGATTGTAGCATTTGAAGTGAGAGCCAAAGATTCTGGAGTTCTATGCATCCCGGCATAGAATGAAGCCCCCAGAGAGAGCCACTATTACCTAGGGTTTTGGAACCCTAAGTTTTTTCCTCCCACTCAATTATGTGAGAAATTAAAAAAGAAATTTCAAATTTCAAATTATTTTGCATTCTTATAATATTTAATTCTTCAAAGGAATTAAATATTAAAGTGCAGAGTAATTAAGTATTAAATTATTATATAAAATTAATTTCTCACCTAAAAAGAATTAATTATTCTTTCAATGTATGTGCCCATAAGAAAATTATTAAAAAAAAGGAAAGTGGGCAAGTTGATAGATATAAAATAAATTAATTCTTTAATAATTAATAGTATTGTTAAGTGCAAATTAAATATTGCACTTGATCATAGAAAAAGAAGTGGAGGATAAAGAAAATATTAAAAAGAATCTAAAATAATTAATTCTTTAAAAAGAATTAATTATCTTTGTGAAATGAAGTTATAAAAGCTCTCAAGAGATTGATTAAAGTGGAGAAAGGGATGCAAAAATGATTAATTATTTTTATAAGAATTAATTATCATTGTAAAGTGCGGGAGAAGGTAATAGAAGTTCAACAAGAAGAAGTTAGGGTGGTTGCCAAACTTCTTGGCAAAACTTATTTAAAGGTTGAAAAGCAATTGTAACGGGTTCTTCTTTTTCAGGGGTGGGAGTTCTACAACTATTGCTACAGGGAGAAGAATGTTTTCTATTTTGCAAAGGGAAATGTAGAGAGTTGATTTCTTTTGTTATTTGTATTTGATGGTAACAGAAGGGATGAAATAATACTATTGTTATTTTGTTATGTGTTAGAAATGGAAAGGAATGTTTGTATGTCAGATCTTAAGGTCTGAATATTTATTTTCTAATGGAGAAAGATCCTGTGGTCTTTTCTATACTATTTCAAATACAGTCCTATGTTGTTGTCTTTTGCAAAAATGATATGTTTGATTCTCTCTATTCTCTTCCAGTATTGTGAAAGACTTGGTGAATAGTCCTATGGCTGTTTGCTAGTTTTTCCCTCATAATTAGCTTATTAATTTGATAATCACATTTATTCCATATTGATGGATGAATGTCAGAAAACCCTTCGTGTCTTCAAGTTAAAGACATAATCAATTTATTGCATTCATTGTATATCTTTTATGAGGGAGCTGTACCTCTCAATTTAGAGGAAGATTATCAATAGAATGATAATCTATCCATTTGTTAGTTCATTTTGTTCTTCTTTTGAAACGTATTGAGTCATTTTTTGCATTTCTATCTGAAGGACAAAACTATTTACTAGCAACACACATGAAAGACACATTAAGACAAGAATAGATGTTGTTAAAAGTGAACAAACACACCACAACCTAGGCTTTTAGGATTGTATCCACTAAATTCCTACTTGAATCAAAGTTTAGAAATGTTTATCAAAAGTAGACAACCTAGGATCTTGGTACCACAGGCTCCCCCTTATAGTGCACTCACTTCTCGAGGCTACCAAGATCCACTTCCCAAGGGACTATTGCCTCTACTAAGGACCATGATAATGTAGGATTTATTCACAGGCATGGGTGACCCCTTGAGCTAGTGGATAGAAAGAATTTTGGCCACTAAAACACAATTTTTAGTAAGGGCATTCCATTTGGCAAGTGAATGATAAACTTCTACAAAAGGTCTCCCAGCTCTGAGAACTGGGGTTTGACACACCACAAGGGTACTGGAAGAGAGCTATCACGTAGCAATACCACCAACATGACTTTCACCATAATTGAATTTTATATAGTGGCTAGAACATTGACCTAGCTTTTGGCCTATTACCATTCTGAGGTCATCCCCTGACATACCCAATATCGAGTATCTTGGTCCAAGGGAGGCCTCCTATAGAAGTTACACAGATTTCTCTTACTCCCAAGATTCAAAAATGGTGAGGGGAGAGGATACATCCAATGTGACTTCTAGGGATTTAAATATATAGACACACCAAGCAAAAAATAAAAACTTCATTTTAAGCACCAAACAAAGTGTTATCTAATCTAGGAAATCCACACACATGGTTTTGACAAACACACAATGGTCTTCGAAAATGTCATGCAAACAAACATTATTAGTTTTTCATGATCATGTCTTCATCCAATGATCACCACATGCTGCAAGTAGACCATTAGTAACAAAAAATCATCTAATCCATGTTCTAGAAGCAAATGGAAACCTTACATGTAGATTCTGATTGATGTGTGTGTTTTCTGTGAACTAGGTGCACTCTTAGAGAGAAAATTGCACCCAAAAAGGCCAAAATGGCTCATAATTCCTCCAAGTACACCTATATAGTGATAATTGTGTCCATAATGTAGTTGGGTCCTAGTTGGTCATAGTTGGTAGTTTTAGGATGTAGTTGGGAAGTCAGGTGCAAACTGTGGGGAAATGGTGTCTGAATAAGACCCAAAAACTAAAATTTTTGAAACCTATACTCCCAAGTGCACCCAAATAGTGAAGACTATGTAAATGAAATATTTGGTAAGTTTTGGATGATATGGGAAGTCAAAAACAATAGAAAGGGGTTTTGGTGGCTTCTAGACTCCTAAAACTGCTCTTAGGGGTCCCAAGTGCGCCCTAACAGAGCAGAGTGCACCCTAGGACAACAAGATAAAAAAATGCATGAAAAAAGAGCATAAAAGCATGTTACTAGACCCCCTAATTAATATAGGTGTGATATGGACGTTTAGATAGCCTTTATACCCTTCTAAGTGAGCTCCTTCCTTGTACCTACAAGCACAAAACAAGAAAATCCAAGTTAGATATGCATGTTCACATCGGGTTCACCAATTGTAGGACTAGAAAATGGGATAAATGCATAAAATACTATGAGAAATCACAAACTCAATCAACATACATTAGAACCCACTAGTCTACCATGAAAGCTAAACTAATAAAGAAAGCAAACAAAAACTCCCTCTTTCATTTGCAGCTCCCATGTCCTTCTTTCTTCTCCAAATGATGTAGCTCCAACTTGCCTATAGTGCACACAATATTGAAGAAAAATCTATGATAGGGATAATTCCATGAGAATACTATAAGTTGTGATTTAAGCTTGAGAGAAATGATACCAAAATGCAAAGGAGTTAAGGACTTGAACATGCTCAAGAGTTAGGACCGGAAATGAGAGGAAGAATGCTCATTTTATAAGTGGCATGGAGGATGAGAGCATTATATTTTTCACACTTAGATATGTGATGTGGCAAGAGATCCCTTTTAGAATCCATGACACATATGACACAATATGCCAATTGTAAGATTCTATGATGCATGGAAGTCAAACTTGGTTAAATGTGGAAGAGAATCTATGACACATCATAAGACACCTCAAGCCCACTTAAAGCCAAGAATCTATGACAAATAAGCCAATATATGGACATGCATAAGGGAATAAGAATATTGGATTATGACATATCTTAGCCAAGTGTCAAAGGATAATCCATGAGGTGTCACACCCATGTGTCATGATGATGTCAATATCTTATGGAATATTTGAATTAAAAATCCTTTATTCCACAAAATAAGAATTACTAAAAAATGGATTTAATGGATGTAAATGTGGCTTAGGAAATTAAGAATTTCCATGGTTTGAAAATGATGAGACAATTAATTAATAAAATTAATTAATTGGGGACATTAATTAAGAAGAATAATTGTTGAAAATGACATATGATTTAATTATGGGTTATTTGATCCTACAGAGAAAATTAATAAATGATTGGCCAGATTGATTAAATGAATGTGATAATATATTTTAATGAAAATGTGATGATGATAATGGAAATTGACTAGGATAATGATAGGTAGACCAAAGCCATGGTCAAATTGATCGAGATTGATAACATGCCAAGGACACATGACATGAATTGATTGATATGTAACATTTAATTGACATTGTAAATTCTATAGGATCGAGATTGATTGATAAGGTTGATCATAATAACATTGATGAACACTACCAATATTATTAAAAGGGGTGATAATGCCATGATCTAACATTGAAAGCCTCAACAATGCCAAATATTGGATGACATGAATGATAGTTTGACGTAGCACTGAGAGCCACAACAGTACTAAGGCCAGATTGATAAGATTGATAGGTTGATAGGTTTCCAAGGCACTGAAGGCCACAAAAATGCCTAGGATTGGATAGATGATGATTGATTTTTGATATTTGATACATTCCAAGTTGATTAGGACTAGTTTCAAGTGATTTTGGGTTGATTTGGGGTGATTCCAAGTTGATTTGAAATGATTTTGAATTGATATGAAATGGTTTCGAAATGATATGAAATTGATGTGAAAAAGGATGCAAATGATGAAATATGATCGATTTTGGCCAAAAGATCAAAGTTAGTAGATTGATAAAATGGGACAAATTAGTATGGAAGAAGTGACAAAACTATAGATGCGAACCATTTTTGAACATCTATAGTGCATACAAACTTATGTGGACATATTGAAATAGAGAGTTATAGGGGAGATAAGTTTTTCATTCTTTTTGTTGACGATTATTCTAAAGTGTTTCAAAAATTCAACTAGTACTTGGCAAGAGTAGAGAAAGAAACTAGAAAGAACTTGAAATGCTTAAGATTAGACAGAGGTGGTGAATTCATCTCCAATGAATTTGGTGAATTCTACATTGAAATAGAAAATTAAAAGATAAGTATTAGCCTCTAGTACACCTTAGTAGAATGGTATAGCTAAAAGAAGAAACACATCCATCATGGATTATGCAAGAACATTGATGATAGAAAAGAGTGTTGCAATCAAATACTAGAAGGAAGCTATCAACACTGTAGTTCATACCTTGAATAGAGTACAACTAAAGAAAGACTCAAATCAAACTCCTTATGAAATATGGTATGACTACAAATCTAATTTAAGTTACTTGAAAGCATTTGGTAGAAAATATTATATCTTGAAAGAATCTAGAAAAGGAAAATGTGATGTCAAAGGTGATGAAGGCATATTTCTAGGATACTCCTACAGAAGTAAAGTATACAAGTGTTTGAATTTCTCTACTCATAAAGTCATAGAAAGTGCACATGTGAGAATTGATGAGTTTTATCTATGAATGATGATTTTAAAGAAGTAGATTAGACCACATACAGATTAATGATTGGAAAATTGCAATATGTAGTGCATACAAGGCCTGATATTGCATTAGTGGTTGGTATGGTGGCAAGATTTTTAGTAAATCCCAAAGAAAATCATTTGATGGTAGTCAAAAGAATCATGAGATATCTAAAAGGCACTGAAGAATATGGCTTATGGTACAAAATAGGAGGCAATTTGGACTTAAAAGTATTTACATATGTCAATTGGGTAGGAAGTATTGATGAAAAAAAAAGCACTAGTGGTGGAGCATTCTTTCTTGGTAAAAGACTAGTGTCTTGGATAAACAAGAAAAAAAATTGTATCTCTCAGTCCACAATAGAGGCAAAATATGTGGTAGTAGCTATTAATTGTTCTAACATTGCTTGGTTCAAGAAACTAATGACATGTATGAAGATAGAGATCAAAGATCCAAATGTCATATACTGTGATAACATCAGTGCTATATCAAAGAATCCAATAATGCATACCAAAACAAAGCACATTGCTATAAAATATCACTTCTTAAGAGAATTGGTACAAGATAAAGAAGTTAAATTGGAATATGTAAATACAAAAGACCAAATTGCAGACATATTCACCAAGCCATTACCTAAGGATGCATTTTTGTATATAAGAGGTAAGCTAGGGGTCATTCCCCTATCTAAAGCTCACTAAATGAAGATTAGTGATGCTTCAACTAGAGGTTGTTGAAGATCAATTAGCTAGTGTAGTATTGACAAGGGCATATTGTAAATGAATTATTAATTAAGGTACATTGGCATTCACTTAACATTGTCTTTGGCATGTATTGTCAAAGAGGGAGAAGTTTACTATCATGTCTCATAAATTTTTTCTTTTTGAAAAAAGGGAGAAGTTTTTTGTCATAGAAAATTTATGAAGGGATGTCAAAGTAGAAGATCAAACTTGGTTTGATATCAAAGGTAAAGTTTTCTATTAGAAGAAGTTGCTATAGATAGAAGTTTTCTAATAAAGGGAGAAACTAAAGGTAGAATGAGTTCACACTAATAGAGGGAGTTCTCATGGATGTGAATTAGGATGAAACTAAGGATATGTTCCTTAATTCTTGTTCCAAAAAATTCATTATGTTATGACATGTTGTGTTGCCATCAATGCCAAAGAGGGGGATTGTTAGATATAATTGATTAATTATGTATTGTCTTTGATGTTACAAAAATTTCATATCATTATCAATTAATGTATGCCGAGCTCACTCAAAAATTGAAGAATTTTTTTTTGTGGCTACCGAGCAATCCAGAGTTTGCCTAGTTGAAAAGACAGTGTCTACTGAGTTCACTCAGGTGCCAAAGGAAAGTTTATAGATGACGAGTGTTAATTGAGCTCACTCAGTTAATGAAGGAAATGTTGGATGGAACTAGTACTAACTAAGCTCACTCGGTTACCAAAGGATCTTTTCCAGTATGCATTGTTGACCAAGTTCACTTGGTTAACACAAGAAAATTATTTCTAAGATAATATCTACTGAGAAGGGTCAGCTAACAAAAGATTTTCTTATTTTGGCATATTAAGTTTAATTGATTTATCTGTTGGTTCTAGTTGACTGGGAAGATGGATATTAGTTATTCTAAGTTTTATTCTAGCCAACTAAACAATATGAAAGATATAAGTATAAGGTCAAGTTGTGGGTTAGAATGTGCAAAGTAGCGTGTGAATACATTGAAGATTTGATGATGGTAAGAGGAAGAAAATCATAAGGATAAGTAGAATATCCTTGTGGAGTAGGAAAGATATATTTGATTAGGAAAGATCAAGTCCAAGCTAGAATAGAGATCTATAATCAACAATTTAGTTGCATAAGAAATTAGGTCATCTCATTTTTACTCTCTAACCATTGTAGTAGTGATCTAAATCTCTTAATAGAGTTGGCTTAATATCTACTTATAAATCCTCTAACAAGGTGGCAATTATATTGAATTATCTGAAGATCTCTAACAATGCCACTCCTAATAGGGTGATTAAATCCTCTAATAGGGTCACACCTAATAGTGTGTTTTGTAACCTTTAATAGGGTTGGCAATTGGTGGTTTTTTCCTAATTGGGTTTCTACATTAAATCTTTGTGTCATATGTGTTCATGCTCTTTCTTTTCTATGTTTCCAACTAAGTTAAAGTAATGATAATCATAGATAACATGTTAAGATTTGCATGTTAAGTAATTATCAAACATTCTCTATGTTTACCAAGTTACAACATCTCTTTGTTTGCCAAGCATCAATAAAATTATGTTTTATTTTATACCAACATCCAAGGGATCTGAGATTTATTTTTTTTGTAACTAATTCACCCCTCCCCTCTTAGTTACTCCTCTTATATTTCCAAATCACCCCAATATTTTACACTCACTATTTGTGTCCCCTTGGCTATGCCAATGACACCTCCATGAAAAATCCAACATCTCTCATGGGAAGCTACTTGGTGTGAGGTAAAGGGGCAAGCATGGGCCAAGGTTTTGAGTAATGAATCGTGACCTTAGGTATTATTTCTTGGCATGTGTCTTCAAATGTGAAAATACATATGTAAATATTCTTGAACATCAAACACCTCATTAACATTCGTAGGATATTTTTCTTTTTGATATCCCAATTTCTTGTGTTGGAAAGGTTGCTTTGTCCCTTGTCCAACTATTTGAGACATGTGCATTTCCATTTTTGTTTTAAAATCTTGATATTTTCTACTAAAAATTGAAGTCCTACACTATCAACACTACATTCTAGTCTAAAAAGTTCAAGAAACCAAACAAAAACATAGGATTTTCAAGCCTTAAATTGCATTTTTCATAGTTCACTGGCCCTTTATCACATGAACTTCAAAGAAATATCATATAATATATTGTACTTGTCAAAGCATCACATCACTATTGTAATCTCTATCATACACTGCTTGTAAAGTCTATTACACTCTTAAGGAAAACTCTCACATGAGTGAAAAATACTTCCCAACTACGGCAGGGTTTATCGTACAATAATTATTATTGATATTATATCACTTGGTATTTTGAGAAATATTGTTCTACCTTTATTGATTAGAAAATTGATTCAGAATTGTTTCATAGTTGATTTAAGCGGATCATCACTTCATTGTACCCAAGTTTGGTCTAAAATTTGCATGTTAGGTACTCTTTTGAGTTGAAAATGTGGGTCTAGTTTGTTAGATATGAGCTAAAAATGTTGCTAATGGTCACTTTTCAAAATCTGGTCACCTTGATATTTTAGCTACTTGCTATCAAGCTTCTTTCTCATCCTCTTGGCTTGATTCATTAGCATTATAAGATCTAGAGCACTCTTGACAAGCCATTCACTTATTTTATCTCTGATAAGTGATCGTTCTTGACCACACAAGCCCTAAATTTGAAAAGCTTTACCTCATCCCATTAGAAAAAGACATATCCTTACATGTTGACTATGAGTAGGTTTCAAGTTAGTCAAAGAAGTCATCCTTCTTTCACCTATGAACAATTAGTAACTCCAACTAAGCATCCTCATTGACAACCTTGTGTGAGGAAACTATCTTTGATAAGCTAGAAGAGGCTAACACTTGCCATAATATACTTTATATCTTTGAGAACCCTCTTGATACACCCTTTGACTATCCTAGGGATGAAGATAATGTGTCACTCGTCATGCATCCTAAAGAGAAGAAACACCACTAGAAGAACAAGCATGCTTATTAAAAGAAAGACTATAAGAGGCCATATGTATGGTTAGTAGGGAGAGATCCTATCATCAAGCTAAGGTTGATGCTTATGCACGTGACACTAAAAATAGACATGCACATGGTTACTATAGCAATCCTTTTGATAAAATTCCTATTGGCACAAATGATGAAAACAACATGTCACCTAGATCTCTTAGAATAAATGCAAGAGCATGTCCATTACCACCTAGACACTGACAGTCACATCACAAAAGTGTAGTCAATGATGAAATAACTAGTGAAGATCTTATGAGATTTCAACAAGATGAGGTTGCCCAAAGGTTAATGCTAGAAGCCTTAGAACAAAATGGTGATCAATATTTCTAATACATGATAGCTAGGGGATGGAAACTCCCCCATGTCTTTGATGTGCAAGTAATCGTCCAAAAGTGAGAACCCACTGGGGTTGAAATCTTCAGTGAAGAAACTTGAGAACTTAAAAATCAACTAGCTCAATTACAAGTTTCTAAAGAACATCCCAAGACTTATTTTATAGAATCAATATGTGCTCTTCTATTCAATAGAAGTCTTTACATGGTCCCATTTCCTAGGGATGCAAAGGTTCCTAAATATGACAAATATAATGGAAATGGTGATCCTCATGATCATGTAAGACACTTCTATGCTCTTAGCATGGACTTTATGCATGAAGATACCTATCTTATGAGGTTATTTTCTAGGAGCTTGAGAGGACAAGATATGGAATGGCTCACAAAGTTTTTACCTCCCCTCAAGTCATTTGAAGAACTTGCACAATAGTTTACTTAATAATATTCTTATAACATTCAACACCCTATCACTATGTTAGCTTTGTGCAATATCAAGCAAAAACAAGGTGAACCTTTTTCTACATACCTCCAACATTGGAGATATTTACACTCCAAGTACCATTGATAGATTCCTAAGATCTATAAAATTGACATTTTTGTCTCCACACTTATACTTGAACTATACTATGACCTTAGGAAACAATTGTTCATGATCAAAAGTGCTTACTGTATTAAGGATGTTGCTATCAAGAAAGGTGGGATTGTGTGAAACAAAGACAAAAATGGTAATGGGAATGGAAAAGGAAAGAATAAAAATTGGAATAAGAAAAAACATGTTGTCAATGATGGAAGGAATCAACCTTCAACTTCTCTAATGCCATCTATGTTGCCAAACAACAAGAGACTTCAAAGTCTCAAACCTTTGACAAAACTAAAAAATTGTCTAAACCAAAGCATGTCTATACACCAATGGTAAAATCCTATGAGGTGGTTCTAAATGCCTTGCTTGCAAACAAGCTTATCAAGCTATTAGACAACTCTTGACCCTAAACACACCTATCAAACCTAATTGATGGAGAGATGACCACTTTTATAACTATCATAGGAGTAAGGGACATACAACTAAATTTTTTTTCAAGCTCAAGGATGTTATCTAAGACCTCATTGATGGAGGTAAGGTTGTTATAGATGGCCTATTAAAAATTTTTGATCATAAAGTCTTTAAGAAACCATTACTTGAATACAAATAAGGGGAATTGTCCCATGCTAATAAGAAAAACTATAATGTTAAGATCAATTACACTTACATTGATACAAACAATGCAATAAACATGCTATAACTTGTTGAACATATTTGCATGATGGGTCCTAAATTTGACAAGGAACCCAACTATGACATGATGATGAGAAGCCTAAGATAGTCTTGAAAACGCATAATTCTTAGCAAAACTATAGAGACAATAGACCTAAGGTAACACTTAGGGTGGAAAAATATTTCTCTTTGCATGGTGAGACACTCAATGCTATCACTAGGGGGCAATCCAAGGTTTTCCTCAAAGTCATGAATGATCCTAAGAATGACTCATCATCCAAACAAGTGATTACTCTAGCTATATCTAGTTATGATCTTGTTAGTTAGTTGCAAAAAATCCCAATGCAAATTTCCATCTTTGAGTTTTAGAATTATCTCCTTTGCATAAGGAGATTCTAGAAAAATCTATATGCACATCCAATGTTCCCATGAATATTGACAATGAGTGATTCCAAGCTATGGTCAATCATATTTCCTCACCTCACAATCTCACATTCTTGAAAGAAGATGACAAGTCACTCAGTCATCCCTATAACTTAACCCTCCATATCAAAGTCTAGATCTTTTGTACTTGCATCCATTGAGTCTTGATAGACAATGTTGCTATGTTAAATATTATCTCCTTCAATATCATCCAACAACTAGGCATGTCTAAATTTGCTTTTGATCCAAAGGCCTAATTGTGCTACCTATCTATGTGGGTCCCATGGAAAAAGATGTGCTCTATCAAGTCTTAGACATCCCACTAGCATATAATCTATTTCTTAGAAGACCATGGATCTATGATATGAAAGTTGTGCCATCAATGTACTATCAATGTATAAAATTCCCATTCAATGGTACCAAGATAGTTATTCTAGGGGACAATTCAATGTCCATCAACATAATCGTTGTAGCCAAAATGCTAGTCCCCCATAATTTCTCTTTTTATGCACTCAAATCATCCCTCAAGGAGTGTGAAAAAAAATTAAAAATTACAAGCTTTGGTATGGGAGAATACACTCTAGATTCTATTTATGCTTTGCCAATTTCTCCTAGATCTTATGGGAAACTTTCTGAGAAACTAAAGCCCTTGACTTCTACTATGTCCATCTTTGGGGCCCTTTTCTAGTTCTACATTCCTCTACAAGTAGAAAACAAAGATCAAGCCATAAGAGACTAGATGTATAGGGAAGAAGAATATGTTGAGGAGGTTACGGTCACTACTCCCATTTCTTCTAAGCACTATGGAAAAGGCTACAAAGTTTTGAAAAATATGGGATATCTTGGCCAAGGGTCCCTAAATGGTAATAAGAAACCTCTTGTAGAACCCTAAAGTCATACCGAGGAATGCAAAAATAGAGATACTTCTGGACTAGGGTTTGGGTTAGAGGATTAATTACCAAGGTTTGATAGAAGGGTCCCTATGATTAGTGAATTAGAGGATGATGATCTACCTATTGGTATCTTTGCTACACAAGAAGAGGACTTCATGCCTCTTACTTCCCTTCTTTGGGGAGAAGATCCATTGGTCACCCATAATGATGCTAAGGCTTCCACCTCTAGACAACATGAATATGATGAATTTGATAATGAGGATCCTAATAGAGGAAGGATAATAGAAAACATTGCTCTTTTGCTAGCCTAGAATTAGAGTATTGACTCTGGTGAATATGAATGGGAATCTTTCTTAGATTCTTCTTGTGAATTAGAATTGGATGTAATACACACCTATGTTACCCAACCAAATATTGTCAATAAGTCTAGTCTAGCATTTGACAAGTTTGGCTCACAATTTTCTTTAGTGGATCACATTGATCCCTCTAGGTCTACTCCTGATTTGGATTCCTCTAGGGCTTTCCATATAGACTCAACCTCTCATGTCACTATAGATAATTCCTTCCACATCAACAATCTTGAAGCTTCCACTTCCCCTTCATTGATACACCCTAATCTCATAGACGGGTTTGTTCAACACAAAACACCAAAACTACCATCTTTTTAGAATGACTATGAGATTTCTTGCTACCTAAATGCCCTTGAACCTCTAGTGTTTTCCACTAGTGAACCAACAATTAACTTGATGGAAACAAATATCAATTACCTTAGTTAAAAATTAAGAGAAAAATGAAAAACCAACATTTAGATGATAAACACCACTTTGTGGTGCTATCTAAACCTCAAAAAAGTAAAAATAAAGATGTATCCAAGGGTGAAAACCTCTTTGAGGCACTTGAGGATGGGGTGCCTAGTAGTCTATCGATCCATTTTCAAGATGAATCTTTGGTTCTCATCAAACCTACACAACCTATCAATCTTGGTAGAAAATAGTCCTCTAAGACCATTCATGTTGCTCAATCATTATGAGCCAAGGAAAAGGAAGAATTTACTAAATTCTTCTAAGAAAAGAAGATAAAATTTACAGGGACCTATTTAGATATGCCTAGCCTCAATTTAGATCTTATCATGAATCACCTTTCTATTTCTCTTGGTGTCAAACCTATCAAGCAAAAATTGAGAAAAATGCACACTCATGTAGTATTGCTGGTAAAAGTTGAGCTCAAAAAACTATTATGTGTAAACTTTATTTGAGCTATTGACTATGTAGAGTGGACCTCCAACATTGTGACTATA
The DNA here is from genome assembly GCA_028749045.1 of Cupressus sempervirens. Classification (NCBI taxonomy): domain Eukaryota; kingdom Viridiplantae; phylum Streptophyta; class Pinopsida; order Cupressales; family Cupressaceae; genus Cupressus; species Cupressus sempervirens. Next base: position 587,985,556 of record CM053785.1, on the reverse strand, counting down.
TTCAAACATGATAAGTCCATTCGTGTGTGCATCAATTTCAAAGACTTGAACAAGGCATGCCCTAAGGATGATTTTCCACTTCCTAACATAGACATGATAGTGGATATGACCATAGGATATGAAATGTATTCCTTAATGGATGATTTCTCTTGATACAATCAAATATAAATTATCCCTAGAGATCAAGAGAAAATGGATTTTACATGTGCATGGGGTACTTTCTTTAAAATGTCATGTCATTTGGGTTAAAGAATGCAGGAGCTACTTTCTAATGAGCCATGAATACTATCTTCCGTGATATGATGCATAAGAAAATGGAAGAATTTGTTGATGAAACATTAGCTAAATCCAAGAAAAGAGATATAGACCTTAATGACTTGAGCTTGATATTGGACAACATGGAACAATTCAGCTTAGGTCAAATCCCAAAAATTGAACCTTTGGTGTCACATCAAGAAAGTTGCTAGGCTACATCATATTTGCAAAAGGAATCTAAGTTGATCCAAAAAAGGTGCAAGAAATTATGGAAATGCCTCCTTCTAAGAATATTAGTCAATTAAGAAGTCTTAAAGGATGTCTTCAATCTATTAGGAAGTTTATATCTCAGTCAACTGATAGAGTACAATTATTCAACAAAAAATAGTACAAAGGATCCACATGCATTTAGAATGAAGAATTTCATAAGATCTTAGATCAAATCAAAGGATACTTTGCTACACCTCCAATATTGATGCCACCTATACTAGGAAAACCTTTGATTTTATACATATCAACCACTTATTCTTCCTTAGGAGCATTACTAGCACAAAGTGATGAGAATGGAAATGAACATGCTATATACTACATTAGTCACACTTTGGTGGCTTATGAAGTAAACTACAACAACATTGAAAAAGCTTGCCTCACAGTGGTATTTACCTCCCAAAAACTTAGACACTACATGCTTGTGCACACAATACATCTTACTACAAAAATTGATCCTCTCAAATACCTACTAAGTAAAGCTACACTAATTGGATGACTTGCTAAAAGGATGATGATTCTTTCTAAATTTGACATTTAGTACATTGAACATAAAGCCATTAAGGGACATGCTATAGCAGATCAATTCGCTGATTTTCCATTACAAGACAATGTTCCCATGAAAATTGAATTTCCTGATACATTTTTCATGTACATCATTTAAAGGACATGTAAGATGTTCTTTGATGGCTCACACACCCATAATGGAGCTGGTGTAGGTATCTTGTTTGTCACACCTCATGGTTATACAATCCCAAAGTCCTACAATTTCTTTTTTCCATGCACCAACAATATAGCAAAGTATGAGGCTCTAACTAATGGGATTAAAATGGCTCTAGAATGGAGGATCACAAAAGTGCACATATATGGGGACTCCCAACTTGTCATTAATCAAGTAAATAATGATTATCAAACTAAAGATGATAAGCTTGTACCTTACAAGAGATTGATCGATGCCCTACAAAACCACTTCACATTTGTAACATTCCAATAGATTCCTAGGGTAGAAAATAAGGCTATAGATGCTATGACAACTTTAGCATCTATTCTATAATTACAAGGGCATGAATCTATCTTTGAGTTCCTAGTGGAAGAATTATGACACCCAAAATATGACTCAATCTACATTATTTTTGTTCATGACACCTCTCATTATTTCACCATCTTCTACTACATGTGCAATCAAATAATTCCTAAAAATATCACATGCAACCAAAAATGCCAATTCCTTTGCAATGCCATCCACCATACCCTTGTCTCTAGTGATTTGTATAGGAAGGGCCTAGATGAAATTATTCTTAGGTGTCTAGAACTAGAAGATGATGAAATTTGTGGGAAACACTCTAATGGCCTTGCACTTGCTTGAAAATTGATTAGGGTGGGTTACTATTGGCTGACTATGTAGGCTAATGCTATTAGATATGATAAATCTTGCAAGAAGTGTCAAATAAATTGTATCCTAATTAATTCTCATGGGCATGAGATTATCCCTTCTGTTATATTGGCCTTTTCAACAATGGGCTTTTGATTTGGTGGAAAAAATTCATCCAAGCTCATCTAGTAGACACAAATTCATCATTACAATGATCAAATACTTTATGAAATGGGTTGAAGTTGTGTCCTTATATACTAATATAAGAGAGCATTTTTCCCTATTCATTCTCAACCATATCATTTATCACTATGGTATCCCATCCTCCATTGTCACTAATAATGGATGACAGTTCAAAAGTAAGGATCTCAAGCAACTTTGCAAGAAATTCAAGATAAAGTGACACTAGTCCTCTATATACTACCCTCAAAGGAATGACCAAGTCGAGGCCTTTAAAAAGACACTTCTAAAGATCTTGCATTGAATGGTCTACAAATTAGGTAGAGATTAGCATTTACAAATCAATCTAGCACTATGGTTTATAGGACCACTATACACACTCCTATAGGGGCTACACCTTTCTTACTAGTTTATGGTTATGTATCTATTCTACCTATAGAAGTTGAGATTCCTTACTTGAGAGTCTCTCTACATGGATTAATTACTGATGATAACCATAGATCCATGAGGATACATAAGCTAGAAACCCTTGACAAACACCAAAAGGCTGCTTTTGACCATATGAGGGCTTATCAAAAGGATGTCTACTAGCTACAACAAAAAGGTCCATCCTCATGAGTTCCAAGTGGGTGAACTCATTCTTTGAGAGAACCCTAGTAATCATCAAAATAGGGAATAGAAGGGAAAAATTGAGCCTAATTGGTTGGGTCCTTACATCGTCACAACAATGTTTGGATCTAGTGCTTATCAACTTGCTACTCTTGGAGGAGAAGAACTCATTGAGCGCATCAATATCTTAGATCTAAAAAAATTCTATACTTAAGGCTCTTATAGTTTAGCTATTTGTACATATCCTATGATCCTAAAAAAATCCTAAAAAATCTAAAATGTCCTTAAAAAATGATCATCTTAGTGAAAACCTTATAATAGGTGCTTTGATGTATCACCAAAAAAAAGAAAAAAAAGAAAAAAAAAACAATTACAAAAAGTCCTAAAAATAATGTGAAGTGGTGAAAACCTAGAAATAGGTGCTACTTGAGACCCTTGCACCTATGTCTATTAATCCCACTTCACACTCATTCATTTCACAATGCATTTCCTAGCTTGGAATTGACTCTTGTCTTTGTAGAGGGGAATGACTACTTACCTTATCAAGGTCTTCTAGTGCATTAGGGTTTCTTTGGGAATTTTTCTAAAAATAGTGTTTCTCAACACTTCTTAGGTACTTTCCTTATAGTCTAGGATGCTATGATATTTCTCACTACCAAATGAAAGTACTAAAGAAATGGCCATGTGACATATACATACACACTTAAACATTGAATTTTTTGAGATATTATGAACTTTATCTTCTTTGTGTGCTGCCATGAAAAATTTCTTTGCTAAGTTTTCCCTCCCTAATACTCTTTCAAGGATGTCATGGACTAGAATATTGGGGGCATGGGGCATGTTTTACTTGTTTTTTTGTGTGGGTATAATTTGTTAATCTAAGGTGTTGAGAGTCTTTACACTTGTCCTACTTGACACATTGGGCCTACAAATGTAGCATCCTTGTCTATTTTTGCAAGACCACACATGGGGGTTATCCTAGCACTTATAGCTTGATACATGTGTAATATTGCTATACTAAACTTAGGGACTCTAACTGCATTAGTCATCTTGACTTACATGTCTTTGATGCTTAGGTTGGATTCCCATATATCTATCATACATAGATCATATTCATATCCTTATAGTTATACTAGTGAACATTGTATGATGTTTCAATATTCCTAATAACACTCAATGATGAAATTAGAGAAATGTTTTGCGTCCCTTGCAAGTAAACCATTTTGCATACTAGTTTGTAAAATAGGCTTATTCTAGCTTAGTCTACATTTTGTATATGGAGAGAGCTCTCTCTTCTCCTTTCATGGACACATTATCTAACTGTATTCATCACTTCCCAATTTTTCTTTCAATCATATCTTTCATTACTTGTCACTCATATCCATCTTCTTACTTCTATACTTGTCATCACAAGGGTTTAATCTAATTATCACATCTAATCTATCCAAGTATCACATTTTCAAAACATGAATCTACATCATAAACATGAGAGCTAAAAATATCTATGAGAGAGATTGATGAGCATGAATATAAAACATGAGAAAAACATCACACAAAAATGAAAACACATGTGCTAAAACATCCATCACATGAGCATAAAAATGAGACAAGTATACCACAAAATCTATCAAATCTAGTATCTCATTCATATATATATATATATATATATATATATCAAATGAACTAGAGTACATGTACATATGAGATCCAAAATCTAGATAACTATCTTAAAACTCATATGATACATCAAAATGTGTCACAAGGACATCAACCTAGACCTACTTCTAGACCTAAGACTGACTCTCACCCTCTTGGGCTGGTAGTGGTCATGGGGTAGGAGCCTGTCTCCTATTTGGCAGCTATATTGCACCCTCTAATTACTATGCTCACTCTGAGTAACCATGGAGTCCTTATCCTAGTGGTACCACATCCCTATATGTAGCATAGTAATAAGCCACCTATGCTCTATGGTTTTTGGACTCTCGTCTCACTACATCTTGCTCCCTATGGAGCTCCTCACTTTGTGCTTGCTTATAAATGAGGTGCTAATATCATACAACAATGGTGATTTGTACTTGCACCTCTACCTCTAGCACTCGAATCCAAGCATCTTTGGGGTCCTCTCCATCTCATCCTAGAGACTTCTCAACTTGGGGCTCTTCTCTCTCCACCCTCTTGTGCCTTAATGGCTATTTCTCTTCCTCCTCCTCCTCCCTCATGGCTCAAGACCATGCCCATCTCCCCACAAGCCCTCAAGAACTTCTCCCTACCTCTATCCATCAAACCCCTCTACCTTTTCCTCCTCCACCATCCCCATCATCTCCTCCCTACCCTTTTGCATTTGGTAGTGCATCTAGTCTCATGAATTGGGCGAATGGATGCCTTTTAATCTCATAAAGATATGTTGGATTTGGACTTGCATCCACTAGATTTGCCCGATAATCCTAGGGTTATCACATCAAAGATGTTGTATCTCTAAGCCTTGTCTAGAAATATAACATAGTTAGTCAAACCTAATCCTCCTTGCCATGGAATGGGCATATGTGGTGGTCTTCATAGAAATCATCTACCTCTAACCAAACTACCTCCATACTCAATTGATCACAAAGTACTCAACTATATCTGAGTATCCCATGATGAGTCACCTACTATTATGCATGTACTTGAGCTCCTAGGTATTTTATCCATCTCACATGTTTTTGATATAGTCTCCAAACAAAAGATGTTAGCTCATCAAATATTATCTTGTAATAGGTGACATGCCTACTATGTATTTGGGGGATGAACCCCGTATATCTATATATGAATGGGTGGCTTCATGCTCATAGATGCTCACATGCTCATATCTAGGCCAAAAATGCACTACAAGCCCATGTCCTCCCATCTCAGTAAATTATCTCATGGAGCTCATGATACTTGTCAGTGAGGACAACACATCCCCATCCCATCCTCCAAGGCTGCTCAATCAAGTCTACCATCAACTAGCCCCAACCTAGAGGGAATCCCTCCTAGTCCTTGTTCGTGACAAGAGCCTAGGAAACTAGTGAACATGTAGTGCCTGCCCTCATTCGCATCTTTCTGGACATATTGTTGCTATTATTATCAGACTATGTTAGACTAGTTTTATGTTGATGGATTAGTAGTATTGTTTTGAGACTATCAGACATTATGTTATGGATTCAGTTGGTATATGATGAGATCATTTAGACTTTACATTTCATGTATGCATGATGATCATTACATTGCTTTCAGTTATTGTTGATGATTAGTTAGATGGTTTATTATCTCATGTGTTTTATTATGGATACTTACCTCATACTTGCATGTGTATGGTGTGCGTGTTTTCTCATATTGTATGGTGTTTCTGATATGGTTAAGGAAGGGAGTCATAGTCACCTACTAGTCGGGATCTACACGATGCAATGCTTCCTACCATTGCCTGTTTAGCTTAGCATTATATATATTGGATGTACATGTATGGTTTTTATGCAAGTTGTAGGTACTGAGTATCGACTTCCCTGAATTGCCAAGATGAGCATACCCTATTATACTATCTCAATGATAAGAGAAGGGAGATAAATTCTCAAGTCCAAATCCCAAACCCTTAAACCATTTGTCCTAGTGAGGTAGGACAAGTATTTGGATATTTTACCCACTGAATGTGTCAGATGACATATTTCATGATTTTAACCCTTTAGATTGATTTTGTGTGAAGTTTTCTATGATGGGTTTTCATATTTTATCTTGGAGGTCTATGGTGAATTTTCCATTCATTAAGTCTTAATAAATAGATTTAATTAATAAATTAATTATTTGAGAAAATTAATATAAAATATCATGATCTTTGATATTTTGATTATAATTAATTAAATGAGGATTAAATAAAAGAAAATTAGACATAGTGTTTGGAGAGCATTTGGAGCATTGGAGGACTCGGGAACTCTGAAGAAGGGAGGAGCTTGCTTTGCGGGTTTTCTAAGGAAGAGTTAATTAACATTAGAATCCGAGTAGATTCTTGTGATTTTATTTATGCTATTTCCGTATCTTGCACTTCCTGTCTTCTTCGTGTCTTCCATATGTCTTATGAGAATTTTCCTATTTAAATTGTATGCATTCTCAATATGGGTAGTTAAAGTTTATTTGAGAATCTTATTTGCATAAATCTGAAAAGAACACGGGGCTAGGGTTTATATTTTAGCCAAAACCATTAGATGTATTATTGGATAAATTTGAGATCAAAAGTTTATAGGAAAATTCTAAAAATTGGAATTTTTAAATAAATTGTGTATATATATGTTTATATTTTTGAATCTGCATACATATATACATATATATACATATATATATATATATGTATGTATGTATGTATGTATGTATGTATGTATGTATACGTGTCTATATGCTGTGATATTTGATAAAACTCTATATGTATATACACACACACACACACATATACATATATACCTTTATATATATATACATACATATGTATATATACATATATATTTATTTAATTAAAAGTAGAATGAATTTCCGCAATGAAATCTTATTGAAATCGCATTGCGATTTGTATTCGTGCATGATAACGTTTATTAAAAAATGTTATGAAAAATATATATTAAAATTTGGAATGGGGCAGGAGGGATTTATTTCCCCACCCCCACCGATGGCTATGACCACATAGACTATGGTACCACCAAGTACCTACGGTCTGCAGTGTACCTACGATTTGCAGGACACATATATAATTATGACCGATGGTTATTAAACTCGCTGTGTGTAATCTGCGGTTGTCATATGTTTTGTTAATTCAATTTTATGATAATTATATATGTATATGTATTTATATATATGTATATATATATAAGTATATATATGTATATACATTATTAATAATAAATAATTAATATATTGATAAATGGTTGGAATTTAAAGAGTAATTCTTAAATAACGAATTATTTTATAATGTTATAGTTGAGCAATATGGGTTCAATTTAATCTATTTAATATGGAAAGATGAATATGAAAGGAATTTCAATTATTATTTTGAGAATGATGGGGGTTATTATCATAAAAATGTGTATATAAAAGATATTTAGAACATTAGAAAATTGATTTTAAGAGTTAGAGGGAAAAACCATTATCAGTCAATACAATACATGGGTTGGGAAAAACATACAAAATGTTCCTCCATTCATTATCCAACTTGGAAACGTAAACTGAGACCTCTACATTTAATTCAAGTATGTAAATTTAGCAAAACCAAAACATGTGTTTACATTGTGTATTCTTTATGCTATTGTTTTGGGTTTTGGGTTGACTAGTCTTGACCAGTTATAGGACGTCTACCAGAGGCTTGGGGGTTATGTGATTGTGATGTCATGACGATGTTTTAATCTTGATCTTTATAAAACCAACCATGGTTATGTGATGGAACACTCTATGTAATGTTTGTAATTACTGATTATTATAGTTGAGATTCTTATGTATGAGACACTTGACTTAACCATTTTTGGTTCATCGATCAGTTATCCTTGGTTATTTTCTAGTCCCCATGATGGGACTGAAATGTGGATTTATTCTTGATGATGTCATGTTGTGACATGTTTTGACTCAACCATTTTGGAGTCTTTGATCAGTATGATTGAGATATATTTTGGTTATTGAGAACCAATGGATACTTTTGATTATCAGTGATACTTCAGTTGCCAATAGAGAGCTGTTGTGATCATGATTTTCTATGGATGCTTGCTCATGGAGATTTGATGCTTTTATGCATATTTGATGATTTTATTATGGATTATCTTTTGTGATTTTGAGATTTATGAATTCCATAAGCTTAGGATAGGATATTTGCATGTAGTTTCGGGAAGTGGCTTGCAATGGGGGCCAAGGCCCTAAGAGGTTGCTAGGGTAACTCATTGTAAGTTGGTTAAAAAGTGAAAACATTTACACCTAATACTAATTGAATGAACCTAAAAAGATAATTGTTTTGTTCTCGCCCATGCCTCAAGTGCTTGTACAGACTAGGATGGGAGTAGAGAGAACGCATGGTTGCGACCTTGCATTCCATAGTATGCCTTGTCAGTATGATAGCATACTAGTGGCTGCATGAGGATCAATATGGACCCGTGTAGTTTAGCTAGCTACCAGGGTAACTTGAACATGATATATGTGATGACAATTTTTTGCTTGCATAGTAGGTTCCTACATGTCTTTGTGTTGCCCCTGGGATTAGATGTTAGTTTTGTGTGATGGAACCTTTGAGTTAGTATACTTTTAGGATTCCTAGACTTATAGAGATTTATGCTATGTGATTTTGGATAGCCTATTTGGGACTTGAGATTATCTCCTCAACACGGTGGGAGTGGACTACTTAGGTACCATGTAGTTGGGTGGTAGTGTTTTTTCCACTCTTATCATTTGATATTCATTGAGACATTGTGGCTAATGCGTCCTTCATGATGATATGTATCCTTTCATTGATGATTAGCATATGTTAGATGATGTTATCTTATGCTTATATTTTCATGTTAGTTTACTTTCTGCATATGATGTAGTATATGATAGGAGTGACATTCCTACTATGTTAATACCAATGATCTCTTCAGTGATTTGGAATGTTATGCATGAAGGGATGGCTAGGGCCCACGATGGTCTAATGATGCTATTAATGGTTGGGAGGAACCATGCACTTAGTTTAGTATGTTTCATCTTTTATGATGGATGTATATATCTTCTATGATGATGTATCATGTGTATCATGTGATTATCTTTACTTTGATGTATCATGGATTAGAATAGGATGATGTACCTTATTTCACATATGTATATTCTTTTAAGCTTTTCATACCCTGTGACATGTATAGTGGATGATTGAGCATTTGAAATGTAATGCATAAACATTGGACTTATCATTATTATTCCATGAGGTTTCTATATTAGATGGATTCAATAATGTTAGTTGTTTAGATGTAATTCAATGTTAAGGGATCCTTAAAGAATGTAATCTATTATGTATGTTATGTTTAGTTTTAGATGGACATTGTTATTGCTTCCATCATGGTGCATAAGTTATATGTGGTATTTACTCTCATGTTTAAAAAAAAATAAAAAAATGCTACCAAACTTAGTGAAATTCTAGGTTAATTCTGTGGATCCCTTAACGGGGCATTACATTTGGTATCAGAGCTCAAGTTTCTACATTGGGAGCTCTGGGTATTTTGGAACAACTAGAACTTTGAACTATTAAGTGTATCTCTTCAACTTGGAACTAGGTGAACTAAAACAAAACTTGAACTGTTACTTGTATATTTTTCATACTTCAACACTTAGTTTCAAAACTAGAAATTTTACTTAAAGCTAAACATAGAAAAACCTAGAATTGAGCTTAGTCTATTAAAAACATGTGTCTTTTGATTATAATAGTACCTTGTACTATTATAGGATGGTATTTGGGACTAGGTCTTCTATTATAGGCCATGGTAGAGGCCGTGGTAGAAGTCATGGTCATGGCAGAGCTATCAGTGTCCATGAGTCTACCCATGAGGGATTTGCTCATGAAGAGAGCAGAGGAGAGCATGCTAGTAGGCAATAGGAAGAGAGCTGTAGAGAGGATCAAGTTGAGTCTGAAGAAGTTGGTTTAAGATAGATGATGTAGACTATTCTTGAACATCTACCTCCTGTTCAAGAACAACCCAAAGCACATCAGACAGAGCAAGAGCATAGACCCAGATCTAGGAGTCCTCAAAAGGATCATCAAAGGTCCATTGTGTCCACTCAGATGAAGGATCTTTCAAGATCCAAGGTTAGGCCTTTCAATGGGCAAGGTTCTAGTTATGTGGCTAAGCAGTGGCTTATTTCCCTTGACAGGATTTTTTCCATGCAAGATTTCAACAACAATGTTAAGGCAAGATTTGCGATCACCAATTTGGAGAATTTTGGGGCCACTTGGTGAACAATTGAGGAGAAGAAGCTGGGAATTGATATGAGCAGTGTCACGTGGGAACTATTCTTAGAGAGTTTCCATGAATGATTCCTACCAGAGGAATGGAAACATCAAAGGGTCGATGAATTTCATAATCTTAGACAGTATACTATGTCAGTGACCGAGTATGAGCGTAAGTTTTATGAGCTCATGTCTTTTTTAGGATTCAGTAAAAATTCAGCTTAGTTGACACAACATTTTATTAGGGGTTTGAATAACCGTATAGTTGGGGGTGTCAAGGTATTTGAGCCAAAAACCCTTAAGGATGCGGTACGTCAAGCTATCCTTGTTGAGAAAAGTGTCAACCTTGGTCAAGGAGGTTTTGTAGGAGTGCCAACAGCATCAAGATCTAAAGGCAACTACAATTTAGGTGGTAACAAGAAGTCTTCTTTTTCTAAGGGGAAATAGTATCAACAACAGTCTCAATAGATGCAACAATAGAAGGGATCAAATTCTCAAGCTCAAGGTGGTGGCAAAGGTTCTAACACCAAGAACAATCGCAATGCTCAACACAATAAACAAAATCAATCCAATCAGCTAGCTCAGAGTAGCCAGTCTTTTGTTAGTAGGAATAGTTGCCAGCAATCAAATGTACCACCTATGGGTAGAGGATCTGGTAGAAATACATAATATTTTTCATGTGGACAGATTGGACATTATGCAGCTCAGTGTCCACAGTGAGCACCTCAATTTTTAGGACCTAGGCCTACAGTTTCAGAGCCTATAGTTGGTGATGCAGGTAGAGCTCATAGAGTATTTGTAGTAGTAGATCACCGTTAGGCAGATCATTAGGGAATAGTGGTTGAGACCACAGGTGTTGTTTGAGGTATAGCTCTTTCAGTATTGTTTGATTTAGGAGCTACAGATTCATTTATTTCACCATCTATAGTTTCTAAGTATAAGCTGGATGCGATGAAGCAAGTTCAAGGTTGGCAAGTGGAGCTAGCCTCAGGCATTAAGGTCTCCACAGGCTCTGTAGTTCATAAGTGTGGGCTTAGCTTAGGAAGCTTTGATACTGTAGTGGATCTTTGAGTCATACCCCTTGGTTCCTATGATGTGGTTTTAGGCATGGATTGGCTTGGATCTCATAGAGCTAGTATAGATTACAGGAAGAAGATTATTATGTGCCAAGATGACCAAGGGAATGATGTGAAGATAGTTGGGATACCAAGGCCTATATCTTTATGAGTGATTTTTGCTATACAATTGAAGTGAAGTTTTCATAAGGGATGTCAGATATTTTCTGTTATGGTAAATGATCTTGATGAGGAAGATTTTGTGAGGAAGACTTTAGATCACCCAATTTTACAAAAGTACGCAGATGTCTTTCCAAGTGAGGTTCTAGGCATGCCTCCGAAGAGGGACATTGATTTTAGTATTGATCTAATTCCTGGAGCGGAGCCTATATCTAAAGCTCCTTATCGAATGACTACATAGGAATTGGGTGAGTTATGTCTTCAGCTAGAGGAACTTCGGGCCAAAGGGAGCATTCAAGCTAGTGTATCACCATGGGGAGCTCCAGTGCTCTTTGTGAAGAAGAAAGATGGTTCTTTGCGCCTTTGTATTGATTACAGACAGTTGAATAAGGTGACTATTAAGAATAGGTATTCTCTACCTAGGATTGATGACTTATTTAATCAGATCAAGGGAGCTACAGTATTCTCCAAGATTGACCTTAAGTCAGGATACCACCAGCTTCGCATTAAGGAGGCTGATATTCACAAGACTGCTTTTCAAATTTGCACAGGCATTATGAGTTCACAGTGGTGCCTTTTGGGTTGACTAATCCTCCATCAGTTTTCATGAGTTTGATGAATGGTGTGTTTTGATCTTATTTAGATAGGTTTGTACTTGTTTTTCTCATGAAATATTGATATATTCTAAGACTCAAAGGGAGCATGAGGAACACTTGTGGTTGGTTTTGTAGTGTTTGAGAGATAATCAACTTTATGCCAATGCAGTTAAGTGTGAATTCTTCAAATCAAAGATTCAGTATTTAGGGCATGTTATTTTAGGTGATGGTATTTCAGTGGATCCTACAAAGGTTCAGGTGATAATAGATTGTCCTACACTGACTAATGTGTCAGAGATTCATATTTTCATGGGTCTAGCTGGTTATTATCACAAATTTGTCCAAAACTTCTCTAGGATAGCACATCCTATCACTTCTCTTCAGAGGAAAGGAGAGAAGTTTATATGGACAGAAAAATGTGAGGAAGCATTTTAGAGGCTCAAGGAGCTTTTGACTAGTGCACTAATTTTAGCCGTACCTAATCCAGAAGGTGATTTCATGGTGTGTACAGATGCTTCTCTTGAAGGGATTGGGGTAGTGTTGATGCAAAATGGATGGGTGATTGCGTATGAATCATGCAAGCTCAAGGATCATGAGCTAAACTATCCTACACATGATCTTGAGTTAGTAGCAATAGTTCATGCTTTGACAAGGTGGAGACACTTCTTATTGGGGCACAGATTTGAGCTACACAGTGATAATCATAGTTTTCAGTACATTTTCACCTAGCCTAATTTGAATGCTCGCCAGAGGCGATGGATGGAATTTCTATGTGAGTATAATTTTGAGATTAAGTACATTCAGAAAAAGGAGAATGTGGTGGTGGATGCTTTGAGTCGCAGGAGACATGCGGTATCATCTATGACGCTTAGTGTGAATTTGAGGAGTCGGATTCTTTAGGCACTTCCTATAGATTCTTGGTATCAGGAAGTGTGCAGAGAGATAGATTCAGGAAGACCTTTGGAAGGTAAGTTTGTAGGTTATGTTTGACAATCAGATGGTCTTTTGAGACATTTGGGGAGGATTTATGTGCCATTACTGGATGAGCTTTGCACTTTGATTCTAGCATAAGCCCATCGTGCACCTTACTCAGCACATCCAGGTGTCAAGAAGATGCATGCTGATTTGAGACGTTTGCTTTTTTGGTCTGGGATGAAGTGAGATATTGCTGATTTTTTGGCTAGGTGTCTTGAGTGTCAAAGAGTTAAGGCAAAACATCAGCACTCGATTGGACTTTTGCAACCAAATCTCATTCCTTCTTGGAAGTGGGATATCATCTCCATGGATTTCATAGTAGGATTACCTATGACTGTTCGACATCATGATGCTATCATGGTCACCATTGATTAGTTGAATAAGGTGGCACATTTTTCACCGATCAGGTCTTCCTACACAGCAGCTTCTGTAGCCAATGTCTTCATGCGTGACATTGTGAGATTACATGGTATTCCATGAAAGATCATTTCTAACAGAGATCCTGTATTCACATCTACATTCTGGACATCATTGCAGCATGAGCTTGGAGCATAATTAAACTTTAGTTCGGCATATCATCCAAAGACTGATGGTCAGACAAAGAGGGTGAATCAAGTTTTGGAGGATATGCTACGAATGTACATGATGGATAGGCATACACATTGGGAGGACTATCTCTACCTAGTGGAGTTTGCTTACAACAATGGGTATCATAGTTTTATTGGCATGGCACCATTTCAGGCATTATATGGATGTCCTTGTCATACACCATTGAGTTGGGATAGTCTTGAGGATCGCATCCTGTTGGGTCCTAAGATGCTTTGTGAAATGGAGCAATAGGTAGTGCATATTCGTGAGCACTTGACTATGGCACAGGATAGGCACAGTATGCTTATGCTTATAGGATAGATAAGCAGTTTGCTGTGGGTGCTAAGGTTTTCTTGAGAGTGCATCTGCAAAAGAGTCCGATCCGATACGGAAAGGGTTCTAAGCTAGCACCTCGCTTTGTGGGACCATTCAAGATTCTAGAGAGGATTGGCCCAGTTGCTTACCACCTTGCTCTACTGCCCAACCTAGCTCACATTCACGATATTTTTCATGTTTTAGTACTTCGGCAGTATATTCTTGATGTTTTACATATTCTTGATTGGAATGTGTTGCAGGTAGAGGATGGGTAGCTGGCTTTGGAGCCGGTTTGTATTCTAGAGCAGCGGGAGTTGACCCTCAGGGGTTGAACCATCAAGCAGGTAAGGGTCCAATGGGACCCTACTGATGAGTCTTTAGCTACATGGGAGGATGTAGCTAGATTATGGGAGTTATATCCCTACTTGTTTGTAGGCTTCTAGGAGTAAGCCTTATCCAAGGGGGGGTGGATGTATTGCTTGCCCTCATTCACATCTTTCTAGACATATTGTTGCTATTATTATCAGACTATGTTAGACTAGTTTTATGTTGATGGATTAGTAGTATTGTTTTGAGACTATCAGACATTATGTTATGGATTCAGTTGGTAGATGATGAGATCATTTAGACTTTACATTTCATGTATGCATGATGATCATTACATTGCTTTCAGTTATTGTTGATGATTAGTTAGATGGTTTATTATCTCATGTGTTTTATTATGGATACTTACCCCATACTTGCATGTGTATGGTGTGCATATTTGCTCATATTGTATGGCATTTCTGATATGGTTAAGGAAGGGAGTTGTAGTCACTTGCTAGTTAGAATCTACATGATGCACCACTTCCTGCCATTTCCTATTTAGCTTAGCATTATATATATTGGATGTACATGCATGGTTTTTATGCAGGTTGCAGGTATTAGATATCGACTTCCCTGAATTGCTAGGATGAGCGTACCCTATTATACTATCTCAATGATAAGAGAAGGGAGATAAATTCTCAAGTCCAAATCCCAAACCCTTAAACCATTTGTCCTAGTGAGGTAGGAAAAATATCTGGATATTTTACCCACCGAATGTGTCGGATGACATATTTCGTGATTTTAACCCTTTAGACTAATTTTATGTGAATTGGTCTATGATGGGTTTTCATATTTTATCTTGGAGGTCTATGGTGAATTTTCTATTAATTAAGTCTTAATAAATAGATTTAATTAATAAATTAATTATTTGAGAAAATTAATATAAAATATCATGATCTTTGATATTTTGATTATAATTAATTAAATGAGGATTAAATGAGAATTAAATAAAAGAAAATTAGAAATTAAAATTAATAATAATTATAAAATAATAATAAAGTAATAAATAAATAATAATAATAAAAGTTATAAAAATTAAAATAAAAGTTATAAAAAATTTAAATAGAAATTATATAAAAAGTAAATTAGAGTTATAAGCTTGCCTGGGAGTTAACACACCTTTCTATTTCTCATATGTCAACAACACGGGGGTTAGTGCATCAATTAAGCACATGGTGTCTACAAACTTATGACTCATCTAGAAGGTTGGAAAAGACACATGCTTAGTTGGTGACAACTTCTAGCTATTTCTAGAGACATTCTAGGTGTTTCTTGAGAGCTCTTTATATTCAGGCATTCTTAGAAGCTTAGACATAGCATTTGGAGAGCATTTGGAGCATTGGAGGACTTAGGAACTCTGAAGAAGGGAGGAGCTTGCTCTATGGGTTTTCTGAGGAAGAGAGAATTAACATAAGAATTCGAGTAGATTCTTGTGATTTTATTTATGCTATTTCCACATTTTGCACTTCCTATCTTTTTCGTGTCTTCCATATGTCTTCTGAGAATTTTCCTATTTAAATTGTATGCATTCTCAATATGGGTAGTTAAAGTTTATTTGAGAATCTTATTTGCATAAATTTGAAAAGAACATGGGGCTAGGGTGTAAATTGTAGCCAAAACCATTAGATGTATTATTAGATAAATTTGAGATCAAAAGTTTATAGGAAAATTTTGAAAATTGGAATTTTTAAATAATATATATGTTTATATTTTCGAATCTGCATACATATATACATATATATATATATACAAATATATATATATATATGTATACGTGTCTATATGCTATGATATTTGATAAAACTCTGTATGTATATATATATATATACACACACACACACATATATATACATATATACCTTTATATATATATATATACATACATATGTATATATACATATATATTTATTTAATTAAAAGTTGAATGAATTTCCACAGTGAAATCTCATTAAAATCGCATCGCGATTTGTATTCGCGCATGATAACATTTATTGAAAAATGTTATGAAAAAAATATATTAAAATTTGGAATGGGGCGGGAGGGACTTATTTCCCCACCCCCGCCGACGGCTATGACCACACAGACTGTGGTATCGCATAGTACCTGCAGTCTATAGTGTACCTGCGATCCGCAAGACGCATATATAATTGTGACCGACGATTATTAAACTCACTGTGTGTAATGTGCAGTTGTCATATGTTTTGTTAATTTGATTTTATGATAATTATATGTGTATATGTATTTATATATATGTATAAATATATATATATATACATTATTAATAATAAATAATTAATATATTGATAAATGGTTGGAATTTAAAGAGTAATTCTTAAATAACAAATTGTTTGATAATGTTATAGTTGAGCAATATGGGTTCAATTTAATCTTTTTAATTTGGAAAGATGAATATGAAAGGAATTTCAATTATTATTTTGAAAATGATGGGGGTTATTATCATCAAAATGTGTATATAAAAGACATTTAGAACATTAGAAAATTGATTTTAAGAGTTAGAGGGAAAAACCATTATCAGTCAATACAATACATGGGTTGGGAAAAACATACAAAATGTTCCTCCATTCATTATCCAACTTGGAAATGTAAACTGAGACCTCTACATTTAATTCAAGTATGTAAATTTAGCAAAACTAAAACATGTGTTTACATTGTGTATTTTTTATGCTATTGTTTTGGGTTTTGGGTTGACTAGTGTTGACCAGTTATAGGACGTCTACCAGAGGCTTGGGGGTTATGTGATTGTGATGTCATGATGATGTTTTAATCTCGATCTTTATAAACCCAACCATGGTTATGTGATGGAATGCTCTATGTAATGTTTGTAACTACTGATTATTATAGTTGAGATTCTTATGTATGAGATACTTGAATTAACCATTTTTGGTTCATCGATCAGTTATCCTGGGTTATTTTCTAGTCGCCATGATGGGACTGAAATGTGGATTTATTCTTGATGATTTTATGTTGTGACATGTTTTGACTCAACCATTTTGGAGTCTTCGATCAGTATGGTTGAGATATATTTTGGTTATTGAGAACCAATGGATACTTTTGATTATCAGTGATACTTCAGTTGCCAATAGAGAGCTGTTGTGATCATGATTTTCTATGGATGCTTGCTCATGGAGATTTGATGCTTTTATGCATATTTGATGATTTTACTATGGATTATCTTTTGTGATTTTGAGATTTATGAATTCCATGATTTAGGGTAGGATATCTGCATGTAGTGTCAGGAAGTGGCTTGCAATGGGGGCCAAGGCCCTAAGAGGCTACCAGGGTAACTCATTGTAAGTTGGTTAAAAAGTGAAAACATTCACACCTAATACTAACTGAATGAACCTACAAAGGTAATTGTTTTGTTCTCACCCATGCCTCGAGTGCTTGTACAGACTAGGATAGGAGTAGAGAGAATGCATGGTTGCAACCTTGCATTCCATAGTATGCCTTGTTAGTATGAGAGGATACTAGTGGCCACATGAGGATTAGTATGGACCTATGGAGTTTAGCTAACTGCCAGGGTAACTTGCACATGATATATGCGATGACACTTTCCCGCTTGCATAGTAGGTTCCTACATGTCTTTGTGTTGCCTCTAGGATTAGATTCGGTTTTGTGTGATGGAACCTTTGAGTTAGTATACTTTTAGGATTCTTGGACTTATAGAGATTTATGCTAAGTGATTTTGGATAGCCTATTTGGGACTTGATATTATCTCTTCAGCATGGTGGGAGTGGACCACTTAGGTACCACGCAGTCGGGTGGTAGTGTTTTTTCCACTCTTATCATTTTAGATTCATTGAGACATCGTGGCTAATGCGTCCTTCATGATGATATGTATCCTTTCATTAACGATTAGCATATGTTAGATGATGTTATCTTATGCTTATATTTGCATGTTAGTTTACTTTCTACATATGATGTAGTATATGATAGGAGTGACATTCCTACTATGTTAATACTGATGATCTCTTCGGTGATTTGGAATGTTATGCACAGAGGGCTGACTAGGGCCCATGATGGTCTAATGATGCTATTGACAGTTGAGAGGAACTGTGCACTTAGTTTAGTATGTTTTATCTTTTATGATGGATGTATATATCTTCTATGATGATGCATCATGTGATTATCTTTACTTTGATGTATCATGGATTAGAATAGGATGATGTACCCTATTTCACATATGTATATTCTTTTAAGCTTTTCATACCCTGTGACATGTACAGTGGATGATTGAGCATTTGAAATGTAATGTGTAAACATTGGACTTATCATTATTATTTCATGAGGTTGCTATATTAGATGGATTCAATAATGTTAGTTGTTTAGATTGAATTCAATGTTAAGGGATCCTTAAAGAATGTAATCTGTTATGTATGTTATGTTTATGTTTAGATGGACATTGCTATGTCTTCTGTTATGGTGCATAAATTATATGTGGTATTAACTTTCATGTTTAAAAAAAAAAAAAAATGCTACCAAACTTAGTGAAATTCTAGGTTAATTCTTTGGATCCCTTGGTGGGACATTACAGAACACATGAGGTAGGCTAAGGGATACTGATCCTTGCAATCATTTGAGTCTCTCCCAACTAAGGTGATAGTCTAGGATGGTTACATCCTCAAAATGGTTCTAGATCACTAACCTCCCCTCTATCAAGGTTTGATCATAATAAACTCATGACTTGAAAAGTCTCATATCAACATAACTCATATGAAAGTCAAAAACCTAAAATAAGAAAAATCAAGATATATCTATCATACTCACATGATTTCCATGACATGGCACATGTAGGATGCGATATACATTCTCAAGGATGATTGTGGCCTCACCAATGGAAAAATGGAAAGTGTTATGCTCAATATGCCACCTCTCAACCAATGCTTTCAATAACCCATGGTTCACCCAAATATGGGCATGCATAGAAACCAATTAAATCCCATGTTCTCTATTGCAACCTTCTCATCATCAACTAGATGATAGACGATATGCAAAACCACCACCTTGGGGGCTCTAATCAACAATACTGGGAAAACTATCTACATAATCAAATCAAGAAACAAGAAAGCATCCATATCAGCCATAGTAGATCAAGTGACATCATAAAAGAAAATAGAAAAAATAACCACATGCTCAAAATTTGCTTCCAAACATGACAAAATGCTCAAGAAAAAGCTATGAGATACTTATTTTAACATCTATGCAATATAATTTTTTGATATGGTATCATGTGATACTTTTTATAGAAGGCATGGGATACTTCTCACTGAGGCAATATTTCACATGGTGTTGTGCTAGATTTGGGTGCCTCCCATGTGATACACCCTATAAGGCATGTACGATACTTTTTGGTCATCAAAAGTATTGCACGATACTTCTCAAGGTAGGTGTGTGATAATTTTTAAGTATCACATGATATTTCACCCAAAAGACATTGAAAACACATAAAATGTGTTTAACAGATCATTAAATGACCAAAAAAGTGCAATTTTTTTGAATACATACTAGGGCCTCATAGTTTGCAAATTGATTGTGCAATTGACTGCATTCAAAATAGTGTCTTTGGCTCAGAATACCTACTAAAGCTATCATTCTCTCTCAAATCACTAAAAAGCTCTCCAAATTCACAAAAGACAAAATGAATTGAAAATGACCCTTGGACCCCTTATATAGTCCTTCGACCTAATTTTTACCCATCTTTCAAACTCCTCAAAATTCTACAAAAATTGCACTCAGATAATTTTGACATCCTGGATCCATTTTTAGGATCAAAATAAAAATTTGGGTTCATCTTGATGGTCAAAATCACATTTAAAAATCATCTAACCTTTTGAGGTCTAATCTTTGAATCCTTGTTGGAGCATCTTCATTTCTTCATGTCTTCATCATTTTTACACTTCTTACCTATTACATTTCACCTCATATCATTCATCTACTTGATTTGACTTAATTTTAATACTTTATCCTTCTTGGTCAACTCTTGTCAAACTAGGGTATTTTATCACCTCATTAAAGTCACTCTTGGCTTTTAATCACATATATGTCATAATGGACCTTGCTCTATTTTGATTTGATTCTATCTTTCTCATTCTACATTCCCTTTACCTTACTTCAATTTTGATCCCTAGCGGGAAAAAATATTCTCTTATTTCTTGCTTGCTACAACTATCTATTTCTAAAGAGCATATGCTTGACATTTCCATTTTCTCTCGATCTATCTACTTTGCTTGATGTTAGTACTCTTCTTGAGTCATGATACCATCTCTTTCTCCTAATTTTTAATACTATTGCTACTAGGTTGTACATTTAGAACTCACTATCTCATTTTGCATTTTTGTTCTTCGAAATCAACTCTCTCTAATTGTTGCTATCTACTTGGATTCTTTATTATTTGATATAATGTGTTCCCAGATTGAGCACACATTAGTCAAATAGGTCATCTAGACTATTAGCCCCCTTCTTAACATTTTGGCTAAATTATTTAATCATTTACTTAGGCTAAAATTGCTAAAAATCAATCTATTTGATTTTAACCTATAGTTTGGCTATAATATCCCAAGTCCATATTTGATTAAAAGAACATGTCCCCTCTTAATTAAATAAAAAATCCCCATTCTTCTAATCCACTCAATGTGTACACATAAAGTGTTCTTCCTATTTAAAAATTAAAAGAAAAGACTTTGTCCCACATGAAAAGTCAATTCTTTCTCATTGGTTGATATGATCTTGCACATGGATCATGAAAAAAGTCAACCGCCACCCTTGATCCCTCATTTTGTGATCTTAATCTCGATCATTTGTACACCTTTAAAAGAAATAGCCCTCTCCCTCTCCAAGGATCCCAATTTTGAGCTAATATTATGTTGCAGGTTTACTTATAGGTTCTTGGAGTATTTGTGGAGAACTTCTTGCTTCTTGTCTCATTCTTTGCATATTCATGTTAGCATAGCTCATTTTCAAGTATCATAGTTTTTTTTTGCAATAGAATATAACACTTAGCTTAATTATCATGGTTTTTAATACTTTCATATGCTTATCTTAGTTGCATTCTTGCATTCCATTCTAGCATAATTCATTCTTGCATTGCATACTCAAGAGTTCTTTGACACTAACATTCTTGCTCTTGTCTAAAGAATCTCTTGTTTCATGGTTTACTAGCAAGGGTTACATCTCTAAGGCTCAGTTGAGAGCACTTTCTATTCTTCTACAAACACCTTTTCACTCCATGACTAGGGAGCTCTAAACTCCATTCAAGCATTCCAATCTATGGAATACCTTGGATAGAAGGGTTTAAAGTAGTGCACTTTCTTAGTATACAGAAGCTAAATATGAACATGACTGAGTCACTATAAAGTACCTTAGTCATAAATTAAAAGGAGCAGTGAAAAAAAGGAGCTCTTATAGAAAAAAACACTTTGTAGTAGTGTTAGAGCCTTAAAAAATTTAAAAATAAACATGTATCTAAGGGTGAAAACCTCTTTGAGGAGCCCAAAAATGAGGTACTTGGTAATATGCCTAGATATTTTAAAGATAGATCACCAATGTTGATTGAACACACACAACCTATCAATCTTGGCACAAAAGAGTCTTCAAAGATCATACATCTAGCTCAATGACTATCAACTGATGAAAAAGGAAAAATCACTCAATTTTTCCATTAAAAGAAAATCAACTTCACCTAGACGTATACAAACATGCTTAGTCTTGACATTAATTTCATCACACATCATCTTTCTATAGGTCCTGGTTCAAGCCTATCAAGAAAAAGTTGAGAAAATGCATCCACATGTTTCCCTATTAGTGAAAGCTAAATTAGATAAGCTCCTGAGCACCAAATTATAAGAGATATAGATTATGCTAGATGGATGTCTAGTATTGTACCTATTTTAAAGCATGGAAAATTTATATAAGTTTGCATTGACTTCCAAGATCTAAATAAAACTTTCCCTAAGGATGATTTTTCACTCCCAAACATTGATATGATATTGGGCACAAATGTGGGCTATGAAATGTATTCCTTGATGGATGGATTCCTAGGATATAATAAAATAAAGATAGCTCCTAAAGATCAATAAAATACTCATTTCACTTGTGCATGGGGTACCTTTTGTTGGAATATCATGCTATTTGGGCTTTAAAATGTTGGTGCTACCCATCAAAGGGCCATGACCACCATTTTCCATGATATGATCCACATGAACATGGAGTATTATGTAGATGACACCTTAGCTAAGTCTAGACAAAGAAATATTTACTTGGATGACTTGAGTTTTATATTGGACTGGATGGAACAATTTCAACTTAAGCTCAATCCTAAGAAATGTGCTTTCGGTGTCACTTCTGGTAAACTATTAGGCGACATAATATTTGCTCTTGAATAAAGTACAAGAAATCATTTAAATGCCACCTCCTCATAACATAAGTCAGTTAAGAAGTCTTTAGGGATGTCTATAATCTATAAGGGGGTTTATTTTTCAACTAATAGGTCTCAACCACTTAATAAAAATTTGCACAAGGGATTTGTATGTGTGTTAAAAGAATAATGTGAAAAGAATCTCAATCAAATTAAGGAATATTTTGCTAAACCTACTATCCTTATGCCTCATATTCCAAAGAAATCTCTATTTCTACACATTTCAGCTACAACTATTTCCATAGGAGCATTACTATCACAACCCAATGAGAGTGGAAAGCAATGTGCAATATATTAAATTAATAGAACCTTAGTTTCTTATAAGATCAATTGTAATAACATTGAGAAAGCTTGTCTTGCTATATTATTTGCATCCCAAAAGCTATGACACTACATGTTGGTTCATACTACACATTTGATTGCCAAAATTGATCCTCTAGAATACCTCCTAAGTAAGGTTGTGCTTATGGGTAGACTTGATAAATGCATGATGATTCTCTTTGAATTTGACATTTAGTATGTTGAACATAAAGCCATTATAGGATAGGCTATTGTACACCAACTTGTTTATTTCTTGCTTCAAGGTAGTGCTCCTATGAAGATAGACTTGTTGGATTCATCTATTATGTATCATATAAAGGACTTGCAAAATGTTCTTTGATGGTTTCCATAAACAAAATGGTGCTAGTACTATTTTAAAAAAAAAAATTACATCTCATGGCTATACAATTCCCAAATATTACAAGCTCTTGTTTCCTTGCATAAAGAACATAGGGGAATATGAGGCTCTCACAAATGGTATCAAATTATCTATTGAGTGGAGAATAATTGAGCTACATATCTATGGAGAGTCTCAACTTGTCATAAATCAAGTCAACAATGAATATCAAACTAAGGATGATAAGTTGGCTCGCTATAAGAAATTGGTGGATGCTCTACAAAATTATTTCATTTTTTAAACTTTTCAACAAATCCACAAGGTTAAAAATTGTTGGTGTCTTTAACCATTGTTAGGCTACATAATATCAACTTATAGAGAAAACTTAGAGTCAAGTACTGAGTCAATTTCAATAGACTTGAATCAAGGTAAATGTCTTAACAAATCTTTGTAAATCTCCAAATAGAGTCCTTACTTAGTTGTAAGTGTCAAATCCTCTAACAAGGTGAAGCCTAACACTTTCTTAAGACTTTAATAGGACATACTTCTCATAGAGTAGATCATATATTATGGTCAGACATTCTAACCTTAACTGGTTAACTTTATTACTATAGTAGTCAAAACTTGTGGGTGTCATCCCCACCCCATTTTTACCTTTACCATGGAGGGTTCTTTGGTAACCAATATAGCATTATGTGTTATTAATTTTATGCATTTTATTGACCTATGGGAGGGGAGGCAAGGCCTCAACTTAACAAGTTTACATGATAAGAAGTAGATACAAAATAGGACTAGATCAAATGAAGATACAACAAATGTCGAGAGAGAAGAACCAGAAAGGGAGCCATAGAAAATTAGTGCAAAACATCACTAAAATCTTCAACCCAAGCTATCCATCCTTGGTCACCTTCCATCCAAACAACTTTCTTCATATCAAGGACATGAGCAGATAGCTCAAGCTTGTCAAAATAGGGTCCTCTAGTATCCCTAATTTCCTAAATAATATTTTTGAGAGCATCATCAAATGTAGCTTGATCATTCAAAATAGTGTCCCATTCATAACCATTATTCATTTCATAGATTAACATAGTGGCATGGCCATCGTGAATAAATCTTTTTAGCTTCTCCAACTCAAGACACATCACATAGTAAACTTGAGAAATAATTTTAAAATGTGTGAGTTTCCTATGAAACCTAGTAAGAACTTTGCCAATATTTTGAAAGATATCCTCATTTCTAAATTTCCAAATAAACCAAAGAATGCAAGAAGATAGAATATGCAAGAAAAGGTTAGCATCTTTTTTGAGACAAAGAATAGAGCTAGTAATGATATCAAAATGAAAAGCATGACCAGTCAAGGAGATTCCAAATAAACACAAAATATCTCTAGCAAAAAAATAGTCAAAGAAAATATGCCACATACTTTTAGGCTATTAAAAACAAAACAAGTAGGAGATCCACCATATTGAGTCTTAGTTGGTAGCCTATCTAGCATGAGCTGCCTTAAAAGAGTATTTATGAACATCTCAAAGTACATTTTTTTTCTATCCATCCTAGTCTCCAGTAATTTTCTTTGCATCCTTGTCATTATAACTCTACTAGAAAAACACTACAAGCATAGATGTGATAAAGATTTAGTTACATTAGGCTTTGTTGGATTCCTTATTTACATACCTTAAAAAAAATACTTAATGCCCTAATTAACACGAGGGGTTAATATTGATAGACCAAGTGGAGTTAAGGTAATTTAGGATCAAGGAGTCCTATTATAAACTAGATAAATGTCTTTAGCCTTGACTTGAGGGAGGAGGGATCCATCAAATCAATGGAAAGAGAGAAATATGTGGGAGTCCACATCAATGCTACAAGGAAAATTAAGGAGGGAACACGCATCTATAATAATGTTGTAAGTTCTTTTGTGGGTAGTAGGAAGATCAAAATTATTAACAAGAGTAGGCCAGTTGATAAGGTTACCATTGACCATAATATCCACAAAACATTTAATCCCTTTACTATGCTAGTATCTAGCAGAACATTCTTGGGTCAAAGCAAGGGGTTTAACATTATTTTGGAGGTTCCACTAGATAGAAAATTCACCATGTAGGGAATTATGGTTGTCAAACATAGAGTTATATATATGGGCATAGAGATGTTCCCAAGCTCTCCAAATGGATTTGAAAACTAAAGTACCTTGAATAGAAATAGGAAAGGAACAAGCAATAAGATCAGTAAATGGGATTTTTTTCTAAGATTTGGCATGTTTAGGAACACCATCTTGGATATTGTTTCTAACAAGCACTTTCCAAGGTTTGTGACCATTAAGGGCCTAAAAAATCCACTTAATAGAAAGGGGGATCCCCTACAATTTAAGGTCCTTCAAACCTAAGCCACTTAGAGACTTATCAATATGACACCAACCCCATCTAACAACATGAGTTTTCCTTTTCCCTTTTCCATCAGACCACAAGAAGTTCCTAATAGTTTTTTGGATTTCATAGATTTGATATTTACTAAACATCCAAATGGATGAGTAATAGATTTTGTATGATGAAAGGATCTTTTGAAAAACTTGGATCCTACAAGAAAGATAAAAAACTCTATTATCCCATTTAGTAAGCTTCTAACTCATCCTTTCCTTAATCCAAAGACACATATCTTTGAGAGAGGGGGTACCCAAATATCAAACAATTTTATGCGAGACACCCCAGGAGAAGCCAATGCGTTGAAGCCAATCTGGGGGGATCTCATCCTAGCCCAAGAGAATGGATTTAGATGTAGAGATACAAGCACTAGAATTATTTTCAAATAAATAAAGTTTTTGGGTGAGGTTTTAAATATTATGATTGGTAAGTTCAAGAAAGATCAAGATGTCATAAAAAATTGGATATTAAGAAGATTAAAATTATTAGGAAGGGTAATGCCTTGGACCTTAGGAGACAACATACTATCTCTAAGCAAGTAAAATAAGGCCTTAGAGGAAATAACAAAATGGGTAGGGGCAAGAGGGAAACCTTGCCTAATGGAGCGGGAGAGGGGTATAGGATGAGAGATTCCCATTGACTTCAAAGAGGGTAGAAGCATGTATAAGGACCTTAATATATCTAAAGATCTTTAAGGTAGATGCCATCTTACTTAACTCTAGGGTTTACCTCCAAGAAATTATTAGCTCCATCAACTCTCTTAAAGGTGATAAAGCTCTTGGCCCTGATGGCCTTCCTATTGAATGTTACAAGGCTAATGTTGATTGGATTACGAAAGACCTCTATGATCTATTATTTAAAGCTTTTGATTTGGGTACTCTTGGTCAATCTGTTAACACTAGAATTATAAAGCTTATCCCTAAGGATGGGGATAAGGCCCTTATGAAGAACTTGCACCCTATCACTCTTCTTAATGTTTCTTATAAAATTCTTGCTAAGGTCCTTGCCTCCTTCCTTGTGCATATTCTCCCCAAGTTTATCTACTCTACTCAAACTAGCTTCATCAAGGGGCGCTATATTTTGGAAAATCTCCTTACTAGCTAGGAGGCCATGGAGTGGGCTAACTCTTCCAACCAACATGCTGCTATGTTCCTTATTGATTTTGAAAAAGCTTATAACTATATTGAATGTGACTTTGTTCTCACCATACTCTCTGCTTTTGGACTTCCTGACATTTTCTACATTTATATTTTTGCATGTACAAGTTATTATTGGATGTGGATGAATCTATGAAAAGTGTGAAAAGTTATAGATTCTCATTCACCCCTCTCTCAGTATCTAGTTTCCTCCTCCATAAATCAGTAATTGGTATTAGAGCACTAGTTCTCTAAAGGAATCTTAGAGGCTTGGAGATTAGGTCTTGGAAGAAGTAGGCTTTTAAATTGCACAAGACTATTGAAAATTAGGTGATTGACATCCAATTCACATAATAGAAACTTGAGAAGGCAAGAAAAGATCTAAAGGATTCCCTAAAAAGAAGAAATGAAATTTCCATCTACATAAAACAATACTCTTATTAAGAAGTTGAGACTAAAGGACCATTTGAACCAATCAATCCTAATGATAAAGAATCTCCTAAAATAATTGAAAGGAAAAAAATTGTTAATGAAAAGATAAGGGCACTAAAAAGAGAACATGAAATCTAATCAGTAAGACTATGTGAAGTGACTCAACAAAGGAAGAAATTGAAGAAGACAAAACTATGGAAGAAAAAAAAAGGGTAATGACTAATAGACTTGAAGAAAGGATATCATATGTATAGAAACTCACAAATACACAAATGGATCTAAAGAATTAACTAATCACTACAAATCATATACTGAATTAGAAAGATGTGGATATTGCCAACCTAAAATCTCAGAATGAGATACTTAAGAATGAACTGAAGAATGAGAAAGAATCAATGGATAAATTCAACAAACCAAAGGAAGAAATGAAATACTTTAAAGAAATTATGAAATAATCAAGTTGTTCTAATGGACTAGGAGATTCATGCATCGATAAAGGATAATCATACAAGAATGTAGAAATGAGAAATGCAAAGCCAAAAGATAAACCAACATGCCATCATTGTGGAAAAATTGGTCACACTACAAATATCTATTGAAGAAAATATGGTATGCAAAATTCTAAACCTAATTTTATTGGAGACTATTTTTATTGCAAGAAACAAGGACATCAAATACATGAATGTAGGTCAAGACTGAGGAACACACATACTATGTCTAGATTTGAAGGATATTGTTACAACTATCAGAAGTATGGGTATAGAGCATTTGAATGCAAATAAAAAGAAAACCCCTACTAGCCGAATCAAAGAAAGAAAATTCATGTCTCTAATAATTGTAATAACCTAAAAATGGTCATCTAGACTATTAGCCCCCTTTTCAACATTTTGGCTAAATTAATTTAATCATTTACCTAGACCAAATTGCTAATAAATAATTTATTTGATTATAACCTATAGTTTGACTATGCTATCCTGTGTTCATTATTTGATTAAAAGAACATGTCCCCTTTTAATTAAATAAAAGACCCCATTCTTCTAACCCACTTAGACACATAAAGTCATTTTTCTATTTTGCAATTAAAACAAAAGGCTTTGCGACTTTTGTCTTATATGACAAGTCAACTTATATTCTATTGGTTGACTTGTGCGTGCACATGGATCACTCCTCTTTTCAAATTCCACCATTGATCATCCACCATCTTCATCTTGATCTCTACCATTTGTATGAATTTAAAAGGGAGAGAGCTTTCCCCCTCAAAGCATCCATCTTTTGAGTATTGTTATGCTGTAGGTTTTCTAACAGATTTCTTTAGAGCTTTGTGGAGAACTTCTCTTTCTTGTCTACATTCTCTCATCCATGGCATTCTAGCTTAGCTTAGCTTTCATTTTTATATTTAACTTAAATCATATAGTCTAATAGTTGGATTGTAACACTCTCATACATGCTTAGCATAGCTACACTTTGCATCTCATTCTAACTTAATCTTCATTTGCATTGCATCCTTGAGGAACTCATTGTAGACACTTGCATTCTTGCTCTTGTCTCAAAGAACCTCCTGTTGCATGGTTTACTAGCAAGAAGAGTATTCCTAAGGCTTAGCTGAGAGCCCTTGAACTTGAAATACACTCTCTTGCACTCTGTGGATAGGGAGCTCTAAGCCAGCATCCAAGCATTCCAAACTCATGGAATCATTTGGATAGAAGGGTTTAGAGTGGGACACTTTTGAGTATACATTTTTGGTGCCCACCATGGGGCTTGAATCAAGTTTCTAGCTCCATTTTCTTTTATTTGTCATCTCTAACTTTTTACAGCAGCATATTGGATCTAATCAAGTGCTTTTGTAGCTATCACTTTGGTTTTAAGGCCAACCCATAAGTAGATTGGTTTGAAGGCCAAAAATCTAGTTGGTTTAAAGATTTGATCATATTTTTTAAACCGCTTATAGTTTGGTTCTAAAATGTTTTTTGCAAGTTGGGTATGTCTCCAACATATCTCAATCCAATTTTTAGAGCATTTTGACCTGATTTTTGAGAGTTATTATTTTTTCTTTATTTTTCATAAAAAGATATTTTTGATTGAAAATCAGCGTATTTTTTAGAAACACTTACATTTTTAGATTTTTTTTTTTGACTTCTAATGAGGGCACTTTCTTTGTGTTTTGACTTTTGACATTGTATTAGGGATCAAAAACCCGATTTGATAAATCTGGCCTATTTTGATAAAATGGGTCCCTAGGAAACAAATGAAGAGATTTTTTTGAATTTCTTGCATTTGTGGAAAGATATCTAGTTTTTAGTTGGGGTCTCTTCTTCCCATTTCTATTTTTGGGTCGAAAATCATAGCAAACAAGTCCAATCTTGTTGACTAGGTCAAAATCAAAGAGTAAAAATGAGAGCATTTGTGATTAACTTGCACTTTCTTTGCATGCACTTGGTTGGAAGATAAATTGGATTTTTGAGGAATATAACCACTTTTTATTGCAGATTTTTATGTTATTTCACACTAACTTTTGGTGCTAACAAGTTGTGATTTCAGGTTGCCATCCTTGTGAAAAAAATTGAAACATAGCATAAAAAGAATGCATGTCAAAGCTTCAAATGCACAAGGGCTACTAATGATTGTTTTTAGGGCTTCCCAATGCATTAAAAACCAAATTTTTCTTGTTCTTTACTTTTTACATGTGTGGCATATACTAGTTATTTATTTTTAGGCACATTAAAACTAACAATTGGGATCTTTTGGTGATAGGAGAGTATGCTCTTCACCCTTGTGGTGAATCAAAAAATTTGACTTACCATTTGGCTTCAAGAGTAAGAGGTAATTGAATCTTCTTGGTGTGTTTAGGGGAAGTAATCAAAGTAGGAGAGTATGCTCTTTTCCCTTAAGGTGAATCAAAAATCTTAACCCTTGAGAGTGGATCCATTTTGTGGTAGTTAGGATCCTTTAGAGGGCCTGCTCTCAGACAACCTAAGAGGAATGACCCAAGTGGGGACAAGTAGATTACTTGGCTCTTCCAACCCACTATAAACTCAAGGCTATCAAGGACACAAAACCTTGGTAGACATAGTGTTTGTCTTCACCTAGTGTGATCGCTTATGGGATTTCAACCATAGGGAGATCAGTAGGCAAGAATGCTTAAGGTACTCTTGTGGTCGCGAGATTGGTTACTCATCACAAGGTGAGGTGTCTTGTAATTGGGAGCAAGAGGAACACTATGAATGGAAGCCTTTTCTAAACACCCTAAGTTAGTAACTACCCTTTTTAGCCACTCAACTTCTTGGTGCAAGGATCGATCCTAGTGGACTACCCGGATCATCCCAAGATTTTACACTCACCATATGTGTTCTCTTGGTTGTGCTTATGGAACTTCCATGATAAAGCCAATATCTCTTGTGGGAAACCACTTGGTGTGAGGCGAAGGAGCATCAAGCATGGGACAAGTTGTTGAGTAATGAACCTTGACGTTTAGGTAGATATTGCTTGATGTGTTCTCGAATGTGCTAGACCTGTGGAAATCTTTTGAACATATACATGACAATAGTTCTAGGGATTTCTTTTGAGACCTCACATATGCTTGTATCATGCAAGGTTGCTTTGTCCCTTGCTTGATTGTTTGAAGAATACTCCATGTGTCACTATCTTGCTTGGAAAGAAATTGCTTTTGAACATCAAACTTGCTATGCTATCAACTATTGTCAAACTTTGTCAACCAAGTCAAAACATCAAGTTCAAATATTTTCTTATGTTTCTCTCGAAGAGGAGTCTCATCATTTGACTTTTCCTTTATATGTATCTAGTGCTTGAACATGCTTAAAGTGACTCTTTGGTCTTAGTGCTCTTGGTCTTTCTATCTTCATGGTCTATGTCCACTTGCTAGTTATCTTTTTGCTGAAATGGTTGCCTGGATTTCTAGACTACACTCTTGGGTTGGAGAGTTGTTCACTTGTCACCCACTTGCTCTATCTATTTGGCTATTTGGGCATCTTTCCTAGCTATTGACTTGAGTCATTCATGTCATAAGTTTCTTGGACATATTGTTTGACAAGTCACTTTCATCTCTCTCTACTATCTTGGCAAGTGAACACTCTACCTCCTATAGTTTCAAAATCAAGTTATCTTCTAGGCTCTTTTATGCTTGGCTTTGCATCTAAAACTATGGGATCTAAAACTTGTGCTATCAAACCTTGGCCAAATCTAGATGATCATGATATCCTCCATGCCGCTAAAGAGTTTCAAGATCTATATGTATGATACAAAGAACTAGAAGAGATAAATGATCTTTCTTACCTTCATCTCTCTAAGTACATAACATGAAGAAAGGTTAAAAATACACAACAAAGAAGAGGTGATTGAGAAGCAACACTATGAAAGGTTTTGTAGCTCTCTCAAAATTTAAATTAGCTGGATCGCTTGTAGGTGAGAAACTGGTCGGGGAGAATCTGGTTAGCAGTACTGACCCTGGGGGAATGACAGAGAATGCTGAGAAGTTTATGGGGTTAGAATATTTGGTTGAGGAGGACAATGGAAGGTGTTCTGTAGATTCTAAACTTTTGGGTGGGGTCTGTGTCCCACCTTTGGGATCCCACTTTGCCTCTCATGTGTCGAGACAGGATCTTGAGAAGGAAAAAGAAAACGGTGTCTCTTTCAAGGAAAAGAAATTTGGAGGACAAAAGCAAGGGGCCTTGGAGGGAAAATCTTGGTCATCCCTATTTGGCAAGCAACCAACTAGAAAGTCTCTCTTTCCACTGGTGACTGCGAAGACTTGCTAGGAGAAAGGTGAGTTTCAAGTTTTTATCCCAGACCCTTTAGTTGATTTTTCTATGTCTTCCATGGAGTTCACTTTGCTGGGTAAATTTTTAGGTGCTAGACCTGATATTGAAACTCTTAGAAAGATGGTGAAAAGGAAATGGGTTATGAGAGGCGAGATAGATGTTGCCCCCATGCTAAATGGCTTCTTTTAATTTATCTTCAACTGTAAAGAAGACATGGATAGAGTTCATTGTGGAGGGCTGTGGTCTTTTGGCAAAAGTTCTCTTACCATTAAAAAATGGGAACCCAATATGGATCTTTCAAACTTATTCTTCTTAACCACTCCCATTTGGGCCAGACTCCCTAGTCTCCCTCTTGAATTCTAGCATGAAGATATCTTTAAGGGTATCGCTAGTTCCTTTGGTGAACTAGTGGCTATGGATAATACTACGGCTTTTAGATCCAAACTTCATTGTGCCAAACTTTTTGTTAAGGTGGCAGACTTGAATCACCTCCCAGCAAAGGTGGATCTTATCTCCAAGTTGGGTAAAAGAACTCAAGAAATCCTATTTGAAGATTTGCCTAATTCTTTCTATGCTTGTAAGAAGCAGGGGCATTTGGTTAAAAACTATCCCTCTAAAACTAAAAATTAGGCTAATAGTGGTTTGGAAAGGAAAAAGAACAAGATTCAGCACAAGAAAGTTTGGAAACCCAAAGAAGGCCAAAGCCAAGAACAAAAAAGCAATAAAAAATTTCAAACTTCATAGGCTAAGGTAGAGAAAGAGCTTGCTTATGAGGAAACCAACTCTAAGAAATAAGGTCCCAGTTTACAATCTAAAACTAGTGTACTTGAAAAATAATTGCAAAATTAGGTAAATATCTCTAAACAAATTGTTATTTACCAGAGGATAGAAGAACAATGGGGAGATATTGATGACAAAAATGTGCTTGAGGATGGTGAAATCTTGGCTGGTATTGGAAATTTATCTGAGGAAAGAATTCTTCCCTCTTCTCAATCCAAGGGGATTCAGTTGAAAACCTAGATAGAAAAAGTCCCTTCTATGGTGGAACCTCCTCCCCTGGATGATGCGAAAGAAAATGGCTCAACTCATAAAATAATCCAAAGGAAAAGGGTTGAAAAAAATAACAATATCAAGGGGGTAGAGACTAGAAGCAGCAAAATAGATCAACATATCAAGGCAAAACCTCTTGTTTCTTATCTGGAAAAGTTTGGGAAAAGAATAGATCAACACACTAAGGTAAAACCAGATGTTGGATCCCCGAGTAATCCTAGAAGAAGATCTATGAAGAAAAATAGAGAGTTAGAAAGTATGCAGAATACTGCTGATGGAAGGCAGATTGGATTTTTCTCCTAAAAAATGGATATGAAGATCATAACTTGGAATATTAGGGGGTTGAACAGTACTCATAAACTGGACATTGTTAGGAATTTTGTTAGAGAACAAAAGCCTAATTTTCTCCTACTTCAAGAGACTAAGATGAATAAAGAGAAAGCAGAATAGATTAAAGCTTTTAATAACTATTCCTTAAATGCTAGCAGTTTAGAAGGGGCATCAGGGGGAACTTTGATGTTATGGAAGAAGAACTATTTCTCTAGAACTATCTTGTTTGCTAGTAAACACCTTATGATAGCCAAAATTTCTAGTTTAGACTAGAAGGAAGAGTGGTATATTGTGAATATTTATGCTCCAAACTCAAAGCTTTCAAGGAAAAAGGTCTAGGATTTTGTTTCTAATTTTAAAAGCAAAAACTATTCTAGCCGATGGATCATTATAGGAGATTTTAACATCCCTCTTTATGACCATGAGAAAATGGGAGGCAATGCTACTCAGTTTTAAGGAAGATTGGATCTAAGGGAATTCATCAATAATGAAGGCTTAATGGATTTGGACCTCTATGGCATCCAGTACAAGTGGAGCAACAAAAGAGTTGGTAATGAATGTATTCAGGCTTGGCTTGACCATGCTCTTATTTCTCTCGACTAGACTAAAAACTTCATTTGTAAATTGGAGGCTTGTTAGAAAATTGGATCGGATCATTTTCCTCTTATATTCACTACTAAGAAGACTAATCTCAAGAAGAAGTTTCCTTTTAGATTTGAGAAGATGTGGATGCAGCAACCTCAGTTTGAAACCAAATTGAAAGAATGGTGGAATATAGAGTATGAAGGCACTACCCTCTTTAGAATTGCTTCAAAGCTCAAAAATGTTAAAAGGGAAGTCAAAAAATGGAACAAGAATAGCTTTGGTAACATTTTTGAGAAGAAAACTACTATTAAGGAGGATATTCTCAATATACAGGAAAAAATATAGAAGGAAGGTTATACCTCTAAACTCCTCCTTGAAGAGAATGAAAAGCTTGTCCAATACCATGACATCATCACTAAAGAAGAAATCTTTTGGAGATAGAGATCCTGATTGTTATGGTTGAGAGAAGGGGATAAAAATACTAAGTTTTTCTATCTTTCTACTCTGAAGCACAGGGCCAAAACCTAAATTTCATATCTTAAAATGGGTGATGTGAAACTTGTTGAAGACAAGGATATCATGAATGAGATGGTGACTTTTTTCTCTTCCCTTATGACGGCTGATTCTAAAATTAAAGTGGAAAGTCAGGCTGAATTCCTCAAAGTGATTCCTCCACTTATTACTAAGGACCAAAATAAAATGTTATGTTCAATTCCTAAGGATGATGAAATTCTCAAGGTTGTTAGCTCTCTAGGAGGAGATAAAGCCCCTGGCCCTAATGGATTCCCTATGTTCTTCTTCCAAAAGCTTTGGAAAGTGATTGGTAAAGATGTTTGTGATGCTATTAAGGAATTCTTTGGACTTAAACAACTGCTCAAAGAAATCAACTCCACTTTTTTGTGCCTAATTCCTAAGAAAGTTGGGGCTGATTCTCTGGATCAGTTTCATCCAATCATCCATTGTAACTCTTTCTATTAAATTATTTCCAAAGTTCTCACTTCCAGACTTGTTTAGGTGATCCAGTTGATCATTGCTGATCAACAGAATGGGTTTGTCCCTAGTAGAGAAATCCTTAACTCTATCATCTCTGCTCATGAGAATATTCATTCCTTGTCTTTTTCTAACAATCAGGGCTTCATTATGAAAGTGGACATTGCTAAGGCCTATGATAGAGTGGATTGGTCTTTCCTTTATAATATTTTGCTTGCTTTTGGCTTTGATCATAAGGTTGTGGGTCTGATCTGCCAATTGGTTTCTACTACCTCACTTGTGGTCTTGGTTAATGGTAGCTCCTCTCCCTTCTTTTTTCCTTCTCGCAAGCTGAGACAAGGTGATCCTTTATCCCCCATCCTTTTTGTTATTATGGCTGATTGTCTGGGGAGATTTATTGGGGACTTGGTCCAAAGAGGTTTGCTCAAGGGCTTACAACCTTCTTCTCAATTGTTAACTTGTTCCCATGGACAATTTTTTGATGATACCATCTTCATGGGTAAGGCTGAAGTGAAGGAAGCCAAGATTTTAAAGTAGACTATTAACTTATATTCTACTACTTTCGGACAAGGGGTTAACTGGAGCAAAAGTTTTGTGTTCTTAATTAACACCCCTATCCATAGACAAGTTAAAATTGCTAAAATCTTGGGATGTTCTATAGGTTCTCTCCCTTCCTATTACTTGGGGCTCCCCCTAGGATTGAAGGTCCCTGATGCTTTCTGGGAAGATCTTATTAACAAATTCAGCAAAAAGTTGGCAGGATGGAAAGGAATTCTTTTAAGCCAAGCTAGTAAGTTAACTCTTCTCAAAGCCTGTCTCCAAAGCATTCCTACTTATGCTTTAAGTCTTTTCAAAATTCCTTTTAAATTTGCTGAGGTAATTGATAAAATTCAAAGAAACTTCTTATGGTCTGGCTCAGAGGATAAAAGGAGAATGCTTTTAATTGCTTGGGACCAAGTTTGTAAACCTCATAGTGAAGGGGGATTAGGAATTTAGAAAACCAGTAGTTTGAATAAAGTCCTTCTAGCCAAACAGGGATGGAGAGTGTACCATGATAATAAAAAGTGGAGTTCCATTTGAAAACATAAGTATCTCTTCAATGCTTACTCCCTTCCTGATTTCCTTGAATCTCTTGATTTTATTCACTCTTCCTCCATTTGGGGAGTTGTTCAGGGGACCAAGAAATCTTAAAAAAAAGGATGTTCCTAGAAAGTTGGTAATGGACTTAAAGTGAAAATTTGGGAAGATATTTGGCTTATGAATCACCCTTTGACTAAAGATTTTAATGACAAGGCCTTAATTTATCAATGCAAGTAGAGATCTGGCCTTCTTGTCTATCATTACTGGTAGAATGATTCATGGGTGAATTTAACTAATGTAAGTCATGGCTTCAGTAATATCCAACTATCCCTTAATTCTATTTCTCTTTACCCTTATATGGAGGATGAGATTATCTGGCATGCTGACCCTAGTGGGAAATTTAAAGTCTCTTCTATCTTTGCTCCTAAGGATAAGAATAACCAACCCCTCTGGTCTCAAGCTTGGATAAAGGGTCTCATTCCAAAAATTAACATTTTATTTTGGACTCTTCTCCAAAACAAAATTTTGACTCTTGATAACTTGCAAAAAAGAGGTATAAATTTGGTTAACAAGTATTCTTTATGTAGAAAGGGACTTGAAGATAGAGATCATATGTTTTTGAGTTGCTCTTATACCCAGGAAGTCTGGACTAAGATTTTGAATTTTTGGGGCATGACATGGGTACTTCAAAATAATGTTGATCTTGCTTTCAAGAGTTGGAGATGCCCCTCAAAAGATCCTGATGCCCAATTTCTCTGGAAACTTACCCTCCCCCACCTTTGGTGTGGCATATGGAAAGAAAGAAATAACAGGATTTTCAGGAATAAAGATCTTCCAGGATGGGTGCTTGGTCAGAATATCATCAGAGCCTTCAAGGAGAATTTTATGTCCTAGAGAGAGTTTGTTCAGACCTTCCAACTTGATCACCCTTTGAGATCTCAAGGATATAAGTTGAAAATTGATAATCCTAGATCAATTATAAAATGGCTTGTTCCTCCTAGTGGTTGGATCAAAGGAAATTTTGACGGAGCAGCTAAGGGTAACCCAGGAAGAGCAAGATGTGGAGGTGTTCTTAGAGATCATATGGGAAATGCTATTGATGTTGTTGCTATCCCTATTGGTCACTCAGATAGTCATATTGTTGAAGCTACTGCTGCCCTTTATACCACTATTTTAGCTATTGATTTTGGGTACTCCAAATCATGGTTGGAAGGGGATTCGTTGAACATTATAAATATTCTTAATAATAAAAAATCTATCTCTTGGTCTATAGAGGCAACAGTTATGAAAATCAAAACCTTATTTCAAAATTTTGAAAAGGTGGTCATTTCCCATACTTATAGAGAAGCCAATGGGGTTGCTAATTGGATAGCTAATCATGTAGTTCAAATGGGGCAAAAGATGAGGAGGCTCGATGACTTAAACAAACATGTGGATCTTAAAGAAATTATTAATTATGACGTTATTCATTCTAGAGTGGGAAATATTTTCTTGGATTAGAAATTTAATGATATGTGGGAGTGGCCTTACGACTGTTAGATTTCCATTCCCAAGGAGGTACATTCATGTGATGGCTATGCACTCTCTGCACGTATCCTCAATATCATGTCACAAATAACTGGTCTCACTTCTACCTCTCTGCTATCGATATTTGGGTGTCTCTGGTTTTTTGTTTGCTCTGCAATATGGGAGATGAATTGAGGAAGCAGGAACCCAAAAAATGTGATGATTGGAAGGCTAGGAAAGATGTTTGGAAGATTCTCTAGAAATGGAAGGTGGTAAGCTACCTAGAGCGGTTGCATGGATTCAAACCCCATGTCACCACTGCCTTCTTAAAAAATTGGGTGGGCGACAAAGTGACTTTACATGGAGTGTCTGTAAAGCTTACGGAGGAATTCATTGCTGAGGTCACTGGCCTCCCCATGAAAGGTATCAAGTTTTTGAAGTGGACCAACATTTCCAATGCGGCCTACAAAAAATTCCCAAAGATAAAAGAAGAGGAATTGCTTTTTCAAAAAGAATGGCAACTTCTATGATGTGCAATAGATAAAAGGTATATGGCGTGATGTGCTTGGTTGTATTTGTGAGTACTTCATCATTGATGGGAGAAATAAAAGGGTGCACAAATTCCACTTTTTCTTCCTTAATGATTTTAGGTACAAGGACATAATTTCCTTCCCTTTTTATTTGCAATTTTCTTTGCTCTAAATTTTGAATGCCCATAAAAAGAAACAGTCTCAACCTATATTACATGAAGGTCTGATTTTACTCATTGAGGGTTTTTGTAAAAATAAGTCCATTGCTTTGTCTCCATCCACTAGTAAGCTTAAGAGTCCTAATCCCATAAAAGGTAAAATAGATGAGAGTGGTAAAGAGAAAATTAAGGCTAAACCAAAACCCTTTAGCTCTCGAAGACAAATTGAGGAAGAGGATACAGAGGTGGAGAGCACTGAAGGCTCAGATAAGGATGCCCCTAAGGAAGAGGAGGGGATGGATGCTAGGGAGTTTAGCTCTAACCTGGATAGTTACCTAGATTTGAAAGACAAAAATGAGGATGGGAGAGAGGAGGAAACTACTAAGGTGAATTCAAAACAGAGCAAGTCTGAAAATGAGGACACTCATATTGTATCTGGGGGAGGTGATAAAGAGAAAGAAAATTTAAATGATGATCTAGCCATCTAGAGTGAAGAGGAAAACATGGGGAAGGCTTCCACTCCTATAAAGGAGACTAAGGGGCATGATAAGGAGGGCCAGAGCCACCATATTCAAGTGGTGTCTGGTGAGGAGGAGTCATTGGATGGAGGGATTCATATTGATAAAGTTGGCCCCTTACCACACACCACTGCTAATGATGAGGGTGACTCCCTGGTGAGGGAAACCAAACTCTCCTTCCTTCACTCTACTAAAAAAAAAGCTGACTCTCTCCTTCAAGTCAATTCTTGGTTATATAATGAAATAATTGGGCTAAAGAAGAAAGTGGATACCTTGCAACAAGACCAGGAGGCTGACTGAGCTATTATTCAACACATGGAGGTGCAAATGGGAGACATCCTAAAAAAACTAAAGGATTATGAGTAGAATCTTAGAGTGCTCATCAAGGAAAGTGGAACAAAAATGGAGCAAGTGACCTCAAGCATCTGTGCTACTATGGCGACATTGGGAAAAAGAGTTAATGAAGGAACCATATCTTCAGAGAGCCCAAGCAAGAGGACAAGACAAAGTTCAAGGAAGAAAGGTTTGATTGCTACTAATTCTTCGGCTGCTAACTCCATCTAGGACACAAATAAGATTGGTAAGGAGGTTGTGAAGATGATAACAGAATTGCAATAGTTTCCTGGGTC
The DNA here is from genome assembly GCA_028749045.1 of Cupressus sempervirens. NCBI lineage: Eukaryota > Viridiplantae > Streptophyta > Pinopsida > Cupressales > Cupressaceae > Cupressus > Cupressus sempervirens. The sequence goes on along the minus strand of CM053785.1, from coordinate 587,945,619 downwards.
TTCTTTTTAGGTCGGGTTCCTATTCTAGTCCTGTTTGTTGGCTAGTACTTCTAGTTCCTGTGTTTGGTCCTATTTTTTGGCTTTTAGTTTGTTTCTTGTACTATAGGTTCCAGGTCCTTGTAAAACTTGGGTACTTTATCTGGACTTTTTTAGTGGTTTTAGGTACCTATAAAACTTGATTTTGGTTCTACTTTGCAGTAGGTTTTTGGGCTCTTTCTTGTTGGTTGGCTTGTTTTTTCCTTTTTTGAGGATGTGAAAGGGTTTCAAGGTCCCTTCAAAACCTATTTTTATCGTAATCTAAAACATGAAGAAAGGTTAGAGGAGAAGATTGCATCATTACATGAATATTCCTTAAGGTCTTTACATGCATGTGAGTCACCTTCTTTGAGGTCATCCTCTTCTTCTAGGTCTACATGCTCTACTTCAAGACATCAAATGTCTTCATCTTCTAGATCTAAAGACCTCTTTAGAGAACAAGCAAGTGATACCTCCTTTGAGCCTATGCTAAAATTTCATGATGGACCTATCTTTGACCAAGATAATGATGAAGACATGGATGCATACCATTCACTTGAGAAACAACAAAAGGACTCTAGACATACTTCTAATATAAATTTTTCTCCCTTGGAAGATTCTTATGATGACATTGTGTAAAAACTTCTTGGCAATAAGATCATCATGTTACCTAAGTATAGCTCATATGGAAACCCATTCTTGGATATCTATTGTACTTATCATCAACATAATGAGCATAGTACTTAAAATTACATTGAGCTGAAACATAAAATCCAATATCTTATTGATAATGGAATTATTGATACCTCTAATGACTCATGTGATGAGGATACTTTTCTTGAGAAAGATCATATTAATGAACCTATGTCTAGTGATGGTTTCCTTGATACCTCCACTTCTTCCAACACTCATGCATCTCCCAACACTTCAAATCTTTCCAACATGCCTCCATCAAATAAAGAACCTAATGCTTTCCACATTGACTATGTGTATCCTCAAGGGCTACCTCTAAAAGAAACTCAAGCTAACCTTCACTTGGCTGCAAACCTTTTCCATGCTACTAATCCTAAACATCCTCAACCTTCATGTACTACTATGCCTAATCCAAGCACTACTCCATTCACTCTTCATTCTCCCTTGTCCTTAGAAGTGGCTCCATTTCAAGAGGACTCTCAAAAAGAAAAAGCTATAAATTTCAAGAAAGATCAAGATCAAATACCCTTTCATCTCTTTCAAGATTTTTCCCTTCCATATTCTATATCTTTTCCACCTCCTAAGTATGATGAAGATACCACTTCCATTATCTCCTTTGAGCTTACTAAAAATTATGAGAAAAATTCTCTTCATATGCTATCCAAAGCTACTTGTCAAGATCAAAGCATCCCCTCATGTTCTACTTCTCCACATCCAATTCAAAATTGTACTCAAGCTTCAAGTGATTCTATTAAAAATGTTGTTCCTATCAAAGGTACTCATTAGTCTATTGATGGCTTTGACCATGTTGCTCACTCTAAAGATGTTGATATCCCTTCCCACTATCCCTTTGCATCTTCTAAATCTATCCTTGGTCCTTATTCATCTAAGATAAAGCATTCAAACCTTCCATCCATATTGGGGCCTTATGTTCCTCCATCTCCTACACTTTCCACTCCTAGCTCTCCCATCATACCTCAAGATCAACAAAGACACTCATCCTTGATGACTTTTCACCCATCTATCCATCTAAATCAGTCATATCAGCCTTATTCATCCAAAAATCCCAAGTCCTTTGGAAGTAAGAATAAACATAAGAATCCATTGAAAAATGAAGATCACTATGTCCCATCTAATTGACATGTGAATGCTAAGAAGGAAAATGCAAAAAAGAGACCACAGAGGTCCACTATTAAGAGAGCCGAATCAAAGAAAATATGGGTTCCTAAGCCCATTGTTGAAGAAATATTCTCTAAAGTATCCAAAGAAAAATCTAAAGCTATATGGATTCCCAAGTCTCTTTTAAAAGACTTGAATATTGAAAATACTTCAAAGTTGACATTCAATCTTCCAAAGGCTTCCATTCCATCTTCTTCCAAAAATCTTCCTAAAAATATTTCAAAGCCTTCCACTCCACTTTTTTCCAAATCTCTTCTACCATCTCATGCATCTAAACCTCGAGCTGATTCATCCATGATTCCTCCATCATTCCAATACCCTTCAATGTGTGTGTCAACGTTGATCTTGTCCAATATTTTAGCTACCCTCATGAAATCCTCTAAAGCTTACACTTACTTTCTATACATGAACTCTTATCCTCAATATATTCTTCCTACTACCATTTCTCTTTCATCACCCTATCAACATCTTTGAGCATACCTTTCTATGGTCTTGTCTTATCATGACTTATCTTTCCTATAGGAGCACTATGTACATTCAAAAAGCTTGAGCTCTTTCTAAAAATTCAAAAAAAGAAAAGAAAAATAGAGCAAATGCAAAAAATGAAAATGTGCCTTGGTTAAAACCATTTCTTGTGGCACCTTGGTAGCAAAAGTAAAGAGAAATAAATTTATCCTATGGTGAAAACTACTTCTTGTGGCAACTTGGATAAGTACCATGATGAAAACTTGGCAAATAGGCATCATGCATAATTCTTCCATCATCCATCTATCCCCTCTTCTCTCTTTGATCTTGACAATGTTGAGCTATCTTTGCATATTGGCTATCTTATCCATGAGATTTTCTATTGTGCTATCCCATTCACTCATAGCCTCCATCTTGAGTTTTATTCTTATTGCTCTATCCCATCACTGTCCTATCTAGTTGACCCCATGAGTCTTGATCACAATAAATAAAACATGGTTCTCATAGGCCTCTTGACATGTATACTCTCTTGGATTACATGCTTTCATGCTATCTTACTCATTGGATTCCATTGCTTATCTTATATGCTATCACACTTGTTGGCTTCGCTGCTTATCCTACATGTTATCTTTCTCCTTACTTCCATTGCTTATCCAAAACATGCTTCATATGACTATTTCACCTCTTTCCCTAGCTTGGGTACTCTTGAGGAGTTAGTCCTTGAGGATCACTTTCACTTGCTTCATACTCCTTTTTCATCCATCTTTGCTTATCCACCGGCTCATTGCTCATCATATCCTATACCTTGCTAGACATTGGGAGAAAATGATGTGATCTTTCTTGAGAACTAGTGATCTCCAAATTATTCTAAAAATTCCAAAAAAAATCATATATGATTCTAAAAAAGCACTAAAAAATTAGAAAATGTCTTGAAAAAATGATCATCTTAGTGAAAACCCAGCAATAGGTGCTTTGATGTATCACCAAAAAAATCAAAAATACAAAAATACAAAAAAATTGAAAAAAGTCCTAAACAAATCTATCAAGTGGTGAAAACTTGGAAATAGGTGCTACTTGAAACCCTTGCAGCTATGTCTATCAGTCTCAATCATCCATTTCACTATACATTTCCTAGCTTGGAATTGTTTCTTGTCCTCATCTCAGGGACATCGCTGCTTAGCCTATTGAGGTATTCTTGTGAATTAGGGTTTCTTTGACAACTTTCAAAATAGTTTTATTCAACACTACCCCCAGCTTGATATCAAGTGTTTTTCAACACTTTTCAGATAGTTTACCTATGGTCTCCAATGTCGTGATATTTCTCACTATTAGAATCAAGTCTTGAAGAAATGGCCAAGTGACTTACACACATGCACTTTAACACTTAAACAACTGAGCTATGCTGATCTTTATCTACTTTGTGTGCTATCTATTATGATTTCTTTACTATATGTTCCATCCCTAATAGTCTTTCAAAGATGTCATTGACTAGAAGACTGGGGGCATGGGGCATGTTTTCTTGATTTCTTCTTGTGGGTATACTTTGTTTGTCTATAGTGTTGTAAGCATTTATGCTTGGCCTATTCAACATTTTGACTTACAAATGTATCATCCTTGACTATTTCACAAGACTACACTTGGGGTTTATCCTAGTGCTTATGTAGTGCCTCTCCCATTTGACTTCTGTAAGTCATCTTGATGGGTGCAACCTTACTGATCTTTTTTTGAGATGGGATCATGATTGTGACCCTAAGTGGTCTACACCATTGAGGTGTTTGGATTTACGTTTCTTTATCAGTTGCTTTGATTATGCTTTTGACTGATCTTTGAGATTTTGATGTGATTTTTGGTTCACTGAGGTTTGTGCCAGTGGTTACCAAGATCGATGTGGTATCATGAGTTTGTTCCGTGATTACCCTGAGATGTGTGCAAAGATTGTACTATGTTCTATTACCATGCTACACGGGACTAGGTTCCTATAGCAGTGGTTAGTCATGTTTATGACTATGTTTTCTTATGTGTTTTAAGTGCCTTATTAAATGCTTAAGTAATTAGAATTAGATTGTTCATGTGGGATTATTTGGTTATGTGCTACAAACATTTACCTTGTTATATTTTTGATTAGAGAGATATTTGTTACTCATGTTATGTTTACATTTGAGAGGACCCGAGGGTCAAATGTTACACTTTGATTTCAATATCATAGATATTAGACTTCTATGCTATTCAGTTAATCATATTGCATGATGATGCCATTTTGAGATGACAATGTGTTTTATGATGATATCTAGTTATCTGGTATTTAGACATACCTCTAATTATGTTAGGTGATGGATTTAATGCTATGGTTATTTACTTCATTCTTGCATTGTTATGCTTTATGTGAACGTGAGTGATGTAAATAGATTATTTTAATATAATTAAATAAATGGTTAAATTAGGTGATTTAATGCATTTATTGCTTCAGCTATGTTATTATATGCAATTGCACTTGATCGTGTTGTTTAGTGTGCAGGATTTATATCCCTGGCAGTGGCACATGGAGTTAGTGATTCATCCTTTCATATTTTACCAATTTCATCCTTGTATGGTTGACGTATCCTTAATTAAATGTTTAATTTAAACCTTTCAATGATTATTAAATCTAAACTCATTTGCATTATGTGATTAGACCAGTAAGCATGTCTATGCATTTAGAGGTTCGCATTGTCGCGAAAGTTATTAAGGAGATTTATGTGTTTTTGAGTTTTCGAGCTTTCTAATTGTTTAATTTTAATTTTTGGCAGCTTTTCCATAGATGAATTCCTATTTATAGGAATATCTTGTTTTCGTTTGGGTCGATTCAAGGTTTAACTAGATTGGCTGGTTAAATGTCCTAATCGATTATTCACCCAAAAAGTGAATAAGTATCCAAAGAGGAATTTAATTCCTCACTTCTCACTTTCAAATTGGAAAGTTGGAGAGTAAAACCCAAAATCCTCTTCATGAGGATTTACTATTTTGTTCGTTGTGGGAGCTACAAGCGTGGGATCGTCGTGAGGTTGGGCTCATTGGATCCAGCTCGGGGAAACTTTGGATTGCCGCAATTTTCAGCTACTTCTGTGGGATATTTATTTAATGGATCAGATTCTCGTTTTGCCCTTTTGGCTATGAGGTAGGGCTTTCCTGTTTTATTGTTTCTACTCCATTTTTGCTTTTGTTTTTGGTAGCCATTTGGTTGGAGGTTGAGAACTAGTGTTCCCCTCCGTTTCTATATGTTAGTTCTACCTGGTTGGGCAGGTATGAACATTTCCTTATTTTTTGTAATGAGGGTTTGGGATTTTATGCCGTTATGTTGGCCATTTTTGCATAAGGTGTTCGATTTCATTTATTTTTGGATTTTTGGGGTTTTTGAACCCAAAGGCCAAATGGGTTTTAATTTTGGAATTTTTTTATAATTTGGGATTTTTACCTCATTTTGCGTGCTGCCCTATTTTCTCGAGTTTTTTTGGCACAATGTGGATCGTGGACTTTGATGATTTGTTTAGATATCAGTCAGACCACTTTTGCACTTTTATGTTGCATTGGGATGCATGTTGCATTCGTACTCTCGACATTATGTTTGATTGAGTGATTTTATACCTGTTGTTATTATATTTTTTAAACCTTTGCTTTTGTGTCGTGAATGTTGGGATTCGTGTAGAATCCATACTCTCGGATTGAGGCTGATTGAGTAAGTTCATGACTTTTGGTCTTGTTACATCATTGGGATTCATGTAGAATCCATACTCTCGGATTGAGGTCGGTTGAGTGATTTCATGATGTATGATTTTATTGGCTTTAGGATTCTTGTAGAATCTGTCCTTCTCGTGTTGCTTTTAGTTGGGTGTTTTCCTTGCATTGTGTTCTCATCGTGTCCTTATGTTTTGATCTTCATGATGGTGGTTTTCCACACACAAGTACGTGCACATACATTTGTCGGGTGACTTGCGAGGCTTGATCTTCTATGGTACTTTTAGACGTTATGATCATTGGGGTTGGGATGGGAGTATGCATGCCCATGAGAACATGTCATAGGATGAGCATGGGTAGGGTAGGGTAGCATATGGAGGGGGCTTCTACCTCACAGCCTAGTGACCTTAGTCCCATAGGGTTGGCAGAGGATAGGAAGTTTTAAAAAAGTGATAACTAAATAAAATGTGTGACTAGTAATAAAACTTAAGATAATAAAATGGTACTTTTGTGTATTGGCCTTTCATTGAGGGAGTTGAGCTACACGGTGTATTGGCCTTTCATTGAGGGAGTTGAGCTACACAGATTCGAGCTTGGGCTTTTTGATGCCAAGCGACTCTCCATGATGTTAGTCCCTACTTAGTAGCCTATTGAGTGTCTGACCAAGATCTATACTCCTTGCATTGTCTTAGGTTCTTGGTTGCAACCATCATACTGTCTAGCATGAGTGTTAGCCTTGGATGTTGTGCTTTATGTGTGTTTGTGGTTGGATCTTTATCTCCATCAGCACGATGGGTGTGGACTTATAGGTGCCACATGGTTGGGAGGCGTAGCTACCTTCACCACTAATAGGGATCAGTGTATAGAGACGATCTTTGTTCTAGTGCAACCATTGCTAGATGCTTTCACTTGGTACTTTGGGTTTTAGAGTATGCTTCCTTGTGATTTATGCTTTCATTGGAATGCTTGGATATCATGTTTAGATGATGTTAGTTTATTTGATGCATTCCCTTATCATGATGTTTAGCATATGATTAGATGATGTGATTTTCTTTAGTAGTATATCTGTTGCTTACTGTTGTTTAGCATGTGATAGGTGATGTTATCTATTGTAGGATTATCTTATGCTTTACTACTAGCATGTTAGATTTTCTTATGCTTATTTTGTTGCATGTTTTTAGTAGTGACATCCCTATTACAACAGTACCGACGATCTTGTCGGTGGCTTGGGATGTTACGCGCGGGGGATGGCTAGGATCCATGATGGTCTTATGATGCTATTGATGGTTGGGGGGATCTGCGTACTTAGTTTGGTTTTTCAGTTCACTGCGATGTTTATTTCAATGTGTTCTTTACTATTGTAGTTTAGATGGATAGATGTTCTTCTTTTTATATTGTTCTTGCACTCGAGTGTTCATTCCTTGATTTGTGTGGTTCTGGTACTCCCTGGTGTGGAGGTTCTTTGGTCTATTCTTCGCCTTTCTGAGTTCTAGAACTGTCTTTGTTTTCTATGGGCAACATTTGTTTAGCATGGTGCGACACTTTAAAAAGTATTGTACGCCCATGCAAACTATGTCATATGACACTGTAAAGTATCGCATGCCTTCTTGAGAAATGTCATACGACATTGGAAGAGTGTCGCACGCCTTCTTGAGAAATGTTGTACGATGCTAAAAAGTGTCGCATGCCTTCTTGAGATATGTCGTACGACACTGGAAGAGTGTTGCATGCTTTAAGGAGAATTGTTGCCCTCCCTTAGTAAAAAGTGTCACACAGTTTTTGTGAAAAACCTGTGCGTGCCGATAGCAGGCACTTTTTTTCATGATTGAAATTTTTTGAGAGTGATTTTGGAAACCCTTTTGGGAATTCTTTGACCCTATGTTGTTGCATTTTGTATTCTGGTGGTTTTCGTTCAATGCAATTTTTTGTGTTCTATTGTTGTCGCTTGGGGATTAAAATATATCATTTAAGTATAAGGTGATGTATATTTAATTTATTATACTTAAGATATATTTTAATATATGTGACAAATCATTTGAGATAGGTTTCAGACCTGTTGGAGATAAGTTATGGATTCTAGGAAATTTTAGGGCTTCAGAAATCTAGACTTAGCCAATTTTTAGGGCTTCAGGATTTTAGGCTTAGCCAAATTTTAGGTTTTTTCATTTTACCCGAGCTTGGTGTTTTGTTGATGAGTGGTTGTTTCTTGTGCCCTCATCATGTGCATTGTCGTTGTTGGCTTTGTTTGTGTGTGTCAATTTGGTAGTGGCGTTTGGATATTCATTGGTTGTCGAGATGGTGGTGAAGTCTTACATTGCAATCATTGTGATCCCTGTATGATGTTGTCATGTGCATTCATACTTGTAAAAAAAAAATTCTTGGCTTGTATTTCATCCTTGTTTCCAAGGATCTCCAGGTGGGGCATTATAGCTTATGCCTTGATATAGGTGTAATCTTGCTAAATTAAACTTAGGTAATCTAATCACATAGTTATATTGACTTACATGTCTCTGATGCTTAGATTGTATTTCCACGTACCTATCTAATATCAATCATATTCATATCCTCATAGTTATACTATGATGGTTGTATGATCTCATGATGTCCCTAATAAATGCTCAATGATGAAATTAAGAGTCTAAATGTTATGCACTTCTTGTTGGTAGACCACTTTTCATATTAGCTTGCATTTTAGGTTCATTTTCTAGCTTAGTCTTGCATTCTTGTATATGGGGAGAGCCCTCTCTTCATCTTTTCGTAGACATATTGGCTACCTCCTTTCATATATTTCTTTACTTTCTTCTTGTTTGTGTCTTTTCACCTTCTTAATCTTTCGCTTCATCTCTTTTCTATCTTATCATCATATTATATAAAGTTTTGACCTCTTAAATAATTTTGACATCCTGGATTCATTTTCAGGATCAAAATCCAAATTCGAGTTCATCTTGATGGTCAAAATTGTCTTTTAAAATTCTACTTTCTTCTGAGCAGTTAGCTGATCTTTTGAGGTCTAATCTCCAAATCATCATTGGGGCATCTTCATTTCTTCATGTCTTCATCATTTTCATACTTCATATCTACTTAAATTCAACCTTTTCATGTCTAAAATCATCTTTCTACTAGATTTGACCTAATTTTACACTGTATCCTTCATGGTCAATTCTAGTCAAACTGGGGAATTTTACTAGTCTCTTTAATATTCATTCTTGGGTTATAATCATCTATCTATCATCTTGGACATTTCTATATTCTAATTTTCTCATATCTAGCTTGTTTCTACATCCTCTTACCTCATTTCGATTTCAATCTTGAGGGGGCAGAAATATTGTATCACTGATTGTTCCAACTATCTATTTCTTAGGAGCATTTGTTTGATCTTCTCACTTGTTCTTGATCTATCTCCTTTACTAAGTGTTATTATTCTTCTTGAATTCTGACACCATCTTTTCCTAGTGTTCAGTACTACCGCTATTAAGCTTTACATTCAGGACTCACTATCACTTTCTGCATTTCATTCTTTGGAATCAAATATCTATATCTATTTTTTGCCTTCTTGGCTTCTATTTTCTTTGACATAATGTGTTTCCAGATCAATCACACATTAGTCAAAGAGGGGCAAATGTAATCACTTAAAAATGGTCATCTAGACTATTAGCCCCCTTTTCAACATTTTGGCTAAATTAATTTAATCATTTACCTAGACCAAATTGCTAATAAATAATTTATTTGATTATAACCTATAGTTTGACTATGCTATCCTATGTTCATTATTTGATTAAAAGAACATGTCCCCTTTTAATTAAATAAAATACCCCATTCTTCTAACCCACTTAAAGTGCACATATAAAGTCCTTTTTCTATTTTGAAATTAAAAGAAAAGGCTTTGTGATTTTTGTCTTATATGACAAGTCAACTTATATTTTATTGGTTGACTTGTGTGTGCACATGGATCACTCCTCTTTTCAAATTCCACCATTGATCATCCACCATCTTCATCTTGATCTCTACCATCCGTACGACTTTAAAAGGGAGAGAGCTTTCCCCCTCAAAGCATCCATCTTTTGAGTATTGTTATGTTATAAGTTTTCTAACAGGTTTCTTTAGAGCTTTGTGGAGAACTTCTCTTTCTTGTCTACATTCTCTCATCCATGGCATTCTAGCTTAGCTTAGATTTCATTTTTACATTTAGCTTAAATCATATAGTCTAATAGTTGGATTGTAACACTCTCATACATGCTTAGCATAGCTACACTTTGCATCTCATTTTAGCTTAATCTTCATTTGCATTACATCCTTGAGAAACTCATTGTAGACACTTGCATTCTTTCTCTTGTCTCAAAGAACCTCCTGTTGCATGGTTTACTAGCAAGAAGAGTATTCCTAAGGCTCAGCTGAGAGCCCTTGAACTTGAAATACACTCTCTTGCACTCCATGGATAGGGAGCTCTAAGCCGGCATCCAAGCATTCCAAACTCATGGAATCATTTGGATAGAAGGGTTTAGAGTGGGACACTTTCAAGTGTACAATAATAAATATTCCAAATATAATAAATTTGGCTATGAAAGCAAGAATTTAAAAATGTAGGTACATTCAGTAAATCAGACAAAGGAAAAAGGAAAAGGCAAAGTATAAATTTAGCAAGTGAAGAATGAAATGAATCATAAATGGAAAAAGAAAACTAAAGATGGAAATAGTGGAGCTAATGGAGCTGAGGTCACCCAATCCCATGAAGAAGGTGATTATGTCATCTCCAAATAAGAAAAAGAGGTATGTATGGAATTGTATTCTTAAATGATATATCATACATCAAATCCTTACATATATATGTGCAAAAGTTTATATCTACATATACAAGATGCAAGAGAACAAAGTTTGTGAAAGGTTGATGAGTATTAGTATAATTGTCTATGTTGACCAAGCATTGCAATATAGACTGAGCATTCCAATAGAAACTGAAGACTATGAAGACATCAAGCTATTATGTTGGTTGGTTTTCACTCGATGATGAATGAAACATTAATGGTAAATCTAATTCATCAAAAGCCAAGGTATATAATAGATTTCAAATACATTATTTCATATCTTGCATCCAAATTTTTGAAGAGCTTTGAGCGACTAAGCAATCGAGTGATTAAGTGATTTCAAGTAATCAATAGAGATTCCAAGGAGAAATTTGATCAAAAATTCTAAATGAGTATAAGTGTGAATGAGTGATGAGTATCCAAAGAAGAACATCAAACCCTAGCTATGATCATGACAACTTTACTGACCACTAGAATGAGTCAAATAGTTAGTAAAATTAAACTAATGAAGAGTGACACCTATCCTCCACATAAATTTCATGTTATTATAGAAATTATTGTTAAGGGAGACTCAATGGTTGTGTTATCCTTGATGCTACCTAAAGTCATCATGATTTATGATGTTAGAAGTTGTCATATTTGCAAAATTGTAGAAGTAGGAGACTATGAAATCAAAAATGCTTATGAGAAGCTGTGTGATGAAAGAACCTTAAAGGAAAGGTTTAACTCAAGCCTAGAATTTCTAATAAATTTTAGAATAGAATGGATCAAAGTTATTTTAAGTAGAATTCATGATACGAAGTATTGTCTATAGGATGGACAAGTTGAAATCACAAAGTCAATGATGCATAAGGTTACATGTTATCCAAACCTAGATAGGAAGAAAATGTTGCTTGAGCCAAGAAGAAGTTGAGGCTAATATAGGATCTGAGTGGAATGGACAAGGTTTTTCATTATAGGCATCTCTGATCCACTTATACAATTTTTAGTGAGAGTCATTGCTCACAAATTGTGTCAATCGAGTAGATTGAATAGTGTGTCAAGTATGGTTGTGCACCAAGCATGGAAGATTGTAATGAAAGATCATGAGTATGATCTTTCCAAGCTACAAATGTTACAACTAGAAAAAAATATATCATCAATAAGAAATACAAAGAGTTCAATGTGTAAGTTTGGTTCCCTAATTATTTGTACATTCTTTTATATTCAAAATTATTTTCCTAGTATAGGAAATGTTGTATGGAATCAAGACAAACTTGTTACAAGGAAAATAAATGAGTTTATTACTCAATTGGGATACAATTTTGATTATGAAATGAATACATATTTTGATGAATTCAAGTTGAAAATGAAAAGGAGAATGAGAATTCTAGAGGAATTAGTCACAAAATATTACAGTGACATTTTTTCTCTTGTTGATAGAGACAACACATTTGTGCAAGATGTTAAGCCAAGGAAGGGATGACTACACAATTTTGGATATGAAATAAGGAGTGATGATGGAAGTGCAAACATTGATACATTACTAAATCAAGAGATAGATGCTGAGGCAAAACCATTTGGAAGATATGAAGAAGCAAAGGTGAGGATAACAATGAACAGAAAGATAGCTAATTCCAAAGAGAAGAAAAGGAAGAATATGATTGAAGACTTTGAAGCAAAATTGAGCACCCTAGGCAAGGGAAAATAACCATTGCTATTAACTCAAGGTCTTGGTGAAGACAAAGAACAAGATAGTGGTGATGAGGGAGAAGAAGAAGAAGAAGCTAACAAGGGTGAAACCCTAGTAGTTTTTATGCCATTGAGCAAGGTCAAAAAATAGAAGAAAATAAGGCAAAAACACCACCACCAAATAAGTCAAGGACTAGGGCAACTACTATTGTCAAGAAGGCTATAAAATAGAAAGTGGCAAAGGCTACTAAGTCTAGTGAACCTAAAACTAGAAGAAGATTGGTCAAAGGACCATCTATTAGATAGATCAAAACTATTAAAGAGGTATTTGACAACCTAAGAAGATTTGTAGCATTATCTTGTTTTAGATATGTAAGATATAATACACTAGATAATGTTGATAGAAATAAAGTCAAGGAAGCTATGGTAAAAATTATTGCAAATAAAAAACTATCTCCTAGTACAATTGAAAAGAAAATACCCAAGGATCTATATAATAGATTAGAGAGGAAATGGTAGTAGGCAGAGGTAGTAGAAAATTAGATAAGATCTGACACACTTGCCAAAGTTATGCCTAATCTATCACAAGATTAGAAGGAGACATTTTTGAAACAACATAGGAGAAGATTTATTCCTATATACAAAACATTCTTCATATTACAAAATAAAGAGGAATCTGCACGACAACAAAGTGAAGTTCTATGGAAGAACATTTTTGGGCTAACTACAAAGGAGATAGAAACTGTGAATGTTGACGATGAACATAGTGCTAGAGAAAGCTTAGGTGTGTTGAGTCCACAAGAAAACATGTCCCCTATACATGTTGACACTCCTGACACTCCAGAAGCCATGCAACCAAATGAAGAAGATGATGACGAAGATAGAGAAGATGATAAAAATAAAAATATTGTTTTGACACTTCAAATTGAGGAAAATAGAGAATTGAATAAGGCTAAACCTAGTGCTACTATTGTTATCTTGAGCACCAATGCACAATAGAGACCAAGTGGTGACACTCCCTCACCTATTCCTAAGGTAGTTCCAAGCAACATCTCCCCTTCAGAAAATAAGAAGAGAAAACAATAAAGAAAATTTCACCAAATATTGAAGTTAGTCTTGATGAAAATATTGTGGTGCCACAATTTGATCTAGCAAATCTTACCTTGCAAAAAAACCTCTTGCTACAAGAAATTTTGAAGAAGAAAAAGATACAATAAGAGCTAAGGAGAGAGCTAAAAAAAAGCAAATACTACAAGATGTAAAGCATATTATTGTTGAAGCTTTTGACATATAGAATGTAGATGAAGAGTCATCTATCACTGATCAACTTTTAAATGTAATTGGTCATGTGAATGCTGAAATTTTTGAATCCACTGAAAAACTAAGGAATTGGCCAGCAAGGAGATTTGAGACCAAGGTTATGGAAAAAGTCTTCATAACCATAGCTTAGGAGAAAGTTATATTATAGGACAAAACTCAAGTAATTATGAATCTTATACAAAGGGTACAATAGGTGTATACAATTTTGTCAAATGTGCCAAGATTTATAGATAATATTTAGGCATAGGTAGATAAGAGTCAGGCTAAGATGAAGGCATCCAATAGTTTTATCTTAGAGTTAATAGGATCTAGCATAGATCACTACAATATTTTTCTAAATGCTCAAGGGAAACTGGCTGAGCTTTAAGCAACTGACAGCACCATGAGATCTAAATTGATCTCAATTTAGGCGATGATGATACCTCATTTGGAGGTCATGCAAAGAGAAATGAAAATAGCTAGCATCTTATCCAAGAAGATCACAACTTATCAGTGGCTGAAAGTTTGATTGATTTAGCTACAAAACCATAACTGCAGAATCAATTTTTGGAGGTAGAAAAAATATATGGAATCATGCACTATCCATGATTACTATAGTTTTCAAGGAATTCATTGAACCACATGGATTGATTCAACTCTTTTAACCCTAGCAGTAGTGACATCAAGTGTTCAAAAAAAAGGGAGAAATGTATACAAAGAAATGTATGTATATATAAGGATTATCATTTATGGGTAATGAGTAAAGGCTATAATTAATTTTTGTATTCATTTTTCACAAGTCATAAGACTTAAGGGAGATCTTATTTTTTGTATTGATATGACAAAGTGTAAATATGACAAAGTATTTTTTCCACTAATGTCAAAGGGGGAGATTGTTGGTATCTCTAACCATTGTTGTCTATTAGTGTCAATCACATAATCATTTACAAGGTAGAGTCAAATAGTAATCACTAAGACCAAGGTACTCTACATAGGCTAATTCATGTACATAAAATCGTATGTATCGAACAATTGTATAGAAGTTGAGTAAATATATGGTCACAAAGAAATTTTCTATATGGAAAGATCTCATTCAATGATTGAACAAGCCATCCGTGATTGATAAAAGTTCCAAGTATATAATTACTGAGTAATATAGTATGTGTTGAGCATAGTATATGATAAGCATCAAGAATTTGATAAAGGTCAAGAAACAATAAAGCTAAGCACCAGTAATAGTAGAGGCTAAGCAATATAGAGTGTACATAAAAGTCAAGAATGGAATAGAGTTTTAGGCAAAGTGATTATCAAGCCAACTTGGAAGGATTAATTAAATTTTGAAGAGGCTTTTATAGAACATTTAATACTTGTTGAGGTTCTTACAAAATATTTACATGGCATGGATCACATATCCCCATGTATAAGTTCAACATCTAGGTTGAAAAGGAAAAACATAGAATCATCTAGAAGACTTTTCATGGAATCTTTATATAGTGATGATCTTGACCTAGATCATGTGCAAGAGAGACAAGTCATGGAGAAGAGAATTGATGTACATAAGAAATCATGTGCAAAAAAATTAGAGAGAAGATCATCAGAAGTCATTCAAGGGTTCTATTATCATCTAACATAACAAGTGACCTATTCGCAAGTAGTGAAAGTGGAAGGGAAAGAAAAGAGTATCATATTAGAGTAGAGGATTAGTTAGTAAGGAGAAGACTCAAAATTAGCTTACAGAGAAAAATGAGAGTCAAGTACTAAGTTAGCTTTAACAGACTTGAATTAGGGTAAATCTTTTAATATAGTGGTCTTAGTAGATCTTTGTAAATCTCCTAACATAGTCCTTACTTAGTTGTAAGTGTGAAATCCTCTAACAAGGTGAAACTTAATAGGTTTAAGTCTTTAATAGAATAGACTTCTCACATAGTAGATCATATATTATTGTCAAACATTGTAATCTAAACTAGTTAACTTGATTAATGTAGTAGTGAAGACTTGTGGGTGTCATCTGCAACCCAGTTTTACCTTCATCTTGAGGGTTTTTGGGTAACAAATATTATGTTATGTTTTGTTACTTTCATGGATGTGATTGAATTGTTTTACATATTACAAAAAAGTTTACATTTATAGTTTTGTATGCACAATTTATTATTGGATGTGGATGAATCTATGAAAAGTGTGAAAAGTTATAGATTCTAATTCACCCCCTTTCTTAGTATCTGGTTTAATCCTCCATAAATAAAAAATCAGCATTAGAGCATTGGTTCTTTGAAAGAAGCTTAGAGGCTTAGAGATTAGGTCTTGGAAGATGGAGGCTTTTAAACTGGACAAGACTATTGACAATCATGTGATTGACATCCAACTAACACTGCACAAACTTGAGAAGGAAAGACAAGATCTAAAGGATTCCCTAAAAAGGAGAAAGGAAATTGACATCCAAATAAAAAAATACTCTTATGTAGAAGTTGATATTGATGGACTATTTGAACCAATCAATCCTAATGACAAAGAATCTACTGAACTACTTAAAAGGAAAGAAATTCTCAATTAAGAGATAAAAAAATTGAAAAGAGAACATGAAATCCAATTAGTAAGACTATGTGAAGTGACTGAACAAAGGAAGAAATCTAAAGAAGACAAAAGTATGGCAGAAGAAGAAAAAATAGTAATGGCTACTATACTTAAAGAAAGGATATCAAATATGTAGAAAATCATAAATACACAAATGGATATGATGAATCAATCAACAACTATAAATCAGATACTGAATCACAAAGATGTGGATATTACCAACCTGAAATATCATAATGAGATACATAAGAATGAACTGAAGAATGAGAAGGAATCAATGGAGAAATTCAATAAACCAATAGAAGAGAACTTATGAAGTCATCAAGATATTCTAATGGACTAGGACATTCATGCATCAAGAAAGGAGAATCATTTAGGAATGGAGAAATGAGTAATGTAAAGAGAAAATATAAACCAACATGCTATTAATGAGGCTAATTATTGCCTCTAGTTTATGTCAATTTTAAATACCCTATTTTAATACTACCAAGACATTTGTGAACTTAAGTTTAGTTGAGCTTATGATTAAGTCTAGATAGAATCGTTAACCCATGGATAGATAGTATGTCATATTTTTCTAATATTATACATATAATGTAGTATTTCATACAACCATCAGAATGCACGTTCTAATATTTGGATTTAATTTGATTATGCTTATTTGCAAATATTTTTGCATCATGACTAACTTGTTAGGGAAGAAGCTAGAGTATGGTCGACAACATTCAAGAAGGAATGTTAAGGCCCAACTATGGTGGAAGAACCATAATGATACCATGAGAGATGACTACTACAAAGGAGGAGATATTATTCTAGGAATGTAGGGATGAAGTGTTACTCTATTCCCTTTTCATTTACTATTGTGTTGAATTGGTTATCCAAACTTTATTGCTTGCACTATGAGCTATTATATTTTCTTCTTCTTATCTGGCAGATTTGTAGTCAGTTTGTTTTCTTTCCTATTTTAGAATAAGTATCAATCCTCTATTTATAGGGATGGAATTGATAATTTTTGGAGGTTAGAGAAAAGTTTATGAAAAAACATTGTTGACTCTCGTAGTGAATTGTTTGACGGTTTTATGTATTGTTCTTATGTGAGGACTTTTGGAATATAATGAAGTAATTCTTGGTTTACATTCTATGTTTGTAGATTAGTAGAAGCCAAAAAAGGGGGCCCACTTGGGAGGTGGATTAGACTAGAGTAGTGTAGATTTAATCTAGCATTTCCATTATTTTAGGTAGAAGTTATAAGTTTCTTCCTGCAACATCTTACTTTGTGAATGTTCCTACAGCATCTGCAAGAGCAGTTATAGTGGATGGCCTGAGTTAAAATATAAGTTATCATTTAATTCTATTTCTAAAAATCATTTCAATAAAGAGTTAAGTGTGTTACTTTCCTACAACACTAGCCTAGGTTCTTTGCATTTTACTTTCCTACAACATAAGCATAATGGCTCCTTAAGAAGCCTAGTGCATATACCATGCTGACCATTTCAAGTACATCTCCTAGGTTGAAAAATTAAATGCATTTCATGGTGGGGGAAGTAATCCTTAGATTGAATACACTATTCCTAAGTGAGGCCTTGGGCATGATTATCACACACTTATTGTGAGGTAGACCATTTTTTATGCTGTTGCCAAGGATGGTGCCAAGCTAGGAACATATTTTTGAGTCATAGTTTTTTTAGTTAAGTTTTTAGAGAATTGTAGTCCTAAAATTTTCTTCACAAGTGTGAAGAATTCAATTGCATGCATCAAAGTGGAAGATAACGAGATGAATATGACAAATTTCTTCCACGGGAGTCTGTTAATTTGAATGAAGAAATTGAAGAAGATGTTGAGTTGTCTTTTGAGGATGCAAGCCCTAATTTTCAAGCAGGATCCTCCTCTAGAGAAAAACCCTTGGACACAAGTGGATTTCATCCTTTTGCTGAAATTTTGGCCAGCTTTCTTGATAGTTCTGGTCCAAATCCACCTATTTTTAATAATCCCATAGCCAATGCTCCTTTTCAGTAGCAACCCCATAATCAAATACCTCTAATAATGACACAACCTACTTTTCCATTTCCTCTCTCAAGCCTCATAACCAATGCTAATCTCAAAAATATACCCATAGCTGCTCTTCCAAAGTTTTATGGCCTTGTAACTGAGGATCCTAATACTTTCTTATTTGAGTTTGACATACTTTGTTGTAGCTTTGACTATAACACTGATGCCCACAAACTCAAGTTGTTTCCAGCAACCTTGAAAGAATCAACCTTACGATGGTTCATGGGCTTAGGAGCCAATGTAACTGGTACTTGACATGAAATGTAAACTTTATTCTTGGAAAAATAGAAAGAGTATTACAAAGAGAATGATCCAAGAGGAGATGACATCTTTAGAATATCACAAAAGGAGGATGAAACATTGGAAGACTATGTTTCATGTTTCTAGTATACACTATAGAAGAACCCTCGACATGTACTTGTGGAGGATTCAAAAATGCTAGTCTTCTTGAGAGGGGTAAATGATAATTGTTTGGAAGCACTAGACTTGATGGCTAGTGGTGATGTATATCTGTCCTCTTGGGATGACCTCAAAAAAATCAATCTTAACTACTCAAGGTCAATTGTGAAGAAAGGCAAGGGATATTGATCCATAACCACTAAAGGGATTAGTTAGGGTATTTCAAAGCTTGAGATATCTAATCTTCTCTCAAATTTTAAGTAGGATATCATAAATGATGTTTCTATACATCTTGAAACAATGAATACAAAGAAGAAGTATGTAGAAGCTGAATAAAAAATGGTGGAGTATTATCCTCGGTGCCACAAACAAAGGCAAGACTACACATGTAAACTAGTAACCAAACTAGAGAATCAACATTTGCCAATGGAGTACACGAAGATAGATGAGGACAACAATAAAGTGTTCTTTTTTTCTCAATGTCAACCATGGGATTCAAGAAAAGGTATGCCTCAAGATCCTCTATAATTTTCAAATCCTTACAATAATCAATGAAAAAGACAAACCTATCAAAATCCTTCTTAGTACTCCCAAACTTCCTAGCAAAACCAACAAAACAACTAGTGGGAAAACTAGAAAAACAATAGTAGCCTAACTAGCTTAATAACTAGAGGAAAAATTAGGAGAATCAATGGCAACCACCGCAAGGAAATTGGAAACAAAATAACCAATGGAGGGGGCCTCCAAAATGGCCTAGCCAAACTCCTGCTAACCCAAAATTAAAACCTCCATCCCAACAACCTACAATAGTGCCACCTCCTATAAAAAATAATACTAATCCTAAGCCAACCTAGTTGCTTGCTTGGTCTCAACCAAATCCAAATAAAAAGTAAAAATAATATAAAATGTACACTATAGATACTCAATAGTGCCCTATGTATTCATTAGAGGTATCTGATATCTATTTAAGATCGGGTACAACCTTGCCTACACTAGAATACCCTTTTATCATGAAAGTTACAAACACTCCTACAACACCCCTTCCAAAAGTTATGTTGTAAAATACCATTCCACCAACTAATGTACCTAGTAGGACTACTGACCATAACATCATGAATCTTGTCTTTCCACATTGGCTAAATAAAGAGAAATCTATATCCCAAAAGGAAGAGATATTTAATAGTATTGAGTGACTAAAAAACATGCACATCCAAATTCCTCTATTTCAAGCTATCAAGGATGTCCCTCTTTATGGAAAGGATATTAAGGAAGCATACCTTAAGAAGCTAGGATAGAAGAAGAAAAATCCTCAAATAGTCCATGTTGTTGGGAAATCAATAGATATCATGTTAGTAGAGGTAGTGATACCAAAGCATTCAAATCCTAGTGGTCCAGTAGTTATTCTGATAATAAATGGATACGCTATGAAAAATGCTTTAGTTGATCTAAGAGCAACAATCAATGTGATAAGTAAAGATGCAATGCATAGGTTATGTATGGAAGCCTTAATAACAACTCCCATAGTGCTACAACTTGTTAATAGTTCAACTATCACTCCCGATGGTCTCATAGAATATGTGATAGTAACTTTAGATTCATGGGAATATCCTATTGATTTTCTTATCTTATCACCTAAAGTAAAACTTTCTGGCTATCTTATCATATTAGGGAGACCCTAGTTAGCCACCATTGATACTAAAATTAGTTGTAGATTAGGCAATATGACAATTTTAAATGGTCAAACCATAAGGAAGCTAGAGCTATATCCACCTACCTAACCACAACAAAACTTGGGAGAACCTATTTGACCAGATTTAGGAGATGAAGAGGAAGAACTAAATTTTGTAGCACATCTCATTATGTTGCATAGATTTTTTTTTTGAATATGCAGGAAGAAAAATGATGTAGTACAGAGCATTCTTACCAATGAGTGTATAGTGGCTAGAGATATTGCTAAAAGTCCTATCTTACAGCTATGTACCTATGAACACTGTGTCTACCCAACAAGCCTTGAGATAATTAACTAGATACTACCAAGTGAAGTAGCTACAAGTCTAGTACCATAAATGTCAATGGTAGAATTAACAACTACAATGGAACATTCCCCTGGTCACAATCTCCATATAAACAACAAATTGCCCATATCACAATTGGAATTGTTAATCAATCTCCTCAATCAACATGAAAAATCCTTTGCTTGGGATTATAAGGATATGGTAGGATTGAGGACTAAACTTTGCACCCATAGGAAATACATCAATGATGGAAACTTGCCACTTTGTCAGCCTTAGAGGAGAATAAATCTAGCATTATGCTAAATAGTTAAGACTGAGTTATAGAAGTTGTTGGATGCTGGATTCATCTATCCAATCTTTGATAGAAAATGGGTATCACCATTAGTTATTGTATCTAAGAAAAGAGGAAAGTGGTAGATATATGTAGACTACAGAGAATTAAATAATGCCACAAAGAAGGATCACTTTCCTTTACCCTTTATTGATCAGGTCTTGGATACTTTGGCTGGAAATAAATACTTTTCATTTCTAGATGGATATAGTGGATACAATTAGATAAGTATTGCTCTAGAAGATCAAGAAAAGACCACATTTACATGTTCTTGGGGTACTTATGCCTATTCTATATTACCATTTGGCTTATGCAATGCACCTGCTAGTTTCTAGAGAGTTGTAATCAACATCTTTGCTGACATATCACATGATTGCAAGGAGATATACATGGATGAATTCACTACATTTGGTATCACATTTGAGGAAGCTTTGGAGAGTTTGGAGAAAGTACTAATCTGATGTGAAGAGCATAACCTATCTCTCAATAGTGAAAAATTCTTTTTGATGATGTAATAAGGTGTGATATTAGGACATTTTATCTTTGAAGCTAGAATCTAGGTAGACCCTATAAAAGTAGAGGTAATTCTCACACTCCCTACTCCTACAAAGAAAAAAGAAGTCAGATCTTTCCTAGGATATGCTGTCTATTATAGGAGGTTTATCAAGAATTTTAGCTAGATAGCTATCCCTCTTTATACTTTTCTTACCAAAGAGGCTAAATTTTCTTGGACAAAGAAATGGGATAACTCCTTCCAAGAGCTCAAGTCACTGTTGACAACAACACCAATACTTAGGGATCTTGATTGGACTTTTCCCTTTCAAATACATATCGATGCTTTTGACTATGCCATATGTGTAGTCTTAGGAAAAAATTCTCAACATCTTAAAAATAAAATCTACTATATTAGTAAGAGCCTTCATAGACTAGAGTTAAACTATACAATGACTGAAAAAGAATTGTTAGTAGTAGTTTATGCTCTAAACAAATTTTGGCATTACATAACTATTTATCCCATATTTTTTCATACTAATCATGTAGCAATTAAGTATCTCATGAAAAAACCTACTATTATAGGTAGGCTAGCAAGATGGCTACTTCTTTTATAGGAATTTGATATTACAATCATTGATAAACCTGGGAAAGCAAATGTGGTAGCTAATTATCTATCAAGAATACATCTTGATGAAGATGATACTACTTTGATAGATGATACATTTCTAGATGAGTATTTGTTTCATATTGCTATCAAAACCCCATGGTATGTAGACATTACTAACTACATTGTAGCTAATAAAATGCCAATACATTTCTCTTAGAAGGAAAAGAGGCTATTAGAGAAAAGCTTCCATTTCTCTTGGATTGATAACATACTATTTTACATTGGACTTGATCAAGTTATGAGGATATGTGTGAGAGAGGATGAGACATATGACATTCTACATGCATATCATAATGAACCATGTGGAGGGAATTATGTAGCTAAAATAATAGCATTGAAGATTTTAATAACTGGTCACTATTGGCATACACTTTATAAAGATGTAGCCAACTATACACAAAAGTGTGATAAATGTTAGAGGATGGGTTCACCAACAAAAAAAATTGAAATGCCTCTCAATCCACAAATGGTATTGACACCATTGGTCCAATAGATCCTCCATCCAATGGGAAATCATATATCCTTGTATGCACTTACTACCTAACAAAATGGGTTGAAGTCAAAGCCATGAAGCATGCCTATGATCATAAAGTTGTAAAATTTTTGTATGAAGACATCTTTACCTAATATGGCATACCCAAAGAACATGTTACTAACCAAGGTGCCCAATTCACTTCCAATCTGATCAAAAAACTCATGGAGTATATTATTAGACACATGAAATCAAGCCCCTATTACCCTCAAACTAATGGACAAGAAAAAGTTACAAATCGGGAGATAGAAGTCATCTTAACAAAGATAGTTCATTTGTACCATAGGGATTGGAGCAATATACTACTAGAAGTTGTATGGGCATACCAAACAACATGGAAGACTACCACAGGGTTCACACTATTTGAACTGTTGTACAAAAAAGCAACAATGCTACCCATTGAGTTTGAACACAAAACTTTAAGAACAACATTGGAATTAAATATTGACCTTCTTACAACACAGAGAGAGCATCTACGACATCTTAATTCTTTGGATGAAATGCACAAATTTTCCCTGGAACACATAGAAATCAAATAGAAGCAAAGGAAAAAAATGGTACAACTCTCACAATAAGAGTAAGTAATTTCAAATTGGTGACTGGCAATGCTTTATGATTCTAGATTTAAAGACATACTAGGAAAGCTGTAGACATGATGGCTGGGTCCCTATGAAATAAGTCATGTATTTGCCAATGGAGCCATCTAGTTAACCATAATTGATCTAGTACACTTTAATTTATTAGTCAATGGACATCAGCTCAAGTTGTATAAATGACCCCACACAAAAGAAGACTTCCTGCAACAATTTCAATAGTCAGTTTCAAATGCGCAAAAAGTAACACTTCCTGGAGCAGAAGGTGCTGACCTCCTACCTACAACACTTTAATAAGAATTTCTTCAAGCATGCCCATAATAAAAACTTTATGTCCACATAAAGTTCAAAATTCTCCATTAAATCTCTAATTTTTATGTAGGGGCATTTTGGGTGTAAGGGCAATCTTGCATCCCCAAAAATATTTTATTTTCAGCCTTTTCTATTTTATTAAGGACTAGTAGACAGGGTGGTTACTATTTATGTGAACTTTCTATTTTTAATAAGTTTTTTGTATGAGCTCAAAATTTTCTCATTTTCTATAGGAAGGTTCATTTTAGAGATATAAGCCTACCATAAAAATCTCATTGCTCCAGCTTAAGTATTAGAGAATTATTGCAGATTTTGTTAGAAACATTCGCAAAAGAATTTTCAAGCTCACTATTGGAGGCCTTAGAGTGCTTGGATGAGGTCTAAAAACTTGGCAAAAGGGTGCTTGTGCCATTTTGAGCCTATAGATCATGAGTTGGCATTTCTGAAAAGTGGTTATAATAGCCAATTGGAGCAACGGTTCATGAGTTATGGCCTTCAAAAGTTGGGCTACTAAAATTTCTAAAATAATTTGTCAAAGATGTATTTGGCTGACTCTATGTGTATTTTTAGGGTCTATTGGCCCTAGGTATTAAGTTTGAGCATCTAGAACCTTCCTGAGCCGCATAAAACTACCTATTTAAGAAAGGCCTGAACATTGTCTAAGACAACTCTAGGTGATAGTTCGTAGCACTATCTTGCAGATTACTATAATAAAGTTTCCCATTTGGGTTAGCATATTGTAATTGAGAAATCTATAATTCCACATTTGTAGTGATAATAAGAAGTCCATTTTTTTTCTTGCATTTGCTATTATTTCTTTGTTTTTGTTATGATTTTATGATATTAAGGGGAGTCCCTTGCATCAAGTGGTATTAGAGCTAGAGTTCTTGTGTGTGTGGATAGATCACCAATTGTGAGGTAGTTTGTACTAGGACTATGGTTTGGGTTGAGTGTTTAGACAAATCACTAATTGTGAGGCAGTTTGCACTAGGGTTTTAGTGGAAGTGCAAAAATAGCTCCATGAAGAGAGTGTGGTAGAAGAGCTATAGGTGTTACACCTAAGGATTTCCAAGCCCTCCAAAGGAAAATGCAAACATTAGAAGAACAAATGCAAAGAAGAATAAATATTCCTGTAAGAGATGAAACTGAGGATGAGGACAAAGTAGACAAAATTTTTGAAGCAAAGGCAGTTCTAAATCCAGAGGAAGAGAGGCTTTTTAAGGCCATCTCCAAGATTGAAAAAAGACCTAAGTTTGAGGTTTCCACATTATCAAGAAATCTTAACCTAGAAGAGTTTATCAATTGGATCAATGAACTAGAAGAGTACTTTGAGTATGAAGATATTGAGGATCCAGATAGGGTCAAGTTTGCAAAGGCAAAACTAAAGGGACATGCAAAGATCTAGTGGCAAGAGGTTCAGTTGGAGTGAAATAGAAAGGGAAAAGGAAAAATCACCAGATGGGATCAAATGATAGCTAAAATGAAACAATAATTCATTCTTATGGATTATGAGCTTGATCTATTAAAGAAGATGCAAGGAATCAAGCAAGCAAGAAAATCTATTCAAGAGTATACCAAAGAGTTCTGCTGAGTTCTCATTAGAATTGGCCATTTAGAAGCTGATAAGGAGAAAGTTTCCCATTATCTTAATGGGTTAAGGGCAAGAATTTAGGATGAGCTGAGTCTAGTTTAGATGAACAATATTGAGAAGGCATACTAGTTTGCCCTAAGAGTTGAGGAGAAACTAAGCAAGAAGTTTGACAATAAGAATATTGGAAGAGGTCATGGTGGAAGATCTTGCAGACGATCTTATGGAAATCATAATGATGATTAGAAGAATAAGGATGAGGCTAAAAGTAGTAATCATAACCAAAGGGGAAATAATTCCAATCATTTCCATGATTAGAACAATAGAGATCAAAGAGGAAGAGGTAGAGGACAAGGATCTAGAAGAGGAGGCTTTTGTAGAAAATGTTTTCACTACAGAGAAGAAGGGCATAGAGCATTTGAATGTACCCAATGCCAACGAAGGACAAATTGAAGAACTAAAGGCCTAGCTAGAGTTGCACATGTTGATGAAGATGCCATATCCTCACATTCTGAAGATGCTGAAAGAGAGGAAGTCCTAGTTGATAGAAGAGTCCTACTGAGTGGTGAGAATGAACCTAATCAAAGAAAGAGTTTGTTTCATAGAAGGTGTAGATGTGAAGATAAGTGTTGTGATGTGATCATTGATGGTGGAAGCACTAAAAATTTGGTGTTAGAAATGATGGTCAATAGGTTGAAGATAAAGAGATAGAAACACCCATGTCCATACTGTATTGCTTGGGGTGCAAGATGACCACAAGGTCATGGTCAATGAGTAGTGCTTAGTGAAGTTCAAGATTGGAAGCTACTAGGATGAGGTAATATGCGATATCATACCTATGGACATATGTCATATGTTGTTGGGTAGGCTGTGGTAGTTTGATAGGCATGTGATACACAATGGGCAAGCAAATACCTACACTCTAACTAAGGATGGAGTGAAACATAAGTTGAAGCAATTGAAGGATAATGAAGAGAAGGTATGTAGTGCTGCCAGATTATGTTTTGTTGATGAAAAAGAGTTTCTTAAAGGTATGAAACATGAGCATACATGTGTTTTTATATAATTCCTAAAGATAGTAAAGAAGATGTAGAAGAGGTACCTGCAAGAGTTGTAGATATGCTGGAAGAGTTTTCTAATATTGTATCAGATATGTACTTGATGGATTGCCTTTAATAAGGAAGATCAATCACCAGATGGATTTGGTTCTAGGAGCTAATTTTCCAAATAAGATAGTGCATAAAATGGCACTAGTAGAAAGTGAAGAGTTGAATAGGAAAGTTCATGAGTTGCTATAGAAGGGGTTGATTCAAGAGAGTCTGAGTCCATGTGTTGTACCAAAAATGTTAGCACCAAAGAAGAATGGATAATGGAGGATGTGTAAAGATTCTTGTGCTATCAACAAGATCACCATCAAGTATAGTTTTCCTTTGCCAAGGATGGATGATATTATGGACTATTTGAGTGGAGCTCAATATTTCACAAAGATAGATATGAAGAGTGGGTACCATCAGATTCATATTAGAGAAGGTGATGAGTGGAAGACTACTTTCAAGTCAAGGGAAAGACTATATGAGTGGTTACTCATGCCTTTTGGGCTAACCAATACACCGAGCACTTTCATGAGGCTCATGAATGAGGCACTAAAGGAGTTTTTGGGTAAGTTTGTCATTGTTTACCTAGATCATATATTGATCTTTAGTAAGATGTTGGAGGAGAATTTGATTCATATTTGCAAGGTGTTTGATAAGTTGATGGAAGAAAAGTTGCTAATAAACCTAAAGAAATGTAGCTTTGTAAAGAAAGATTTGGTGTACCTAGGATTTGTAGTCTTAGGAGAAGGTCTAAAAATGGACCCAAAAAAAGTGAAGGCTATCCTTGAATGACCTACTCCAAGGAGTGGAATAGAGCTAAGATATTTTCATGGAGTGGCTACATTTTACAGAAAGTTCATAAGAAATTTTAGCAATATTTGTGGACCCTTGACTAAAATAATGAGAGGGGATAGGAAAGAGTTTAAGTGGACTATAGGAGCAAATAAGAGTTTCAATATGTTGAAACAAAAAGTTACTGAGAAACTTGTTTTAGCACTTCCTGATTTTAACAAGGTGTTTCAAGTAGACTGTGATGCTAGTGGTACTGCAATAGGAGCTATTTTGAGCCAGGAAGGTAGACCAGTTGCTTATTTCAGTGAGAATTTGAATGACGCAAATAAAAAATATTCTATTTATGATAAGGAATTTTATGCTATAGTTCAAGAATTGAAGAAGTGGAGACACTATCTTCTTCCCAAGGAGTTTGTTTTGTATATTGATCATCAAGATTTGCAATATTTGAATAGTCAAAGAAAATTGAACCAAAGGCATTTAAAATGGGTTGATTTTTTGTAGAGTTATACATTTTTTTTGAAACATAGAAGTGGAAAGTCTAACAAGGTTGCAAATGATCTTAGTAGAAGACAACTTTTGCTGATAGAAATGCAGATAGAGGTGGTTGGGTTCAAGGAACTTAGTACATTATATTCAGATGATCTTGATTTTGGTGAAGCATGGAAGGCTTATATAGAACCTATTACACTTAATAGGACAAAGTGGTTGGATTTCATGATCCAAGATAATATGTTGTTCAAAGGAAGCCGGTTGTGCATTCGAAGAAGTTCAATGAGAGAGAACCTCATCAAGGAGAAGCATGGTGGAGGATTGGCTAGACATTTTGGCAGAGATAAAACTATAGCTTTGGTTGCTAGAAATTATTACTGGCCATAGTTATAGAAAAATGTGATGAAGTTGGTACAAATTTTTTGAGTATGTCAGATGGTGAAAGAAGTGAAGTAGAATATAGAGTTGTATCAACCATTGCTTGTACCACACAAGCCATGGGATGATGTCAGCATGGATTTTGTTTTTAGATAGATTACCAAGGACACAATGTGGATATTATTCTATTTTTGTGATGGTTGAAAGGTTTCCAAAGATGGCACATTTTATTCCTCGTAGGAAGACTAGTGATGCTATTCATGTAGTTGAGTTGTTTTTCAAAGAAGTGGTGAGATTACATGGTCTGCCAAAGAGTATAGTTTTAGATCAAGATACCAAATTTGTTGGGCATTTATGGCATACATTGTGGAAGAAGTTGAAGATATATTTGAAGTTTATTTCATCACATCATCCACAAACTGATGGACAGATGGAAGTTGTGAATCATAGTTTGGGAAACTTGCTGAGATGCTTGGTTGGAGATTAACCAAAAGGATGGGATATGATTTTACCATAGGAGGAATTTTCATATAATAATTCTGTCAATAGGAGTATTGTTAAATCACCATTCTAGATTGTATATGGGATTAGTCTCAAGAATGTTTCTAAATTGAGGAAGTTGGATAAGGGAGAGATAAGTAGTGCTAAAGTAGAAGATTTTGCTAAACATTTAAAGAACATCCATGAGGAGGTGAGGAAGCACATCATAAAGATGAATACACAATATAAGACAAAGGTAGATGTGAAAAGGAGATATAAGGTATTTTAGATTAGAGATGAAGTCATGGTTCATTTGAGAAAGGAGTGTTTCCCAGTAGGTACACATAATAAGCTGAAGATGAAGAAGTTTGGACCATGCAAGATAGTGAAGAGGCATGATTCTAGAAATGCATATGAAGTGGAGTTGCCTATTGAATTGAATATTTCCCTCATATTTAATATTTTAGATTTGGTAGAGTATTATGAAGGAGGTGTTGGAGATGAAGTTGCAGAAGCATAGTGGAGCATTCCAACAACTAGTTCTGCTACTAAGGAGATTAAGGAGATACTAGATAGTTGTATTGGAAAAAGTACCAAAAACAAAACTTATGAGGAATATTTGGTCAAATGGAAAGGGACACCAGTTGAAGAACCATCATGGATAGCAAAGGAGGAGGTCAACCATCTTTGTTTTCTTCTGAACACTTGAGACATGACAGGGTCACTTCTCAAATCATCCCAGGTGTCTAATGTAGGAGTATTCTGGGTGTAAGGGAAATCTTGCATCACCCAATTTTTATTTATTTTTATTTTCAACCTTTTCTATTTTAATAAAGACTAGTAGACAAGGTGGTTACTATTTATTAGAACTTGTATTTTTAGTAAGTTTTTCATATGAGCTCAAAATGTTCTCATTTTCTATAGGAAGGTTCATTTTAGAGATATAAGCCTACCATAAAAATATAGTTGCTCCAGCTTAAGTATCAAAGAAATTATTGCGGATTTTTGGTAGAAAAATTTGTAGAAAAATCTTTAGGCTCACCGTTGGAGGCCTTAGAGTGCTCGGATGAGCTCTAAAAACTCAACAGAAGGGCACTTGCACAATTTTGAGCCTGTAGATCAGGAGCTAGCATTTCTAAAAAGTGGTTATAATAGCCAATTGGAGCAACAGTTCATGAGTTATGGCCTTCAGAAGTTGGGCTACCAAAATTTCTAAAATAATTTGTCAAAGATGTATTTGGCTGACTCTACATGTATTGTTAGGGTCTATTAGCCCTAGTTATTAAGTTTGAGCATCTAGAACCTTCTCGGGCAACATAAAACTGCCTATTTAAGAAAGGCCCAAACATTGTCTATGACAACTCTAGGTTATAGTTTGCAGCACTATCTTGTAGATTATTGTAATGAAGGTGCCCATTTGGGTTAGCATATTTTAATTGAGAAATTTGTAATTCCACATTTGTGGTAGTAATAAGAAGTCCATATTTTGTTCTCACATTTGTTGTTGTTTCTTTGTTTCTGTTATGAGTTTATGGTATTAAGGGGAGTCCCCTGCATCAAATTTATTCTTTTTCAACTCATCTCATTTCTTTCTCTGCCACCCACCCATCTTTCACATCATCATTTTATAATGCTTTCAATAACCCAGTGAGTTCGCTGACATATGTTGTCACTGCTGACCTTTGACTCTCACCACCTTCATTTGGCACGTGCAATAATCAAATAGTAGGTATAATATTTTCACATTTTATTCATTTTTAGCACATAGATTTTGTTGGTTATATCTATTATTGCATTAAATATATTATTGTGGCATTATGCTAGTTCCATACCTCATGCCAAGTATGACAAGTGAGGACACTTGTCCATGTTTTGTAGGGGGTAGGGAAGGTTACTAATTCCCAATGACATTTCTATTTATTCATTAAAGATACTCAAATTTGTACTCTCTCTTTGTTTGATTAAAACCCATCTACCATAATATGCAAGTGTCAAGTGTTGTACCCTTATTGCCGAATAATTCCTCATTGTCAGACTATGATGTGACCCAAATTCAATTTTGGACAATTCTCACATAGCTATGATTTATTTCCATTATAATCACATTATTATTTCTCATGATGTATTAATCATGATGGAAATTCACAAAAAAGAATGTGAATTGTGAAGGGGGTCTATGGTTCAAAAACAAAAAGAAAGTCTGAATTCATAGAAGGGAAGAAGGTAATTGTGCAAATAGAGTAGAGATTAAAATTAGAAAACATAAATGGGAGGACAGTTGTAGCGATGAGAACTAGTGGAACATAGTATTTTACTTTTCGATGTAGAGGCAGTGAGAAGATTAATGCATGTGGCTAGTTAGGATATTTCTTGAAACTAGTGAAGTATGATGAAGAAGCAACTACTGAATTCATATGTACATTTGAGGAAGGTGAAGAAACACTATGGGGATTGACAGTTATTTCCACAAAGGAGCAGATAGTGGAAGTAATTGGGCTACTAGTAGTAGGAGAACACTACCCCAATGCACACGATGCAAGATTAACTAGGACCCATTTTTTCATACCAAGCGACCCTCCTTTAGATATCACCAAGCAAGGATGCAAAAGAATGTGTCTTTTTCCACCATACAATGACTTGGCTGTACATATTGTTAGGTGATTTACCTGAAGGAAGATTTTCAAATTTTCATGTACAACATTTTAAGTTACTTAGTTATGTGAGGCATATTTTTCCAATGAATGTTCCCAATTTCTTATACAATATGTTATGCATTAGTGTTGAGGAAACCCAGAGAGGGAAGGACAACTCTATTACTCACCACACCCTAATCAAATTTCTCATAGAGAGATCTCTTAGAAATTCCTCTCCCATGTCATGGGAAATTTTTTTCTAGCATAAGACCCTACAACCTCAGGCTGCACCTAATGAATAGTCTAGTAAAGAAAATGCAGTCCCCATTGATGCAACTACTGACCAAAGCACTCCAGGTGTGGAAACCAAAAATGTGCAAGAAAATGTGCCTTTACCTACTCAAAAGAGAAATGTACCTACTTCTGCCTGAGTAAAGAGAAAATGGAAATTACTAGAAGAAACCTTGGCTCTAGCAATAGAAAAAAAAACCCTATAGTGTCAAAGAAAAAGAAAACAAAGTTGGGTCATGTAGTAGCCACTGCTGCAATAGAGACACCAAAAATGGTTAGTAGGAAAAAGGCCATGGTGCTTGAAGAAACCTCTGTATGAAGAAGCCCTAGAATGAGAGGGAAAATTTCTAAAGTGTCTGTAGAAAATTAGTCCACTTCACCCAAACCATCAAATGAAGAATCCCTAGTACAAGTTGTCTTGGATGATTCCCCCAATCAACTTGGAATTCTAGACATTCCTCAAAACCCTAATGAGGAATGTAAGGTTGAGATGAAGGAAAGCCAAGATAATTCCCTAGTAAGCCAACATGATACTCCAAGCCATAAAGAAGAAAAAGCCCCAATAATGCATCAGTTAACTTGTTCAAAAACTACCCTAGTTCCCTATAAGCAAACATGATTTACAAAGTTCTTAGAATATTCATGGAGGGAATAGATTAAGAAAAATAATCGGGAAGAGGAAAGTTACCCTACAGACGCTTATTTTTTAGTTATATAATAAACATGTGATAACAATAGCCTAATGGAAAGAGGAGAAAAAGGAAATACAAAAGGTAATAGTAGATCAAGCAGAAGAAATTGTAGACTTGAAAGAGCAACTGGAAAAATAGAAGCAAAAGATGGATCATGCCCTCAAATTGGTTGATCAAATAATTACTTGCAGATCATCACCTAGGATCTTTACCATTTGTTTAGAAGAACAATTTCTTTTATTCTAGCTCATGATGACCCTCAAAGACATAAATATAGAATTCAAGTCAGCCCAAGAATGTTTGAGGACAAGCATTAAAATTACTAGGGGGCAGATGATGAGGCTAATTATGTTAGAAATAGATAATACTGAGAGGGGGGGTGAATCAGTATTTTCAATCTTTTTGTCCACAACTAGATATTATTAATTACTTTTCCAAATGCATAATAAAGAAAACCAATAATGCTAAATAGTATAAAAAACCATACATAGAGAGAGCTCATAACACCATATTTGTTAACTAGGGAACCTTGGCCAAGGGAAAACCCTGATGGGGATGAAACCTAGTAGATGATTCATTGTATAAAGAATCTAGTTAAGGATATTGAACTTGTTAGGAGTCTATGAAGAATGTATAGTGTCTCAAGTCCCTATTAGGAGACTAGGCCTTGTTAGAAGCCTCAATCCTTTTAGGACTTTCTTTAACCCTGTTAGGAGTTGGTAGATCATATTAAAATGTGTGCAAGAAGAGCCCACTACCTTAACATGAAACTATATAGTTAAGTTCTTCAAAGTAATAGATATACATACAATGCTAGATCACTTGATTTGTGTAACTGTGATCTCTACATTAGGTTTAGCCATTGCAATAGGTGTAGGAGTTAGTATTTTAGTTTGACCACTAGCCTTCACCTCTAAGGCTATCCATTTCAACTCTTCAAATTCTTTCCTAGACATTCCTAATTCTTTTAAGATAGAATCAGTTACTTTATCTACCTTCTTCTTGGTGTCCTTATCCATTAGACTTGTTTGAACCTCTTTCATCTTTTTATTACATGTACCCCATCTAGGGCATCCAAAATCTACTTCAGAACATAGAATTATCTACACGTAGCAGTTAATTAGTTCAATGCTCATTTCATAACCCATAGGTTCAATGAATTTTACTCGAGGAACTACTACCTCCATGCATGTGAAATCTATTTCTACCATGAAACATAGTCCATCCTTATATTTCTCTATCAGTGTAGGTGGTATTCTACACCTCTGCTTCATTTTAGCTTGGAATGATTTCATCATTCTATCAATATCATTGTCTCTGACTATTTCCAATTTAGATCTATAAACTTGAGTGATAATTTGCATTGCACACTTGCTTATGTTCTAATTTGAAATACCAAGAAACTTCTTTACTATATAGAAGAATATATGAGTCAATAGGGATTCAAACCTAAAGAATGCGCTCTTAAACTTCTTGATTTTTGTTATGTTATCCAACAACTAAGTTTGGACAATATCACATAGGTTAACTTTTTCACCCTTTGCTGCCATCACATAAGCCGTGTGAAGAA
Source organism: Cupressus sempervirens (assembly GCA_028749045.1). Taxonomy (NCBI): domain Eukaryota; kingdom Viridiplantae; phylum Streptophyta; class Pinopsida; order Cupressales; family Cupressaceae; genus Cupressus; species Cupressus sempervirens. The sequence goes on along the minus strand of CM053785.1, from coordinate 587,911,810 downwards.
ATCTAGCTGGGACTGAATCTAACCTAGATCCATGGTGAAATTTATAGCCCAAAATTTTGTTGAGGAGTCTTACTTCATCATCTTGAATGGTGCTAACCTTCATGTTTCTACCATCAAATCTTGTGTTGAGATTTGTTTCAATAGTTCTGTGCACATTCTTTATGTTCACGAGATTGCATCCTTTATTGCTCAAACTAGTAACCTTGTGAATTAGGTCATTATCTATGCATATAAGTGAATCTCCTAACCATAGAAGGTCATCATGAACTCTGCTCAAAATTATTCTTGTCCACTCATGGTTTTCAAAGTTCGTATAGAATATGTATTCAACAAGGTTAAGTGGTTCTAAGTTTGCATGTTCCAATTTCAATGATAAATCATTGTTACACATTTTCTCCAATTCTTTATGAATCTCATTATCTCCTATGTTTTCTATCTTATAGTGAATATAACTTCTTATGTCCTTGACATGAAGAACATTTTTTGGTACTTGCAAAAATACTCCAATGGGATCATCAAGTAGAGAAATAAATGGGTATTTCTTGTAGATATATCTAGGTCTTTCACTAATATCAAACACTTCTTGTTTTTTCATAGCTGATTTTACTAAAAATATGCTTGATAAATTTAGAGAAATACCTCAACTTCACATTTAGGGCTTTCAGTGATCACGCATTTATGAAAACTTCTTCAACACTTCAAATAGCTATCAAACACTCTTCAATATTGCACTTAATATTTTAGACAAGAAAATTATGCTTTTAAATAAATTTGTGTCCTTGAAATATTTTATAATTTGTACTTCAAATTAAATACATATCTACCACAAATTCAAAATATTGTCTCTATGTAATAGAGAGATTATTTTCTGCATAATCTTATATTGATCATATCAAGCAATGCACACTTTACTATAGACTTCTCTTAGTGTCTAGTATATACTGCTAACTGCACAACTTGTGGTATTCTTTCTAACATCAATTTTTATTATTATTTAAGTTGACACACTGTCTTACTAAGAATGTTTAATTTAGGTAGAATGAGTCATAGACAATAAGTGACTTTACTATCCTATCAGGTGTATTAGGATGTATTTCTTCCAAAACTATATGAGAACTTCCAATTTTTTTTTTCCTTTACAAATGTTTTATTGAAATATTTTTTCTACACCTCCATTTCTTCCTTTAGACTATCATCATTTTTTCTATTGTTCCTTCTATAATTTTGATTCCTATTCAAGTTTCTTCTATCCATTCTACAAAATCTTGCTATGTGTCCAAAGTTATTACATAATTGACATACATGTACATTCCTTCTTCGTTTGTTATATTGGTTGTTAGGTGCTCTACAATTCTTTGCAATGTGTCCAAGATTATTACATTTGTAACAAAAAATGTGTCTTCTTTCTCTACTCTCATTGCTATGAGATCTTCTTTTGTTGCCTGCACGATTAGTGTTCCTAAACATTCTACTATTTGCATTATCATTATCAAATTTAGGTTTCTTACAATCTACTACATACTATCCATATCCATGACAATTATGACAATAAAAATTTGAAATAGGTTTAAAAGACTTACCTTTATAATCATCTCTAGTATATTTAGGTTCATCACATGGAGAATATTTGACATGAGATTCCTTTCTTGTTTCTCTATTTTTCTCATCTTGATTAGATTCTTTATATTTCTCAGAGTGAGTAACATTCTCTATCTTTAGATGTATCATCAGATTTTCTCATGCTTAGATCTTTCTTGACTTCAGGAGTATCAGATTCTTTTCTCTCAATAGATTTCTTGGTAGATTTTCCAAGAAAGAATCCAAGTCCAAAATTATCATAACTAGGTCTTTGAACAAATATTTTTTCTTCAATTTTTTCACTACTAGTATACAATTTTTCAAGTTTCTATTTAGTTTGCACCAGTCCACCTTTCACAATTATATTTTATTTCTCTAGTTCTACATTTTACAACTTGATAGATTCTAACTTAGATGTTACTTTGCTTAAATGGGATGTTAGATCTACATTTTAAGCTTTTATTTCAGAATCATTCTTACCTCCATTTTTCTTAAGAGTTAGCTTAAGTTCTACTATTTTTAACTCTTGTTTCAAAATATCATTTTTGTTTTTTAGATCTACAATATCATCATTACTAGTTTGTTCACTAGATCCTTTTTGCTTTAGATTATCTATCTTGTCCTTTAGTTTACTAATATAATATTTTGCATCTTCATATCTATCCTTTAGGCCATCTCTTTCATTAGTAAGGAGATCAATTTTCTCAAGAGCATCTTCAAGATTCTTCTTCAATTGTTCCATATCCATAGGGATTTTATTAAAGCTATTAAGCTTCTTCTAAATAACTAGGCTCTGACATCAATTTTTTAAAATGGACAATATTGAGGGGGCGGGGGGGGGGGGGTGTGTGGAGGTGAATTAGTATTTTCAATCTTTTTGCCCACAACTAGATATTATTAATTACTTTTCCAAATGCATAAGAAAGTAAACCAATAATTTTGAACAGTATAAACAACCATACACAAAGAGAGCTCATAGCACCATATTTGTTAACTAGGGAAACCCTAGCCAAGGGTAAACCCTGATGGGGATGAAACCCACTAGATGATTCACTATATAAAGAATCTAATTAAGGATATTGACCCTAATAGGAGTCTATGAAGAATGTATAGTGTCTCACATCCCTATTAGGAGACTAGGCCTTGTTAGAATCCTCAACCTTGTTAGAGTTTCTTCAACCCTATTAGGAGTTAGTAGATCATATACAAATGTGTGCAAGAAGAGCCCACTACCCTAACATGCAACTATACAGTTAAGTTCTTCAAAGTAGTAGATATATATACAATACTGGATCACTTGTTGTACTTCATAATTCTTCTGATTATAAGATCTTCATAAAAGCCTTTAGTAAACTGTAGACAATCTTTCCTCTAGTTTGTTCAGGGGTAACTACACATATATCAACTTGCATTATATCTCACATTATCACATCATATCAGATCATATCACATCTTCTTAAATCTTCTCTTTGCAAATGGAGTTCTTTACTTATATCAAACATATTGATAAATCCTTCCTTAGTCAACTCACATATCATCCTTAAAGTTGACTCATCAAGACTTAATAATCAAAATAATACTTTAAGTCATACAACTCAACTTGCTAACATGCTCTATTTTGTACTGTGAAGTATTTACATTGATATTTCCCTCATAACTTGAACTCGATTATCCATACACACACACACACACACACTGGTACACATCATCAGGATGATGTCATGCATCACTAGTCAACTATGCAAGAGAATATTCTTAAGGAATATTCTATTATCAATAGAGCTCGGCTATTGTATCATTGTCAAATACTTAGTTAATTTTCCATCACAAATAATCATAACTAAACTATAAAACATATGTTGCCATAAATGACAACCACATATCTCATCTTATTTGACTGATTGGCCATATTGCCAACAAATTATTGCCTCTATTTTATGTTAATTTTAAATACTCTATTTTAATATTTTCAAGACATTTGTGAACTTATGTTTAGTTGAACTTATGATTAAGTCCAAATATAACCATTAACCCATGGGTAGATAGTATGTCATATTTTGCCAATATTATACATATAATTCAATATTTCATATAGCCATTGGAATGTGTTTTCTAATATTTGGATTAAATTTGATTATGCTTATTTGAAAATATTTGTGCATCATAACTAACTTGTTAGGGAAGAAGCTGGAGTATGGTTGACAAAATTCAAGAAAGAAAGTTAAGGCCCAAAGTAATGGAAGAACCATAATGATACCATGAGACATGGCTGCTACAAAGGAGGAGCTATTATTCTAGGAATGTAGGGATGACGTGTTACTATATTCCCTTTACATTTTTTATTATGTTGAATTTGTTATCTAGACATTATTTCTTGCACCACAAGCTGTTATATTTTCTTCTTAAGACTCAATGGGTGCTTGCACCATGAGCATGGATTAGACCAATGGTAGGAATAAAATACTTTGAAGAACTTATGAAGTCATCAAGCTATTCTAATGGACTAGGACATTCATGAATCAAGAGAGGAGAATCATTTAGGAATGGAGAAATGAGTAATGTAAAGCCAAAAGATAAACCAACATGCTATTGATGAGGCTAATTATTGCCTTTAATTTATGTTAATTTAAATACTCTATCTTAATACTACTAGGACATGTGTGAACTTATGCATAGTTGAACTTATGATTAAGTCCAGATAGAATTGTTAACCCATGGGAAGATAGTATGTCATATTTTGGCAATATTATACATATAATACAATATTTCATATAACCATTGGAGTGCATGTTCTAATATTTGGATTTAATTTGATTATGCTTATTTTCAAATATTTTGCATCATAAATAACTTGTTAGGGAAGAAGCTTGAGTATGGTCGACAACATTCAAGAAGGATTCTTAAGGCCCAGCTATGGTGGAAGAACCATAATGATACCATTAGACATGACTACTAAAAAGAAGGAGCTATTATTCTAGGAATGCATGGATGAAGTGTTACTATATTCCCTTTGCATTTACTATTGTGTTGAATTGGTTATCCAAACTTTATTACTTGCACCGCAAGTTGTTATATTTTCTTCTTCTTATCTATTGGATTTGTAGTTAGTTTGTTTTCTTTCCTATTTTAGAATAATTATGGATCCTCTATTTATAGGGAAGGAATTGATAATTTTTGGAGGTTAGAGAAAATTTTATGAAAAAACATTGTTGACTCTTGTAGTGAATTGTTTGACAGCTTTATTTATTGTTCTTATGTAAGGAGTTTTGGAATATAATGAAGTAATTCTTGGTTTACATTCTATGTTAGTAGATTAGTAGAATCCAACAAAAGGGGCCCACTTGGGAGGTGGATTAGACTAGAGTAGTTTAGATTTACTTTTAGCATTTAAAGTGTTTCAAGTAGAATTTATAAGTTTCTTCTTGCAACATCTTACTTTGTGAATGTTCTTGCAGCATCTGCAAGAGTAGTTATAGTGGATGGTCTAAGTTGAAATATAAGTTATCATTTAATTGTTATTTCTATAATTCAATTCAATAAAGAGTTAAGTGTGTTACTTTCTCGCAACACTAGTGTAGGTTCTTTCTTTGCATTTTACTTTCCTATAACATAAGCGTAATGGCTCTTTAAGAGACCTAGTGCATATACTGTGCCAACCATTTCAAGTATACATCTCCGGGTTGAAAAATTAAATACACCTCATGGTGGGGGAAGTAATCCTTAGATTGAATATAATATTCCTAAGTAAGGCCTTGGGCATGATTATCATACACCTATTGTGAGGCTAACCAACCATCACTATGAAAAAATTGGTCACACTACAAATATCAGTCGAAACAGACATGGTATGAAAAATTGTAAACCTAAGTTGATTAGAAACTATTTTTTCTATAGGAAACAAGGATATCAAAAATACATGAATGTAGGTGAAGACTAAGGAACACACCTACTACACCTGGATTTGAAGAATATTGTTACAATTGTCAAAAGTATGGGCATAGAGAATTTGAATATACATCAAAAGCAAAACCCTACTACCCAAATCAAAGAAAGAAGAATCATGCATCTAAAAATACATGTTCTGAATGTCACAAGTTTGGACATCAAAGAAATGATTGTAGAACCTAGGTACATTCAACAAATCATTCAAAGGACAAAGGAAAAAGAAAAATAGACATTAAGCAAGTGAAGAATGAAATGAATTAGAAATGGAAAAAGAAAATTGAAGATGGAAATAGTGGGGCTAATGGAGTTGAGGTCACCCAATCCCATGGAGAAGGTGATCATGTCATCTCTAACTGAGAAATAGAGGTATGTATGGAACTATATTGTTAAGTGATATATCATACATCAGTTCCTTATATAAATATATGCAAAAGTTCATACATGCATATACAAGATGCAAGAGAACAAAGTTTGTGAATGGTTTTCATGTATCAATAAATATATCTATGTTGACTTAGCATTCTAATACAAACCAAAGACTATGAAGAGACCGAGCTATTGTGCTAGTTGGCATCCACTCAATGATGTATGCAAAATTAATGGTAAACCTAATTGATCAAAAAATAAGGTATATAAAAAATATTGAATCAATGATTCCATACATTGCATGTAGATTTTCAAAGAGCTTTGAGTGACTAAGCAATCAAGTGATTAATTGATTTCAAGCAATCGATAGAGATTCCAAGGTGCAATTTGATTAAGAAGTCTGAACAAGTAAAAGTGTGAAATAATACTGAGTATCTAGAGAAGAAAATAAAATCCTAGCTACGATCATGACAACCTCATTGAACAATGGAATGAGTCAAAAGGTTAGTAAAATTAAACTAGTGAAGAGTAATGCCTATCCTCTAGGTAGATTTTGTGCAGTTCCAAAAATTATTATCAAGGGAGACTCAATGGGTGTGTTATCCTTGATACCACCTAAAGTCATCATGATTCATGTTGTTAGAAGTTATTACATGTGAAAAATTGGAGAAGTAGGACACTATGAAATAAAAGAAGCTTATGAGAAGTTGTGTGATGAAGGAACCTTGAAGGATGAGTTTAAAATTATTGAAAGGAAAGGGCTAACTCGACTCCTAGAATTTTTGAGAAATTTTAGATTGGAATGGATCAAAGTTATTTTAAGTAGAATTAATGATATGATGTACTAGATACAAGATGGACTAGTTGAAATCACAAAGGCAATGATGAACAAGGTTACATGTTAATGAATCCTAAATAAGAATAAAATCATGCGGTGCTTAAGTTGAGAAGAAGTTGAGGCTAACACAAGAGCTTAGTGGAATGGATGAGGTCTCTCCATTACAAGAATCTCTATTCTACTTATAGAATTTTTAGTAAAAGTCATTGCTCAAAAATTCTATAAATTGAGCAGATTGAATAGTGTGTTGTGTTTGGCTATGGACCAAGCGTGGAAGATTGTAATGAAAGATCATGAGTATGATCTTCTCGAGCTACAAATTTTACAACTAGAAAAAAAATCTATCATCAATAAGAAGGGAAAAGAATTCAATGTGTAAGTTTGGTTCCCTAATTGTTTGAACATTCTTTTATATTCAAAAATATTTTCTTGGTATGTCAAATGTTATATGGAATCAACAAACCTATTACAAGGAAAATCAATGAGTTTATAACTCAATTGGGAGACAATTTTGATAATGTAATGAATAAATATTTTGATGAATTTAAATTGAAAATGAAAAGGAGAATGAGAATTCCAGAGGAATTAGTCACAAAATATTACAATGACATTTGTTTTCTTGTTGATATGGGCAACACATCTATGCAAGCTAGTAAGCCAAGGAAGGCACAACTACACAGTTTTAGGTGTGAAATAGAGAGTGATGATGTAAGTGCAAACATTGATACATTACTAATTGGAGAGATAGATGCCAAGGTAGAACCATTTGGAAGATATGAAGAAGAAAGGGAAAGTATAACAATGAACATAAAGATAGCATCCAAAGAGAAGAAAAGGATGAAGGTGATTGAATACTTAGAAGAAAAATTGACCACCCTAGGCAAGGGAAAAGAACCATTTATATTAACTCAAGGTCTTGGTGAAGATGAAGAAGAAGAAGAAGTTGATAAGGGTGAAGCCCAAATTGTTGTTATGCTATTGAGAAAGATGACCAAAATAATATAAGAAAATAAGGTAGCAACACCTCCACCACCAAATAAGCCAAGGACTAGGGAAACTACTATTACCAGGTAGGCTGTGAAATAGAAAGTAGTAGAGACTACTAAGTCTAGTGAGCCTAAAAGTAGAAGAAGATTGGTCAAAGCACTAACTATCAGATAAATCAAAACCATTGAAGAGGTATGTGAAATCCTAAGAAGATTTTTAGGATCATCTTGTTTTAGATTTACAAGATATGATACACTAGATAATGTTGATAGAGATAAAGTTGAGTAAGATATGTAATATCTTGCACTAATGGCTTATAGGAATACCATACACACACCTACTAGGGCTACACCTTTTACTCTAGTGTATGGTTCCAAGGCTATTTTACCACTTGAGGTTGAGATTCCTTCCCTGTGAGTCTTCTTGAATGGGCTAATTATTGATGAAGATTATAAAGCTATGAGGATTCATGAACTTAAAGTCCTAGATTAATGACATAAGGCTACTTTTGATCATATGAGATCATATCAGAAATACATGTCAACTAGCTACAACAAGGAAATTCATACTAGTCCTTAGAGAAAACCCAAGAAATAATAAAATTGAGAAAAAAAGGGAAAGTTCAAGCCTAATTGGTTGGTTCTTTATACAATAATTGCTTCTTTTGGCTTTGGTTCTTTTTATCTTTCTACATATGAGGGAGAAAAACTCCCTGAGCTTATCAACATTCTTCATTTGAAGAATTTCTATGCTTAATGATCTCATTGATCAACACTTGTACCTATCTTATTATTGTGAAAATAAAATAGGGAGGTGTGAGTAATTAAGGCCAATTGGCACACTCAGCTACCCAAACCAACATGCAAGAGTTAACATAACAAAATCAAATACAAAAGAGAAAAGAAAGAGAGAGAGAGAGAGAGAGAGAGAGAGAGAGAGAGAGAGAGAGAGAGAGAGAGAGAGAGAGATTAATATTATTTATTGATTCATGAAAATATCATCATACGTGCCCAAATATAAGGCTTTATGGGTTATGGATAGATACAAAATACATTCAAATCCAAGATCTAGCTTCAAGTCCAAATTTCTAGACACATGCTTTCAATTTCCTATCCTCCTTATATCATCTCTATTCCTTCAAAGTGGATCAATAATAATCCCTAAAGACTTCACCACAACCCCTAATTATACCTATATAAGCCACAAGTTGGCCTAGAATGCTAAGAACTAAATAAACCTATCATTGAATAATTGAAGAGCCACAAGTCGGCCTCCAAAAAAAATTAAATGTCCAAAAATTGATACCTGAGAAAAATTGTGATATTTCCTAGCCCTGAATGAATTAGAACTTGTGCTTTGAATTAATGCTAGTAATTTAGGTCCTATATAATCCCTTAAGGGCACAAAGGATGATTCAATAAGGATAAGTGAATATCCATTCTAAAAGTTAAGCATAGAAACCCACCACATAAACTAACATAAATTGATACTCCAGGAGAATTGCCATATTTCCCAACTTATAATGAATTAGGACTTTTTCCTTTGGTGGAAGGGATTAATCTAGGTCTTATTCAATACTTGAAATTTTTAGCCTCTAACTCATTGTGAAAAATTAGTTACATAGCCCGAAATAGGCACCTAGAAACCAAAAAAAATAGCTCTAGTAGCAAGGTAAAAATGACTCATACCTTAACATGATAACTCCAATCTCTTTGCACGCATAGGAAAAGGTTCCTAAGTGTGTCTCCAATGATTGGAAAATACTAAAAGTGTAAAAATTCAAGACATTATAACTTGAAAAAAGTAGAAAAAATTAAAAACATACAGGATAGCAATGCAACCCAGGATGCTCCTAAATTAGACAACCAGGGTTAGAAGAAATGATTCTCCTAAATCATTGAGATGTCACAACTTGAGCTGAATCCAACTTAGATTGAGAAATCCATGAAGCATCTTCCATAGGTCTATTCTTCCAATTCACTAGATATTCATAATAATCTTTTCCCCTCATGCTCTTACCAACTCTCTAATACAATATTTGTTCAACTTCTTCAATATGCTTCTTAGGATAATCCTCTAATAAAAAAAAATCATCATCTAATTCATGATACTTGTATAAATTAACAACATTGAATATAGGGGATATATCCATGTCATCAGGTAACTCAATTTCATAAGCATTTCCATTATCAAACTTCTTCATCTTTAGCTTACTATATGTTCTAACAGGATATCTTCCTTTCTTAAAATGAACCATCACCTCATCACCAATTTAAAAATCATGATGTTCCTAGACTTATCAACATTCTCCTTATACTTGTAATTATATTTTTCTACCCTCAAATTCACTTCCCTATGTAAAGATTCCATAAAATCAGCAAATTCTTCTCCTACAACTCTTCTCTTTTCTTCACCAGCAACATCTCTCAAATCTAATATACCTCTAGGCTACATTCCAATAACAATCTCAAAAGGTGTCTTCCTATACTCCTATTCATAGAATTATTAGATGAAAATTCAACTTTTGCCAATACCAACTCCCAATTACTTGGCTCATTCCTAACTAAACATCTCAAAAAATTACCCAAGCTTCTATTCAATTTGTCAATCTGTCTGTGGATGGAATGTAGAACAAAACTTCAAGTCAATACCCATCTTCTTCCACAAAGTCTTCCAAAAATAACCAAAAAACTTACTATCTCTATTAGAAATAATACTTCTTGGTACTCCATGCAATCTCACAATCCTAGCATCTGATGTCTTCTTACATGGTATGAAAAGAGCCATCTTAGAAAATCTATCCACTACAACAAATATGGAATCATACCCCTTCACTATCTTACGTAATCCAAGAACAAAATCCATACTGATGTCACACCAAGGTTTCTCAGGAATAGTAATAGGTGTATACAAGCTAATATTTTGACTTACTCCTTTTGCAACTTGAAAAACTCCATAACTCTTTACAAATTTGTGAACATCCTTATACCTTTGTGGCCAATAATACTTATCCTTTAGCAAACTCAGTGTCTTACCAATTCAAAAATTTCTAGCCAATCCACCACTATGTTTTTCCTTAATCAAATTCAACCTCATAGAACCTCTAGAAATATACAACTGAATACCTTTGAACAACATACCTTCTTGAATGAAATACTCATCTTATGTGATCTATTAAATTTGGTGCTCTACACTCTCTCCATGCCTCAAAAAAATAAGGGTTAGTATCATACAATCTTTAATTTCATCAAAACCAAGAACTTTAACCTTCATCTTAGTCAATAAAGAACATCTTCTGCTCAATGCATCAACAACTTTGCTAGTAACTCCACTCTTATGCTTAATCACAAATGTAAAACTATGTAAGTACTCAACCCACTTCATATGTCTCTCATTCAATTTATGTTGACTTCCCAAGTATTGTAAAGCTTTATGATCAGTAAAATTCCTTAGAAATCAAATAATATCTCCACTTTTTCATGCTTGGAAAATCACATAAAATTCTTGATCATACATAGAATACTCGCTTTTAGCATCATTCAAATTTTCACTAAAGAAAGCAATAGGTTTATCTTCTTGACTTAATATGGCTTCTATTGCACTACCACTTGCATCACATTCAACTTGAAATAATTTGTTGAAATTAGGTAAATCCAATATAGGTAACTCAATAACTTTTTGTTTCAATGTCTCAAAACTCTTATTAGCTCCATGTGTCTACTTGAATTCCTTTTTATCTCCTCTCATTGTCTTCATCATAGCATTACAAACAAAACTAAAATTTCTTATGAAATTTTATGTAGAAACTAAACAAACCATGAAATAATCTTACCTCACCCACATTCTCAGATGTAGGCCACTCCAAAATTGCTTTAACCTTCTTAGGATCCATCTTCAAACCATTAGCTGAAATCACAAATCCCAAATACACAATCTTCTCTTTCATAAAAGAACACTTTTTCAAATCAATCATCAACTTATCCTCCTTTAATCTCTAAAATACTTGTCTAATATAATCAAGATGTTCTTCCTTAATCTTACTAAATATCAAAATGTCATCCAAATAAATAATCACAAAGTTACACAAAAATCTTTTTAGAACTTCATTCATCAACCTCATGAAGGTACTAGGTGCATTAGTCAAACCAAAAGACATAACTAACCATTCATAAAACAATCTTTTGTCTTGTAAGCAGTCTTCCATTCATCATCATCTCTAATTCTAATATGATGATAGCCATCCTTTAAGTCAATCTTGGTAAAATACTTTTCTCCACTCAAACAATCCATAATGTCATCCATCCTCGAGATAGGAAACCTATATTTCACTTTAATCTTGTTAATAGCTTTGGAATCAATACAAATTCTCCATTCTCCATTCTTTTTAGGTGCTAATACAATAGGTATAGTGCATGGAGTCAAACTTTCTTTGATCAAACCTTTCTACAACAACTCATGCACTTGTCTATTAAGTTCCTCATTCTTTGTAGGTGTCAATATATATGGTTCTTTGTTTGGAAAACTAGCTCTAGGAATTAGATCCATACAATGACTTATACTTCTCATTAGAGGTAAATCATCAAGTATATCCTCTACAAAAATCTCTTTATACTCATTCAACAATTCTGCAATTTCTTCTAGTACTCAGCTACCACTATCTACTATCACTTGGTCATTACTAGCTTATGCTACTCAGTCATTACTGCCAACACTTGGTCCTCTAGGAATTATAATAGAACAAAATTTATTCTTCTTTAATTTCTTTTCAAATTTCTTTCCATTAATCATGCAAATTTTTATTGTAGTACAACTAACCTCATCTGGACTTTCAATCAAAGGTAGTAATATTTGCTTCTTCCCATTTACCCAAAGAGTTTATTGATTCAATCTTCCATAAAATACAAAATATCTATCATATTTCCAAGGTTTACCCAACAAAATATGACAACAATCTATATGCATAATATCACACAACACTACATCAAAGTAATGTCCAATCTTGAACTTCACAATACATTGCTCACTTACTAATATCTTATGCTCATCTTTGATGCATGAAACATGACATGGTTTGGGATGTTTCAACATCTACAATTGCAACTTTGTAACCAACTCTTCTAATGCTAAATTTGTAGAACTTTTACTCTCAATGATCACTTTGCAACATTTTCTATCCATCTTACATCTGGTCTTGAAAAGACTTCTTCTCAAAATAGGTTCCTCATTACTTCCCTTATTACATAAGGTTCTTCTCACCATTAGATTTTCTCCAGACTTAGGTCCACTTGGTGAACTCTCAATGTCTCCTTGAATCAAAAAATTTATATTATTCTACCCACTTTCACAAGATCTACATTCAAAAGATCTATGCCCTTCTTTACCACATCTAAAACAATTACCACAAAAACTACCTCTAGAATATGAATTACTTCTTCCTAGGTAAGAACTAGTACCTCCTCAATAAGGACTACCATCTTTTCATTCGGTCTTGTCTTTATCATCATTCTTCCATTCAGATTTTTCTCTATCATGCACAAAGCTATTAGAACTTCCACTGTCAATGATCACTTTGCAACATTTTCCAACCATCTTACATCTGGTCTTGAAAGGACTTCTTCTCAAAATAGGTTCCTCACACTTCCCTTATTATGTAAGGTTCTTCTCACCATTATATTTTCTCCAACCTCAAGTCCACTTGGTGAACTCTCAATATCTCCTTGAATCACAAAATTTATATTATTTTGCCCACTTTTAGAAGATATACATTCAAAAGATCTATGCCCTTCTTTACCACATCTAAAATAATTACCATGAATACTATCTTTAGAATATGAATTACCTCTTCCTCGGTAAGAATCAACACCTCTTTGGTAAGAACTACCACCTTTCCATTCAATCTTGCCTTTATTATCATTCTTCCATCCAGATTTTTCTCTATTATGCACATAATTGTTAGATCTATCACCTTCACCATAAGATCTTCCTCTGCCTCTCTGAAATCTAACACCTCTACCTCTTTGTCTTTATTCATGCTTCTTTGTTAAGATCTCCTCAACTTTCAAGGCATATTGATATGCTTCTCCCACACTTTCCAATTTCACAAAACTTATTTCATCTTGAATTCCAGATCTCAATCCATTTAAATTTCTTGCAATTTTCTCAACATCATCATCCACATGTCCAGATCTGATGTCCTTTTGTCTCAAATTTTGCATCTTTCTCAACAAGCTAACTTGGTGATCAACAAGAAGCAATTTGTTCTTTACCTTGTTCACCATCTTCAGCCAAGTTTTGATCTTTTCCTTTCCTCACCTTTGTCTATTAGTTTACAAATGCTCCCACCATAGTGAAGCATGACCTTTCAACCTAGTAACTACAATCTTCACCTTCTTATTATTAAGAGTGTTTTCATACTCAAAGAACTTCTTCATATTTGAGATCCAATCTAACACAACATTGGTATCCAATTTTCCATCATAAGGAACTACTTCTATATTAGGCTTTGAATTTTTCCTAGACAACACTCTCAAAAACCTTGCTTCATCTTGGTCTTCTTTAGGTTTTGGATTAGGGTTTGGTGCTACTGCTTCATCATCACTTACATCATCAAGATGTGCTCCTCTTCTCTAGACTATCTCCACAACATCTAATCTGGCTACAATTTGTCTCAATGTATCTAATATTGTATTATCAACATTTCCTCTATCACAAATCATCTTTATAGATAAGGTTGCACCAAGATCATAACCCTCTACAAGTTATAGGTCAGATCCATAGATCTACAACCCTACAACCAAATCTAAATCAGAATTCTACATAATCCAAATTCTTAGTAAAAACTACCTCACACTTTAGTTATTTTCTTGCATACTCAAGAACAACTGAGCTTTGATACCACCTGATAAAGGGAGGTGTGAGTAACTAATGCCAATTGGCACACTCAGCTACCCAAACCACCATGCAAGAGTTAACAAAATAGAAAAAAAAAAGAAAAAGAACAACACCATGGAGAGAGACAGAATAATATTATTTATTGATTTATAAAAATATCATCATACATATGCAATTGTAAGGTCTTCTAGGTTAGAGCCAAACAAAATACATTCAAATCCAAGATCTAGCTTCAAGTTTGGATTTCCTAACACATATGCTTTCAATTTCCTATCCTCCTTCTATCATCTCTATTCCTTCAAGATGGATCAATAATGATCCCTAAAGACTTCACCACAACCCCTACTTATACCAATCTAAGCCACAAGTTGGCCTCCAATAGAAATTAAATGTTCAAAAATTGATACCTAAGAAAAATTGCGATATCACCTAGCCTTAGTTGAATTATAAATTGTGCTTTGAACTAAAGGTAGTACTTTAGGTCCTCTACAACCCCTTAAGGGCACACAAGCTGATTTACTAAGGATATCTACACATCCATCCCAAAAATTAAGCATAAAAACCCATTGCAAACTGCCAAAAATTGATACTCCAAGAGGATTGCCATATCTCTAAACTCATAATGAATTAGGAGTTGTGCCTTTGATAAACTGGATTACTCTAGGTCCTCTTCAATACCTGAAATTTTCAACCTCTAACTAATTGCATAGAATTAATTAGATAGCCCACAATAGGGACCCATAAACTAGAAAAACATAGCTTCAAAAACAAGGTAAAAATGGCTCAAACATTAACATGATAACTCCAATCTCTTTGCACACATAGGACAAGGTTCCCCAATGTGTCTCCAATGCTTGGCAAGTACTGAAAGCTTGGCAATGCAAGACATTGCAACTCAACAAAACTAGGAAAAACTAAAAACATGCAGGATAGCAGTGCAACCTTGGATGCTCCTACATTAGAAAAAATCCAAAAAAATCACATATGATGCTGAAAAATTCCTAAAAAGTAGAAAAAATCCTTTAAAAAATGATCATCTTAGTGAAAACCTAGCAATAGGTGCTTTGATGTATCACCAAAAAATGAAACATCACAAAAAAAAATCATAAAAAGTCCTAAAAATAAAAATAAAAAAATCTTTCCAAGTGGTGAAAACAAAATAGGTGCTACTTGAGACCCTTGCATCCATATCTATCATTATCTTGCTTTGCACTCACAAACCATTCATCTCACATTGATTTTCCTTACCTAGCTTGGAACTAACTCTCATCTAGGGCTAGGGGACATAAACTATATAAGCTCATCATGGTCTCCTTGTTACATTGTTGTTTCTTTTGCAACTCACTCAATAGTGTTTTTGAACACTTCCCTAGACATTGGATGTTTTCAACACTTCTAGAATACTTTGGATATAGTTTAGGATGTTGTGATACTCCATGTTGGTAGACTTGAATCCTAAGGAGAAAATCATGTGACTTCCACACATACACTTAAACATAAAAAATGGTTGAGAGTTGTTGGCTTATTTTTTCTTTTTGTGTTGTCTATGATAATTTATTTTCTAATTGTTCTACCTAATAGTCTCTCAAGGATATCATGAACTAAAGGACTGGGGACTAGGGCATGTTTTCCTTTGATTCCTGTTTGTGGGTATGCTTTTTAGATATTAGGTTCCTTGAGCATCCTTATCATCCCACTTGACACTTTAGATCTTCAAATTTATCATCCTTGTCTATTTTTTCAAGTGCTTGCTTATGGCCATTTTGACATTTTTTTGTCTTGATGCAAGCATAACCAATGTACATGAAACTTAGGGAATCTAACTGCACTATCATCTTGACCTTTATATATTTGATGCATAAGTTGGGTTCCCACATACCTATGTAGTATAAATAATATTCATATTCTCATAGTTAAGCTAGTGATGATTGTACCATATTCAGATGCACCTAATGAAGCCCAATGATACAAACTAGGACCTACTTATATAACCCTTTTGATTGCACCTTTGCATACTAGTTTACATTTTAGGGTTCACTATAATTTAATTTTTTATTTTAATGTTAAGAGTCTCTTCTTTACCTTTCATAGACATGTCATCTAACTATGTTTATTTCCTCTCACTTCTCCTTGATCATATCTTGTCATCTCCTATTGGATTTTTCTCACCTCTTTTTATATATTGTCATCAAAAGGGGTTAATCTTATAATCACATATATTCTATCAAAGTGCTAAGTTTTCAAGTCATGAGTCATATCATCACATAGATCTAAACCTATGAGAAAGAAACATTGAAATACATCCATGAGAATATTTATATAAGATAGGAATACATGAACATGAGCATACATACCAAAATCATATGGAAACACAAACATAAGTGTTGAAACATAGAGATACATCCATCACATAAACATAAAAGAGACAATTACACAACTCTAAATCCAAAATCTAGAATTTCATATATAAATGGTGGAATTTCGAGTCTCTATACAACATGAGTACAAAATCTAGATGAATGTCTCAATAATGATATATCAAAACTGTAATAATGACATAAATCCTATGATGGAACTAAGATAATTACCTCCCTCCTAAGTTTGATGTAGTTGAGGAGGAGGTGTCTGGGTCCTATTTGGTAGCTATGTTGCTCCCTCTGATCTACCCTCTCTCTTAGAGTATTGGGTATCTGTTGCTCTAAGGTAGTGCTACTATATAAGTACCATAATAGTATGTCACACATGCTCCATACCTCTCTAAATATATTCTCACTCTAGCTAGGTCAACCTCTATGACTCTTTATCTCTCTCCTGGTCGTTGGCTCTAATATTTGATAACTACTGCTCCCTCACATCTATAGTGATCTATGGCTACTAAATCTCTACCTCCAATACTATGATCATTTGGTCCCTTGAATCCTCACCCTAGGTACTCTAGGTGGTTCCTACTATTTTTCTCTCTTCCTCTCTACTTAAGGTTATTTTATTAGCCTCTCTCCATTTGTAGGTACCTCCTTCTTCTCCACATCATCCTCTCTAGCTTTGCTCCTTGATCTAATGTGGCTACTAGATAGACCTCTAGAGCCACTAGGTCAATCTCTTCCTCTCCCACCTCTCCCCTCATCTCCCCCCATCTTCTCCATATCCTCCATCATCACCATCATACCCACCTTTCTGATCATCTCCTAGTAGGGTATTAGGAACCATAAACTATGGGAATGACTATCTCCTCATCTCTCTAACATAATTTTGAGAGATGCCTACATTTGATACTACTAAGAAATTATCCCTCATTTTGTACTATAATCAATATGTCTTATGTAGAAACATTATGCAACTCTAGATGGGTAGCCATCCCATATTATCCTCCTACAAACTTGCATACATAGTCATCTTTGTAGGGACCCACTGGCTCAACCCAAACTACCTCCATACATGACTAATAATTGTATCATCTTAAAATGGAAGCACTTTCGTGCTAAGAGTGTTTATCCCTTTGAGTAAGTGGTTTGGGGTCATGTCAACCACCTTGATTAGGTTTGTATGGATCTAGTTATTTCCCCCTTATTTTTCTTTTCTCTCTATGTTTCCAGTCCCTTTTCCACTTTCTTTCTACATCTTTCTAGCATTCTAGATTGACATCTAAAGATGTTTGACCTTAAGGTCAAGGTCAACCTATTAGATTGTGGGGACTGATTAGGAAAGTACTATACATACTTCATAATTAGTGGGGTTCAGGGCATCACCCCGAAATTTTTTTTTTGGGTACTATTCATAGATTTTCCATTCGTAGATTTGACACTAAAGTTATGGCTAATTTATGGCTGACATGTTATAACCTTAAAGCGGTTTAATACTTGTATAAAAGGGCTTAGGGTTAGGTATTGTTTCATAGTGTGATGCAAAATTGGTTCTTGCGGCAGTATTGAGCTATAAGGGATTATAGATTATAATCAGGTTGTAATCATTGGATTGTAATAAGGTTGGACTTGCTATTTAGTGGACGTAGCCAAGGGATTGGGTGAACCATGCTAAATCTTGATGTCTTATGTTCATTTCTATGTGATCTATTATTTTTCTACTATTGGTTATATTTGCATGTAGTTTTTACTTATGTTTGTGGTTTTATCCTAACACAACCTAGACCCTAACCTAGGTCAAGGATGACCTCAACCTTGACCTAGGTTAGAGTCAACCTCAAACTTGACCCAAGATCCAAATTTCAAGGTTCCATGATTTCCATATGTCATGTTTTAAAAATAATTATTTTCCCACTTTCAGGTTGGCTATGTTGGTCTCTGAAATGGTAACGTCTTAAATTGCATTTAATTTAGGTCCATTTCTAGGGTTAAGGCTAATTGGGATTTATTTCTCTAATGTTGGCCTCTCTAGAATTTTGTACCCTAGATCACTATATAATTAGGAAGCTTCCTCCTCTCATTTTCTACACAAGATAATAATGCACATTATGATATCAAAAAATCTATTATTTGCAAGATCAAGAAAGCATTTCATCAAGAATTTTCAAGGAAGCATCCAAGCCATTGTCTCCATTAAAGTTCTCAATTGAAGATTAAGAATTCAAGAATTCAAGATTCATCATTCACCCTAGATCTAACCATCATGGTGGTGTGATCTTCCTTCAAAATCCTTTGTTCATCTTTAAGATCTATGCATTCTTCTCTCAAGGTGGATTCCAAGCATACAATCAAGAGGTTTTGATTTACATTTGCTAATGTTATGTTCAAGCTTTCATATCAACACACTTGTTTACACTTGAAATATAATTTCATATCTATCAAATATCATAGCTTCATTGTTAGAATCACTTCTACAACTTGCTATCATTCTCTATTTATATTCCATTATTGAGGTTGATTCAAAAATTAGGTTTGACTAGGGCAAACCCCTCATCCAAACTACAAAACCAATTTTCTTGTAGGTACAGGTACATGAAAATAAATATCAGTTTAAATTTTGAGTATCCTTTTCATTGAACTTTTGGGATCCACAAACAAGATTTTTGTCAAAGAAGTGTAGGTCAAGGTCAAATTTCTCAAGTCATAGATCATCTTCAACCTAGGGTAATATTGTGCCCCACTTTCTAGGTCAAGGTTGACCTACCCTTAAAAGGACAAAAGTTTTCTAGGTTTTCTCTATCTCAGTATTTCTAGTCCAGAGCAGGTTGCAAAATTTCCCAAGGTTGTACATAGGCATCAAAAAATAGGTATTTCCAAATTAATTCCATCATGAGGTATGTATCTTATCTTGTCTAATTTCAAGCATTTCTAGATTTACATTACTTATTTAATTTCAACTCAAAATACAAATGAATAGTGGGAAATGTTAGATGCATTATTAAAGCTCCATTTTTCCATTATTCAATAACAAATCTCTCCACTATCCCAAGATTTCTTCCTACTAGTGGTCAACTATAGAACATATAACCTAGCTCATCCCGAGCCTTTTGCTAGCCCTCACACCTAATGTATGGTCTCCATTCAAAGGAGGTAATATCATCTAATATTTTTCTATAAAAGGAAACATCCCCGCTATTGCGTTGCACTATAAACCTGGATTATCTATATATGAAGGGATACCCCCTCTTTCATGGTTACACTCTAAACTATATCACTATGATATGGTCCTATGTACACTTACACAAAAATGGCCCTACAAACTCAATTCCTCCCCAACTTGTATATGATCTCATATAGCTCATGGTACATATTTTCCAATATGGCAGGACCCCATGCCATCCATCTTGACCTCCCCATGCAATCCATTACTAGTTTCCCCCATCCACATGTGAACCCTTATCAACTCCTCTCAATAATTAATGCTTGTTTGATCAGGGAGTATACATTTCATACCACTGAAAACTACTCACCAAATTGTGCTATCATAAGATCCCAACCTATGTATCCATCCAACAAATTAACATCTCTGAACACCTCTCTGGTCTACTAGGGACTAATAAAAATACATATGTGACACACAATATTAATATTTCAACATTGATATCAATAAAGCTAAGTAAAATGCTCATTTAAATTATAGGATCGATGTAGGGTTCAACTTCAAGGAAGTGGTATGAATCCTCAACTTTGATGGTGGCCTCTTTAGTGGAAATATTGAACATGTTATTCTCATTGTGCCACCTCCCTACCAATTCTATCAATAGGCCATGGTTTTATCGGTTATGGGGCAACTTAAATAAACCTTCAAAACCCATGGCCCTTAGTATAACTCTCTTATCATCATCTAGCCAAGGCACAATTCTTAGTTCCACCACTTGAGGTACCCTAATCATAAGTGCTAGAATTAACTTCTATATAGAAAAATAAACAAACACATAAGTATCTATTAGATGAGAATTAGAATGAAACTAAAAATATCACAACTCATCTATACAAGAAAATAGCTAATTCCTAAAATCAACATATGATACAAATTGCACATTAACTTCATTAAGAGGCTAAACAAGTATTGTACAATACTTTTCTCTATACTCATACAATACTTTGTGTTGGTATGATACTTTGTTAGGTATCATACAAAATATGGGTGGGTCCAATATGATAATTCTCATAATATGAGTATGATACTATTTCTATATCAGATATATCATACACTAGTTTCTATAATAATGATATGATACTTAGAGGGCTAATTTCTATTGGCCTACTATCAAAAAAAATGTCATGTATTATGCTAAGTCCTACAAAAAGTGTCAACTACATGGAAATTTGATTCATGCTCCTAGATGTGAATTGATACCTTGTATCATGCATTAGCCTTTTCAATAGTAGGCCTTTGATCTAGTTGAAAAATCTCATCCTACCTCTTCAAGTGGACACACCATTTATCACCAATACTATTGAATACTTCACTCAATGGGTTGAAGTTGTTTCACTTTCAATTGCTACTAGGAAACATTTTGCTTCCTTCATATTAAGCCACACCATTTTCACTATGACATTCCCTCCTCTATAGTCACTAATAACTGAGGAAATTTTAAAAATAAGGATCTTAGACAATTGTGTAACAAGTTCAAGATTAAAAAACATTAGCCCTCTATCTACTACCCTTAAGGGAATGGTCAATTTGTAGCTTCAAACAAGACATTTCTTATAATTCTGCATAGAATTGTACAAACATCTGGGAGAGATTGGCATCTGCAAATCAATCTTGCACTATGGGCTTATAGGAATACCATACACAAACCTACTAGGGCTACACCTTTTAATCTGGTGTATGGTTCCAAGGTTATTTTACCACTTAAGGTTGAGAATCATTCTATGTGAGTCTCCTTGAAAGGGCTAATTACTAATGAAGACTATAGAGCTATGAGGATAGATGAGCTTGAAGTCATAGATGAACAACATAAGGCTACTTTTGATCATATGAGATCACATTAGAAACAAATGTCAACTAGCTACAATAAGAAATTTCATCTTAGGGAATTTCAAGTTGATGATCTTTTACTTAGAGAAAACCCAAAAAATCAATAGAATAGAGAATAGAAGGGAAAGTTTGAACCTAATTGGTTGGGTCCTTATATAATCATTGCTTTTGATTAGATAAATAGGTTTTACAGGGAACCTAAAACCCAATAGTTAAAATATAAAAGGCTGATAATAAGCATGAAAGCCTAGCCAAAAAAGTATGAGTTCAAAGGCTGATAATAAGCATAAAGCCTAGCCAAAAAGTAGAGTTATGAGAAAAGACTAGGAAAAAAGACAAGCAAAACCATGGCTTAGAGCCAGAACAAAAAGTCAAAAGACAACAAGAAACAAAAGAACATGCGAGAGTTATTCCTCATTCTTTCGCTCCAGCTCTTGCATAACCTGAGCAGCCTCGAAGGCCAGTTGATTCTCCTCCGCTTCTAGCTATTGCACCCTTTGGTTCCCCTGGTCTTGATCAAGAATGGTAATATCCTTTGTAGAGTCATCCTCCATTTTGGCTTCATCCCTATCTTTTCCTTCCTCATCATCCTGCATTTCTCTATCTTTAATCCAGCCCATAAGAGAGATGATGTTATTGTTAATGGAGCTTAACAAAGAGAACATCTGATTCACTAGGTTGTGATTGTAGTTCTCCAGGTTATGTATCCTTTTTTCTTCCACACTGAGCCTGTCAGCTGAATTTTTCCTCCTATTAGCATCCATCCCTTTCCTTATTGTCTCAAAATGTTTCACTTGATCTTTGACCTCCTCTAGCTTGTGGAAAATCCATTTGATTGATCTAAAATTGTCAATCATATTGTTATGAGCATTATTCAGGAGGTTCATCCCTGTCTCCCTGGCTCTGTCCAAAATAGTCACAATCATTGGGTCAATGAGTTCTTCTAGCTGCTGTTCTTCTTAATTTTCTACCAAGATTTGCAGATTCATGGCCTCCCTAAAGATGCCCATCTTTGAAGTCTTGATATTGAAGTTTATCCAAGCTTTCCTCCTATCATTGGTCTACACTTCCCCTTCCACATAACCAACTTTCTCCTCTTTTTTCTCCTCAAGTTGGAGATGGATAGGAGATAGGGGCAGCACAGACGCTTCCTCAAACTAAGAGCACACTTCCTCCAAACTCTCCCTCTTGCGTTTCTTCCTTCCACTTTCCTCCTTAATTTCCTCCTGTGTATCCTTAACCACCTCCTCAGACTCTGGCTCCTTTTCATCATCATTTTCTCCCTCAGCCTTCTCAAGAGGCTTCTGGCCAAGATCCCTAGGGCTTTTTCTGCTAGGGGTAATGGGGGAGGGCAATTTTTTAGCATGGTAAGTTGCTGCTTTCCTTGAAGAAGAGATCCCCCCTTTCTAAGAGTTGAGGCTCTATATTTCATCCAAGTTAGAGGAGTAACTAGAACTACTAGACTTCACATTCTCTACTTGAGGGGGAGTGATACTTATAGTCTAAGCCTTGAAGTGCTCATGGATAAGCAACAGCAACCCCTCGTGTAGAGCTGGGTTTGCGATGGGCTTCTTTTTGAAGCTGTCCACCACCTTGCTCATAGAGGTTAACAGATAATAAGGAAAGAAAATTTTGGCATTGTACCAAAAATGATTCAATATAACAAAGTGGTGGGTATGAGCTCTATCAAACCTAGGGTCCAAAGTGATGTACTCAATAACAACTTTCAGAACATACCTCCACCACTTCTTCATGGAGTTGAGGACATAGTAGGTGTCAATATTTTTTAGTGCCTTCAATTCCTTCTCACTCTCCACAAAGTCCTTAACCGCATTGGCCGAGAGCTTCTTATCCCTGAAGAATTTAAAACCCTCAATAGGGATTTTGGTGATAGTCGCAATCACCTCCTCCATTATCTAGAAGTAGACACCATTCACCTTCACCCTGCCATCCTTCCAGGACCCCACCATAATTTTGGTCACCTCTTGATCCAATCCATGTAGCTTCATGATATAATTGGTAACCCTACCCTCTTCAAGATTTTCCCACACTCTTGGCCTACTTCTCCATTTCTCAAAATCTCCCATTGGCTCCTTTCTACATCTCTCACCTACCATTTTCGTACACTGCACACCCTCTTTACTCATGTGCTCTTCACTCTATGACTAAAATGGACCTCTACGAGTTAGCAATGAACAAAGAATAATAACCTTGCTATTGCCCTAGAAGCGATTGCGAAAAAAAACCCACCAAGCATGTCGATTAATCAATAATGGAAAACTACATTTATGATTTCCCATGCTTCCATCTTGAAAAGTACCTTATATAATCATTGTTACTTTTGACTTTAGTTCTTATTAAATTTCTACACTAGAGGGAGAGTAACTCATTGAGCCCATCAACATCCTTCATTTAAAGAAGGTTTATGCTTAGTTCTCTCACTCCTCAACAATTGTACCTATCCTATGATTGTGAAAAAAATCCAAAAAAGCCACAAATGAAGCTGAAAAAATCCTAAAAAGTACAAAAAATCCTTAAAAAATGATCATCTTAGTGAAAACCTAGCAATAGGCACTTTGATGTATCACCAAAAAATAAAATATCTCAAAAAACAAAAATCATAAAAAATCCTCAAAAAAACCAAAAAAATCTTTGCAAGTGGAGAAAACCTAGAAATAGGCACTACTTGAGACCCTTGTATCCATGTCTATTAGTATCTTGCTTTGTGCTCACAAACCATTCATCTCACATTGCATTTCCTTGCCTAGCTTGGAACTAACTCTCGTCTAGGTCTGGGGGCACAAATTGTATAAGCTTATTAGGGTCTCCTTATTACGTTGGTATTTCTTGGGAAACTTCTCAATGGTGTTTTTAAATACTTCCTTAGACATTGAGTGTTTTTCAACACTTATCAAATACTTTGGCTATAGTCTAGGATGTTGTGATACTCCTCATTAGTAGACTTGAGTCCTAAGGAGACAATAATGTGACTTCCACACATACACTTAAACATTACAACTAGTTAAGACTTGTGTGCTTATTTTTATTTGTGTGATGTCTTTGATTATTTCTTTGCTAATTATACTACCTAATAGTCTGTCAAGGATATCATAAACTAGAGGACTAGTGGAAGGGGGCATGTTTTCCTTTGATTCCTTTCTATGGGTGTGCCTTTTAGATCTTAGATACTTTGAGCATCTTGCTCATCCCACTTGATATTTAATATCTTCAAGCTTATCATCCTTGTCTATTTTTTTCAAGTGTGTGCTTATGGCCATTTTGAAATTTTTTATCTTAATGCAACCATAACCAAGCAACATGATACCTAGGGAATCTAACTCCACTATCATCTTGATCTTTATATCTTTGATACATAATTTGGATTCTCATATACCTATATGGTATAGATCACATTCATATCCTCATAGTTAAGCTAGTGATTATTATATGATCTTTTGATGTACCAAATGAGGCTCAATGATAAAAAAAAATAGGACCTAATTATATAACCCTTACAATTGCACCTTTTCTTACTAGTTTTCATTTTAGGGTTTGATGGCCTACATTTTCACCTTTCTAAAATTCTAAGAGTCTACTATGAAAATCTAGGTTAAATTGTTGAAATTAGGGTTTCAATTTTCCTATTGCAAAGGCCTTTTTAGAAAAGCCCTAATTTCATGTCTATATACATTATCTTCATAATTTAAAATTTTTGTTTTAAATTTATATGCTATAGGTTTTCCCACTTTAATAGAAACATTATAATATTGAGTGGCAAAGTTGCAAATGTAGCTTCATTGTTTCATCTTTGACCTTTTAAGCCTTAGTCCCTTTTAAGTCATGATGATACGATGTGGTTTATTGCAAAGAATTTGTGACTTCTTAGTGGTTAACTATAAACAACCAATTTAATCAATGAAAGCATGACACTATTAGCTAGAAATTTTTTGTAGTATCTCCATAGTAAATTGAGATGGTATGGCTTGACTAGTGATGGTGCAAAAGGCCTTTTCACAATAGATCTATCCAATATTATAATGGCTTGTAAACATGTGATGTGGAGCAATTTGGATAGTACATTGTGATACAATAAAAGCGATTAAGTGACAAAGTAGAGAGTGATGTGAGAGTAACCCTTGACACTACTTTGTGGCTTAAAACTCTAAGAATTAATGTTGCAGAGAGATGTGGAGACTTACCTTGATCATGGGTTCCCATGGTTATGATTATGGTTTAAAAAAATAACTACAAAGTAGAAAAATAGCGAACATGATGTGAAGCCTATTTCGCACTAGATCTTGCCATGAAAGGCATGGAGAAAATTAACAATCACAAAGGAGAGACAAAGTTGAGCTAGTAGTGTTCACCACTTCTTTAAGTATTTTGAAGGCATGAAAATAAGTGGTGAAACTATGAACACCTAATTATTTAACCATAATGCCGCTTCAATGGTCAAAAATGCTAATTCTACCATTGAATGAAGAATAAGAGATCAAATATGTTTGTAACTTCATGTTATTGAGAATGTGGTCAAGAAAAGCACTCAAGAACCAATGATGTGCTTAAATGACATTAAGATTATTGTTGAAGCCTAATCTTATAGCTAGGAATACAAGGTAAGAAAAGGGCTATGAAGCAGTGGTGAAATGATGCTAAAAGCATTTACCACTTCATGTAGCCAAAATGTTACATGTAAAGGAGAGTTGAAAACTAGTGATAGAGGGTTTTGCACCATCACAGGTTAGAAAAATGGTTAGGTGTCAAACCTTGTGATGTTGCAAAACACTCATTTTTCCAAGGGTTTGCACTATCATGGCTTAAAGTGAATGACTACTAATAGTTGGTGAGAACCAAAGATAAAGAAGGAAAATGGATACCCTTATTTTGCAAAATGCTTGAGATATAAAGTACTATATGGAAAAAATGGTAAAGTTTAAATATTTTACTAGTAGTATGAGTGTTGTAAAACATGAATGTGATAGTTTTCTAAAAAATTAAAAGATTTCATGCATGTCTTCCTTAAACACCATTAACTCTATTTTAAGCTCAAGCACCATTAAAAATGTGATGTAATAGAATTATTGGCACTAGTATTCATAGAGTTCATTATTGAGGAGAAGCTTATGCACATATTTGATTAAAGAACTAATTTGTAGAGAAGTGCTTGAGATTTTGAATTAAGAGGATATGACACAAGAAGAAGGGAAGATAATTGATCAGGTGAACATTGAGGAATCTCATCCCAGTCCTTGTCTTTATTGATGAGTGGGTTTACTTTATGAAAGGATCATCAAATGCCCAATTTGCAAATTTGCATATCTTAAGAGACCTTACAATTTTTGCAGGGATGCAAAGGTGCTCGAGATTAATGGAAATGAGTTATTTTGGTTTTTCTATAACAACGAATAATGTGAGCCTCCCATTTTGAATCCATTAAATATAAATTTGGCTAAGATGATTATGCTAGAAGTCATTGTGGATGTAGACCTTGTGAATTCCTTAATTAAGGCATATAATCATGTGACTCACAGATTCCATATAAAGGATAAAAGTGTCTTGTGTACATTAGACATGAAGACGTTCATATAAGTCTTTGACCTAGGAGGAGTTGTGACTCAAAATATTGAACATGACAAGCTTGATGAGATTTCTAGAAGTCAAAAGAGTTTCTTTACTGGCAAAGTTATGAGGAGACACATTCCTAAGTCTAGAAAGGAGAATGGTGAAATTCCCAAGAAAATAGGAGACCTCATGCCCCTAGAATTTTTTAGAAGACACTTTTAGTATACTATCTTTGGATTGTACAAGGTGACAGGGTTGGATGGAACCATGAATGCTCCCGGTATGACTTTGTTACCCACAAAATTAATTTTATCCACAATGAAATTATAATTGCATAGAAAAAATAAATGGGGAATTTCAACTTCCACCATTATTCATTGTTAATGCACATAATCCTATATAAGAATATAGGATAAATTAACCCTGATTCGTTGAAGGAACATAGGAGATAAGAGAAAGCCTGCTAGTGGAATGATGGACTAGGGTATGGAAAATATTCTACCCTTATGCTAATTATTTATCCTTTTATAATGACTTTGTACATCCAATTTCAAACATGCTAGGAGATATTATCAAGAGGGTCCCAAGGGGTGTTAGAAAGTTGATTAAACCCTCTAGGTGTTCTGATGATGGTAGGAAAATGGAACATGATTGGGGAAGTGTTTTTCTTTTTGAGAATTATTCCATAAGAAGGGTTTATGGGTACCTCCATCCACCTCATCTTCTATTCAAACACATCCCATAAAGAGTGAGAATTATTGAATTCTTTTGGCAATTAATTTTGATGAACCGAAAATACTTGGGACCAACCATCAGAAAGGGAACTTTTGTATGTAGAAAGGTCAAGGTGGGGGATTTTAACATAGGTAAAAATGTAATAGAGGAATTCATGAGGGAATTTCAAATGCCTTCTACTCCTACCAGATCCTACGATCCCAATGATGTTGTCAAACATGCTCTAGGATAGACAAGAAAACATAACTCACCTAGTAGAAAATTAGTTTGGGAGGAAGATGTGATCATAGATTTCTTGGAAACTAAAGAATGTAGAGATAGAACCTTGAAATGGAAGGAGATAATGGGCATTGAAGAGGAAATAAAGAGAACTAATCCTTATTTCCAAGGTTTCGATCATGAGGAAAGATATATGAACATATACAATAAATGTATCCAAAATTATCAAGACATAATGTCTCAAGTGCCCCCAAAAATAAGAAATAGAGTAGAGCTTGAACCTCCTAAGAAAGATATTATGATAAAAATTGATGAAGAGGAAGAACAACCAGAAAGCTCATCTTGGGCTAAAGGTGGTATAAAAAGGAAAAAGTTAATTGAAATACCAAATAAAGAAAGAAAAAAATCCCTCAAAATTTTTCCAAGAGGAAGAAAATATTTTGATGATATGAGGCACAATTTCCTAATAAAACAAGCCACTAAAAATGAAAGAATCCCAAATAAAATTGAGCTTGAGGCTAAAATGATAGATGAAAAGATTATACAAGCTCAAGAGTTTATGAAGGATGATGATTTAATTAATTCTAAGGAATTTTAAAGTTTTATTTTGAAAATAAAGTAGAATGAATTATCCTTGCAATTACAACCAAGGGAATTAAATGAAAGGGTAGTAGAATTTGTAAAAAGGTTGCAAAAATATGATCCAAACAATGAAACATTTACTATGGATAATGCTATATAGCTTATAAAAAGAAGTGGAATGTGGCTATTCCTTGGTTGGGGGATGAGCTCATCTTTTTTGTTTAATAAAATAAGGAGGTAGGACAAATATATCTCATTTGAGGAGGTCAATGTCACTACAGAGTTTCAAGGGGTTGGTTTTAATGTTGATGCTTAGATAATGATAGCCTATAGTTTATCCCTTGAATTAGATAAGCCAAGACAGATGGAGATTAGAGATTCTCCACAAGAAAATGTAATATTTTGGAATGTTAATATAAAATCCAATGACCAAATTTTCAACATGATGAATACAATGTCATTCATGGTGAAGAGCAAGATGGACCTATTAAAAGGAAAACTATATCAGACTTACAATAGGTACATTGAAGCAAGGGAGAAGTATGAAGAAGAAATGAAGAAAACATGTGTTAGAACAAAAAATGACTACTCTAGGCAATGAGATCAAAATGTTGAAGATTATTATGAGGCCTATCACTAAGGTAAATGATAAGGAGACCCAAATAGACATTGGTATGGAGGACATGGGTATAGATCAACAAATGGAAGTGAAAGAACTAAACACATACAAAAGGATAGAAATAAGGATGATGGAGAAAATTTTGGCACATAAGATAAATGTCCTAAAGTGGGTTTTACAAAATTTACATAGTAGTTACATTTCATTACAATGTGCAAAGTACCAAGGTTTTGAAGCATTTTCTTTTCTTTCTCCATTATTTACCAAGTGGGGCACATACATACTATTCCTTGACAAGATTGTTCCAATTTGACACAAAAGAAATGATTACCAAAGGAGGTTATCATTTCTACAAGGAAAATGATAAATAAAGTCAAGAAGCTAAATGGTTTCTTTTTAGGAAAGATACAAATGGTAAATAATAAGATGAAGACCATTGTTGATGGAACACCTGGATTCATTCCAAGAATTATTGATGATGAAAATAACTTAAGTGAATGGCAAGAATGGTCTAGCTCTTTTGATAATATCTTGAAGCATGAGATATTTATTGCCTATTGTAATGGTGAGATTGATATTACTATAGTTTTTGATATGATTGATATTATATATAAGATTGAAAGTGACATAAAAAAATAGTTACAGAGGTTTGAGCCATAATATATGTAAAATGGAACAAGTGTCTAAATGAACTGAATACTATTAGATAAGCAACCTGGCTAGATGTGGATACTGATATTACTATTTGGGAGGTTGTGGCTGACATAAAGGTGATGCCATTTGGAGATAATAATTAAACAAGCTAGAAGAAGCTGAAATAACAAGAAGAGAAAGGACAACTATTTTAATGAGATACTTAATCTTTGTGGTTCGCCTACTATGGGTAGTCTCATGTTACAAACAATGAATTTAGTCTTGAACATCTAGAGTGACAACTATTCATTTTTTACTATATCCAACACATTTATGATGTAACTAATTTGTCCTATGTAAAAAAACATTATTGTAATTGATTTTTGACATGTGTCCTCCCATCTAAATCTTGTTGCAATCCTTATTCTATAAAAGGATTTCCAAGATGTGGAGTGAGGGTCTGAATTATGAATCAATTTTGATGATAATATCATTTTTGAGTCGGTACATGGTTATGTTTAATCTTGATGTTCTAGCTTACATTCTTAGAATTTTGGAAGTTGAATGAAAGACTTATCTTAGTTATTTGTGATATTTAGAGTCTTATATCATAAATATGTATCATTCTCAAGAAGATTAATATAAAGAAAAGTTGTAGGATATTTATGAATTCTAAATTTTGTCTCCATTTTATGTGTCTATGACTTTAATAATAGATGGACAAAGTTCATTTTATTTGAATGCAATTTGGATGAATTGTATATTACTTCATTCTTTCTTTTAATTCAATGAGTTAAGTAAGTGCTTCTATGAAGTGATAAGTTTATTGATGTACATAAAGGATATTATAAGTATGAGATTTAGTGTTTAATAGATGATATATTTAATTGCAAGTCAATTAAATAAGATCTGATTCATTGATATGAATATATTAGAACAATGGATTAAGGCATTGGTAAAAATTGAAAATGAAGTAGGATAGTCATAATTTTCATTAAAGCATTCTTTTTAAAATCAAAATCAATTTACAAATTTTATGGAAATGAAATTCAATGTTGGTCATTACTTATCACAAAATTTTAATAGGTTTTAGTTGGCTACTATAAGCTTGTTGTCAATTGCAATTTCAAGAAGTCTTAGAGACCAAATCTTCTACAAGGAATTTTTAGTGTGATAACATTTAGATATGGTTAAAATATCTAGGTTAACCCACCTTGGTTAGTAGAACCTAAAGTGTAGAAAGCATCATTTGCCTTGTTAGTTGGTCTAGATCCAAAATAGTATGTGCTAGTCATGGTAAGTAGCTAAACCCCATGTATCATATTAT
Source organism: Cupressus sempervirens (assembly GCA_028749045.1). Taxonomy (NCBI): domain Eukaryota; kingdom Viridiplantae; phylum Streptophyta; class Pinopsida; order Cupressales; family Cupressaceae; genus Cupressus; species Cupressus sempervirens. The sequence continues at coordinate 587,880,121 of CM053785.1, read as the reverse complement.
TTTTTGTCTATTGGTATTGTTAAATAAAAAATCCAACATGCTTCACTATAGTTTAATTTTGCATTTGAATGTTAATAGAGTCTTATTTATCTTTCACAAATGTGTCAGCTAACTAAGTTTATTTCCTCCCACTTCTCCTTAATCATATCTTGTAATCTCCTTTTGGATTTTGGTTTCTTCTTTTTCTATCTTGTCATCACAAAGGGTTAATATCATAATCACATCTATTCTATCTAAGTGCTAGTTTTTTAAATCATGAGTCCATCTCACCACATAGAACTAACCATATGAGTAAGAAACATTAAAATACATCCATGAGCATATCAACATAAGATGAGCATACATGAACATGAGAATGCATACCAACATCATATGGAAACATAAACATAAGTGCATAAATATAGAGATACATCTATTACATGAACATAAAAGAGACAAGTACATAGTGCTAAATCCAAAATCCAAAATCTCATATATAAATGGTGGAATATCAAGTATCTCTACAACATGAGTACAAAATTTGGATGAATGTCTCAATAATGGTACATCAAAACTATCACAATGATCTAAAGCTTATGATGGACCTAAGACTGATTCCCCCCCTCCTGAGTTTGTTGTGGCTAAGGGGAAGGTGTCTAAATCCTTTCTAGTGGCCATGCTACTCACTCTGATCTACCCTCTCTCTCAGAGTATTGGGGTACATTTCTCTAAGGGTACTATTGCTATATTGGAACCATAATAGTATGTTTCCCATGCTCTATGCATGTCTACATCTTGCCTCACTTTAGCCAGGTCATCCTATAGCTCTCTCTCTCTCTCTCTCTCTCTTGTGGTTCTTGGTTCTAACATCTAATAACTAATGCTCCCTTATAGCTATAGTGATTTGTGCCTACTAGAGCTCTACCTTCAATGCTATATTGATCCTTTGGTCCCTTGAATCCTCACCCCTAGGTACTATGGGTGGTGCCTACTATTGTTCTCTCTCCTTCTCTACTCAAGGTCATTTGATTAGCTTCTCCCCCTTCATAGGCTCCTCTACCTTCTCCAAATCATCCACTCTAGCTCTACTCCTCAATCTAGTGCAACTACTCGATGGACCTCTAGATCCACTAGGTCTATCTCTCCCCTCTCCCACCTCTCCTCTCATCTCTTCCATCTCCTTCATCATCACCATTGTCCCCACCTCTATTTTCATTTTGTGGTAGGACATCAAGAACCATAAACCATGGGAATGGCCATCTCCTCATCTCTCTAGCATATTCTAGGGAGACTGCCACATATGCCATTACTAAGAAATTATCCCACTCTACCCACTATAATCCTTGTGTTTCATGTAGACACACTGTACATCTCAACATGGGTAGCCAACCTATATCCTACTCCTCTCATAGCCTTACATATGTAGTTATCTCTATAGGAACCCATTGCCTCCACCCAAATTTCCTCCATATGCGACTAATAACAAATCTCTCCACTATCCCAAGATGTCTACCTAATAGTGTTCTACTAAAAAACATATAACCTAGCTTCTTGTAATCCACCTACTAGCCCTTACACCCAACATATGGCCTCCACTTAAAGGAGTTCAACTCATCCAATATTTTTCTATGAAAGGAACCATCCCCCCTATATGGTTGTACTATAAACCCTAAGTATCTATATATGAAGGAATGCTCACTCTCTCATGGTTGCACTCTTGACCATATCACTATGATGTGGTCCCATGTCCACTCCTACACAAAAATGGCTCCATACACTTAATTCTTCCTCTCCTTATAGATGATCTCATGTAGCCCATGGTATAGATTTGCTACTATGGTAGAACCCCATGCCATCCATCTGGGCCTCTCCATGAAATCCATCACTAGTATCCCCCATCCACATGTGAACCCTTACTGACTCCAGTTAGAAATCAACATTTGTTTGATCAGGGAGCATACAATGTATGCCATTAGAAACTAGTCCCCATATTGTTCTATCATCAGGTTACAACCTATGTATCTACCTAGGATAGTAACATCTTTGAACATCTCTCATAGTGTGGCTCTCCCATCTACTAGTGACTGATCAAAATATACATGTAATAGACAAGATTTACATACCAACACTAATATCAATAAGGCTAAGTAAACATGACAATATTAAATGCTCAATGAACTCATAAGATTTTTATAAGATGGAACCCAAAGAAAGTGGTACACATCATTGAGTGTAATGGTGGCCTCTTTTGTGGGAATATGAAAGGTTTTATGCTCACTACACCTATTTGCTAAAGTTATCAATAGGCCATGGTTTTCTTGGATATGGGGCAACTAAAAATAACCTCCAAAACTCATGATCATCATTATAGCTCTCTAATCATCATCTAGCCAAGGAATAATTCTCAGTCCCACCACCTGAGGTGCCCTAATAATCAATGCTAGAAATACCTCCTACATAACAAAACACTCAAACACATCAATATCTATTAGATGAGAATCAAAATGAAACTAAAAATGCTACAAATCATCTATACAGGCAAATGATTAAGTCCTAAAATCAACAAACGATACAAATTTCACATAAACTTCATTAAGTGGCTAAACAAGTGTCATACAATAATTTTCTCTATACCAATTCAATACCGTGTGTTGGTACAATACTTTTTTAGGTATCCTACAATAAATGGGTGAGTCTAATATGATAATGCTCATAATAGGGGTACAATACTATTTCTATACAAGTTATATCATATGATAGTTTCTATAACAATGATACAATACTTTGTAAAGTATCATACAATATTTTTCAAAAACCTACTAAAACCCTAGAAAAACATGCTAAAATGCTCAAAATAACTCAAAATAATGTTGGGATGTCAGATATTTACTGATGGATCATATTGTGGAGACCGAGTGTATAGCTAAATATGCTTGGATTAGTATCTCATGGCTAGAACTCTCCTTTGGGCCATCATTGTCTCTCTCTCTCTATGATCTAGGCTCTCAAAATGAAATAAAACAAATGACTTAAAAATGACCCCTTGGTCCCTTTATATAACCTTTTGCCCTCTTTTTGACCTAATATTTGAACTCCTTGGATTTGTGTGAAAATTGTACCACTACCTAATTTTGACATCCTGGATCCATTTTGGGATTGAAATTAAAATTTGAGTTTGTCTTGCTAGTCAAAATTGTATTTCAAAATTCTTCCTCCTTCTGCATAGTTAACTGACTTTTTGAGACTTAATTTTTGAATCTTGTTGGGGTATCTTCATTTCTTCACCATTTCTACTCTCTTCCTCTCTTTTATCATTCTACTTCATTTTATTTTATCTTTCTTCTTACTTTGACCTAATGCTCATGTTTTATCATCTTGGTCAAATTTAGTCAAACTAGGGCATCTCTTCATTGCTTGATGGTCAAGACTTGGTCTTAATAGTTTATTTGTCATCATGTAGTTTATTTATCTTGATTTGATAAAATCTATTTCATTTCTACATCTCCTCTAATTCATTTTTATTATTGATCCCAAGGGTGAAGGAATACACTATCATTAGTTTACTTTGTTTCATATTAATTTTGCTATGGCTATATTTCTCTTAGGGGCATATGATTCACCTTTCGATTTGATATTGATTCATCTACTTACTTTGTGTACTTTTATTGACATATCAAAACTCATCTTGAGTGTAGATATCATCTATTTCTCTCCTAGTTTTTAGTTCTGCTGCTAACTAGCTGTATATTAAAGATATGTTATATCTTTGTGCTTTTTTCTTCAAAGCTAGATCTATCTGTTAGCTTGAAAATATCATTCTTTGATTTAATGTGTTCTCATATCTATCACACATTAGTCAAAGAGGGGCCAATTGTAATCACCCAAAAATGGTCATCTAGACTATGAGCCCTCTTTCTAGCATTTTTGCTTAATTTATCCATTGCTTATTATCGATAAATTCATCATGTTATCACTTATTTGATTATAACCTATGGATTGACCACTTTATCCTAAGACTTTTATTTAATTTAAATAAATTTCTCCCTTCTAATTAAATAAATTCCCCAAGTCCAACTTATTCCAAGTGTTACATGTAAAAACATTATTCCTATTTTAAAAAGAAAAGAGAAGGGTTTTTTGTCTCGCATGAGGGGCACACTTTTATATGTGAGAGGAATATTTATTTTCAAAATATCTTTAATTCTCCTCCACACATCTTTTTCCTATTAAAGTTATCCATTAATCTTTCCTAGGTGATATTCTTCTACACATGGATTGTAGTGCCTACCCTAGTTCACATTTTTTCTATCATTGTCAAACTCTTTTAGGTCAAGTTTATGTTGATGATTATTAGTGACATTGTTTTGAGATTATCATATATTGTTTCAGATTGAGTTTATTATATGATGAGATTACTTGGTACTTTATATTTCATGTTTGCATGATGATTATTCAGTGTTTTCAGATATTGATGATGAATAGTTAGATGATTTATTATCATATGTGTTTTCTTATGGATACTTACCCCATACTTGCATGTGTATGGTGTGCATTTTTTTTTCTTTCTGTATGGCATTTCTGATGTGGTTAAGGAAGGGAGTTGTAGTCACCTACTAGTCGGGATCTACATGATGCACCACTTCTTGCCATTGCTTGTTTAGCTTAGCATATATTGTGTATGTACATGCAAGAATTTTATGCAGGTTGCAGGTACTAGGTATCAACTTTCTTGAATTGCTAGGATGAGCGTACCCTGTCGCATTATCTCAATGGTAAGAGAGGGGAGATAAATTCTCAAGTCCAAATCCCAACCCTTTAGCCATTTGTCCTAATTGAAAATTAGGACAAGTATCTAAGTTGAGTACCCTCTGAATGCATCGGATGACTTAATTTGTGATATTAACCCTTGGTCTAATTTTGTATGTGTTTTTCTATGATGGGTTTTTGTATTTTATTTTATGAGTCTTTGGTGTATTTTTCTATTAATTAAGTCTAATTAAAAGATTTAATTAATGATTTAATTAAATGGAAAATTAATATGATATTTTAATATTTAATTTTATTTAATTAATTGGAAAATTAATTAAATAAAAAGAATTAAATTTGAAGATAAAAGTTATAAGTTTAGATTTGGAATGTGATAATATTTATTTAATTTAATAATAATATATTTAGAGTTCATTTTTAAATAAATGCTAAATATTATTATTATTATTCAAGTTAATAAATATTTTATCAATTAAGTTTCAAAAATAAATTTAAAAGTGGAAAAGAGATTAAAATTATTAAAAGATTCTAGATCACATGATGCATGCATGTGATTAAAAATATATTAAGATAAAACAAGTGGATTTAATAAAGTGTGTGCATGAGATTTGAAATTAATAAATTAATTTTAAAAGGAGTCAAGTGAATATTAAATAAATAAATTTAATTAAATAAATTAATGTGCATTATTTTAATATTTATTCACATAGGAGTATGCAAACTCTTGTGAGTTGTCATGTTGATGACACAGGAGTTTGCGCTCTAATTATGCATGTGTTGTCTACACTTAGGAGTTAGCATATTATTTGAGCACATGGTGTCTACAACATTCTAGACACCTCATGTTTATCTTCATATCGTGAAAGATATGTGCTTAGTTGTCATGCTTATCTCCTAGTTCTTTCTAGACACATTCTAGATGCATCTTAGAGGCCTTTATATACAGGATCTCCTAGTGTGTATGGACATCCTCATATGCTTCTACAAGAACTCCTAGTCACTTGAGGGGGAGGGGGGGGGTGGGGGTTGGTCCATGGAGGAATTGTGAATGTTGGAGAAGGAAGGAATTTTCAGAAAGGAGAAGGTTCTAAGAGGAGGAGCTTCTCTACAAATTTTTTGAGGCATAGCAAATTAGCATCAGTGTCCAGGTAGGCACTCGTGATTATTTCACATATTTTATTATTCTCTTTCTTTTCCTGTCTTCATCATGTCTGTTATGTGTGTCTGAATAATTCTCTATGAATGAATCTTCAATTCTGTGATTCAGAATTCGGGCATGCATATTGTTTCATCCAATTATGGGAATTAAAAATATTATTTCAATCTTCCCTTAGTATAATCAAGATTTGGAAATTGATTCAGATTTGGGTTCGAATAAAAATAGAATCTTATTAATATGCATTAGTTTTATATGATTTATTAACTAATCTAATTAAATCAAATTTAATTAAGATTAGTTAATAGTAGAAGAAGTGTAATTAATTATTAGTCAATTTAAGTAAATGGATTTTTAAATGAGAGAAAATTAAAAGAAAAGAGATATTAATAATTGAATTATTAATGAGATTGATTTTACTTAAAATCATTAAAGATTATTTTAAATAAATGATTGTCCTTGAAGTGTTTTAAGGAAATTGTAAACTAATTATTTGATAGTTGATAAGTATTATTCTAATAATTTAAATAATGGGAGACGTTTCTTGGAATTATTAGTAACATTGATTCTTAGTGAAATAATGTGAATAATTTTATCTAAAAGTCAATGGGAACTAGTTCAATGATTTAAATAAGTAAATAGTTATCTTCTAATTATTTTAGAAATTGTTTTAAAATAATGGAGGGATAATTCTATGTTTAATTTAAAGAGATAAATGGGTTGACTTAGAGATTAAATGAATAATCTTATACACTTGAAATATAATTGAAACAAAAACTAAAACCTCATATTTGGCTTAACCATGTGATTGCAAAAGGAAACTAAAATATATGTTTGTAGCTTTTTTCTTTATGCTAACTATGTTTTGGGGTTGACTAGATTGTTGACCAGTCATAGGATGTTTACCAGAGGCTCAGGGGTTATTAGATGTGATGTCATGCTGATGTTATTTAATCTCGATCTTTTTTAAACCCAACCATGGTAATGTGATGGCATTCTATATGATGTGTGTGGTTTATTGGTTGTTTTTGCTTTCTAATCTTCTTGTGTGAAGCTGAGGTGTATGATTATAAGATACTTGACTTAACCATTTTTGAGTCATCGATCAGTTATAATTGGATTACTTTCCAATCACCTTGATGGGACTGAAGTGTTTTTTTTGATCTTGATGATGTCATGTTGTGACATGTTTTGACTTGAAAAATTTGGAGTCTACGATCAGTATTACTTTGAGATACTTTTTGGTTACTTGTTGAGAACCGACAGATATTATGATTATCATTGGATGCTTTTCAGTTGCTCTTGGAGAACTAATGTGATTATTTTGATTATCTTTATGATGCTTTCCAGTCACTTGTTCAAGACTAGGGTGATTTTATGTGATTATGGATTTGTGCTTTTATTGAGCCTAGGGTAGGTTATCTACTTGTAGTGTTGGGAAGTGGCTTGCAATGGCGGTCGGGGCCCTAAGTGGCTACCAGGGTAACTCATTGTAGGTTGTTTTAACAAGTGAAAACATTACACTAAATGGGGATTAAAATGAACCTAATAAGATAATTGTTTGTTCTCACCCATGCCTCGAGTGCTAGTATAGACTAGGATGGGAGTAGAGAGAATGCTTGGTTGAGACCTTGCATTCCGTAGTATGCCTCATCAATACAAGAGGATACTAGTGGCTACATAGGGATCACTAGGGGGCTGAGGTCTATTGAGAGGCTACCAGGGTAACTCTAGCATGATCCGTATGATGACACTTTCTTTCTTACATAGTAGGTTTCCTACATGTCTTGTGTGCCTCTAGGTATAGGTGTCAACCCTTTATATTCGAACCTTTGAGTTAGTACACTTTTAGGATTTCTTGGACTTAGAGAGTACTTGTGTTATGTGATTTGATATCCTATTTGGGACTTGAGACTATCTCCTTAGCATGGTGGGAGTGGACCATTTAGGTTCCATGTGATCAAGTGGTAGTGTTTTTTCACTCTTAGAATTTGAGATCCGTCTGAGACACCGTGGCTAGAGCTTTCTTTGTTGGCATTTATCTTCCTCCTATTCTTGGATTCTATGATGGATTTTATTTACTGGTACATTTCTTTATATTAATGATTAGCATGTGATAGATGATGTTATCTACTTTGTAGGATCATCTTATGCTTTATTCCTTGCATATTAGATCTCTTTATGCATATGTTGTAGTATGTTTTAGGAGTGACATCCCTACTATGATAATGTCGATGATCTCTTCGGTGACTTGGGATGTTACGTGCGAGGGATGTCTAGGGCCCATGATGGTCTAATAATGCTATTAATTGTTGGGAGGAATTGTGCACTTAGTTAGTTGTGCTTTATGATGGATGGTTATCTTTTACGATGGTTGTTATATATTTATTGATGGATGGATGTATCATGTATGTTAATAGTTTCATTTACTTTATTGCACTTGTATCATGGATTCGATGAGGATGATGTATCTTTATTTTTTACATATGTATATTCTTTAAGCCTTTCATACCCTATGACATGTATAGTGGATGATTGAGCACTCCGAATTTAATTTCCAAGAGACATTCAGAAAAAATGTAGATTATGGACCATGGACCTTTAATTATTATTTAATGTGGATGTGGTAGTTGTTAGACTTAGTATTAATTAGATTAAATGTGACACAATGTCATGGGATCCTTAAGGAATGTAACCAATTATGTATGCTTATAGTTGATTGTATGTTATTGCTTCTGCTACTATGTGTTTGATGTGTATGATTATCTTTCTTGTTTTAAAAAAAAAATTGTTTAGAAAACATAGTAAAACTTTAGGTTAATTCTTTTGGATCCCTTGGTGGGGCATTACATGGATCATTCAAGATGCATTCTCCAGCCTTGATTATGCTTCTATTGACCCTTAATCTCAATCATCCATTTATTTTTAAAAGGAGGATGTCTCCTCATTCTCCCATATTTTTTTTTTTTATTAATCTTGTGTTGTAGGTTTTCTTGGTGATTTTGGAGCTTTGAAGTTGGAGCATTCTTGCACTTGCACCCACATAGTTGCATCAGTGCATTCTTAGTTTAGTTTTTCTTTTGTGCTCTAGATTATCTCACATAATCTAAATAAAAGGCTTTTTAATTCTTCATTTTTGTTAACTTACATATTTCATATCATCTTATTTTATCTTACATTACAATGCATTCATCTTTGGTTCTTGGATACTAGCATTCTTTCTCTTATCTTTGAATCTCTCACTCTATGGTGCACCTTGCAAAGGTTGCAAAGATTGATTCATTTGAGAGACACCAAACTATTATTTTTCACATTTTCACATCATAGATAGAGAGCTATGATCCACCTCTAAATTCTCTCTTTTCATGGGATTCTTTGGGAATATGGGATTTTAAACATATGCCTACTTTTTTGGTATACAACTACTTCCGTGGAAGCACTAGTGAGTACTCTTTCATATGTTGAGTACATTGATGAAGAAGATATTAAGACTACCTATGAAATTTGGTAGAAGATTAAGACTATGTATGGAGGAGACAACACATCCAAAAGGAAAAAAATTTCAATCTAAGAGGAAAACACGACAACATGAGGATGCAAGAAGGAGAAAACAATGAGTAATACAACAAGAGAATAAAATATGTGGTGATAAACATAAGAGTTGTTTGAGGTAGATTGGAAAAAGATGATGTAGTGAGAAAAATACTAAGGACTCCACAAGCTCAATATGACATAAGGGTATTATCCATTTAGGAACTAAGATTGTAGGAGAAAGATGAGGTATCTCTTGATGCCTTGATAGGAAAGTTGACTGCATTTGAGTTGAGAAGCTTTGAAAACAATCAACCCAAGGTTGAAGTTGCATTTAAATATTTAGTTGCACATGTTGCACCCAAAAAATGAAAATGAGTGAAAATCACTTCTAGATACATAAGAGATCTTGAAAGTCTCTTTGCTGAGGAAGCCAAACAAGAAGAGATGGAGGCTCTATTCACAAAAAGACTACCAAGAGGTAAAGAGAAGTATAAAGGTAAAATTCCTTTCAAATGTTTTAATTGTAGCAAGATAGGTCATATAGTTGTGGGATGTCTTGAGTCCATTAGAAAAGAAAAGAGTAGGAGATGGACAAGATCCAAAGGAAAAGAGAAGAAGCATTATTACATTACTGAAGAAGTTTTGACTAATGAGGAGTCAACTTGTTTTGATGATGATGAGAAGGAGATACCATGTCTTTCTATAAAGGAAAAAAGTGTGGAAAACTCCCTACTATCAAGAACCAACCACACCAAAAAATAGATCATAGACAGTGGTTGTTCCCATCACATGAATGGTGATCAAAGAAAGTTCCATGAAGTGGAAGAGTATGATGGAGGAATAATAATATTTGGCAATAATTCTCTGTGCACAATAATAGGTAAGGGTACCATATCCTTGAATGACTCCATTGATTATGAAGATGTTTATCTAGTGGAAGGTCTAAAATATAGCCTATTTATTTTGTCTCAAATGAGCAATAAATTTTAAAGACTTGATCTTGATAAAGGATCTTGCAAGATTATTATACAGACAAATAAAATACTAGCTATGGGTGAGCAAAAAAAAGGTAATCTACTTTATTTCAATTCTTTTGTAAATAATTTTTTTTATAACTAAGTTTAATAATAGCTGGTTGTGGCATAAAATTTTATTTTATGTAAACTTTGAAATAATTGTTAAGGTAGGAAGGAAAAAATGTGTAAGAAGATTGTGTCAAATCATGAAGCCTAGCAATGTCACATGTAAAGAATGTTAACTAGCAAGGTTGGCCAATTCTAGTTTTTCTAGTAGGTCATTTTCTTTTGAATAGATATTAGAGTTAGTACACTCTAACCTGTGTGGTTTTATAAGGACCAAGAGCGTATTGGGTGGTAAGTATTTCATACTATTTATAAATAATATTTCTAGGATGATGCTAATTATTTATTTGAAGAAAAATTCAGAAGCCTTTCACATGTTTTATTCTTTAAAAGCTAAAGTAGTAAGGAAAATGTGTAAGGCATTGAAGTGTCTAAGATTAGACCTAGGAGGCAAGTTCAACTTGCAATATTTAGAGAGCTATGAGAAGGAACACAACATCAAGAGGTAGATTTCAGCTCCCACAACACCACAGCATAATGGTGTTGTAGAAAGAAGCAACCAAAAAATAATATATTATTCCTAAACAATAATGATCCTAAACAATGCTACAAAAATATATTGGAGGGAAGCTATGAGCACTATTGTGTACACTTTGAGTAGGATACAAGTGAAAAAAGGCTCCAATAAGACACCATATGAGCTATAATTTGGACACTCACCCTTGGTGAGTTGTTTTTTCATAAGTGTTTGGAAGCAAGTGCTACATAAAAAGAGATGAGTACCATGGGAAGTTTGAACCAAAAAGTGATGAAGGTATCCTTTGGGATACTCTAAAAAAAGAAAATCTTTTTGGTGTTTGAACACCAAATTTTTTTATTTTTTTTGGAATCTTCCATTGTAAGGGTAGATGAGCTTTTAGAGAAAAAGAAAAAATAAAGAATGGAAACATTAAAAAAAATTGTATATGCTCCATTGACTGAATCAATAGTAGAGGCATTTGAGGGGTATTACAAAAGCACATGCGAGCACATGCATAAGTATCATCCTAAAAAAAATGTTGAAGCACTAGGAGAGGAACCCGTACTAGAAAAATAGGTGAGGTGACACCACTTTGCAGATCAGATCATTGGAGACAAGGATGTTAGAGTGATGAAAAGAAGAAAGGAAAGATAGATAGTTTATCTTCTCTCACATGTTGAACCCAAAGCCATGAGGGAAGCATTAAAGGATGAAGATTGGAGAAGAGCCATGGAGGAAGAGATTGACTAGATAGAGAAAAATAAACATGGTCCTTAGTGGCTTGAACAAAGGAAAAAATGCCATTGACATGATGTATGTATTTAGAAATCAAATGAATGAAGATGAAGAAGTGATCAACAAAAAAGCCATACTTGTTTGTAAAGGAAATGCACAAGAAGAAGGCATAGACTATGGAGAAACCTTTGCACCAATGGAAAGATTAGAAGAAATCAAGATACTCTTAGCCTTTTTGGCATATAATAAATTCAAAGTGTACTAGATGGATGTGAAATTCACATTCCTAGTTGGAGCACTAGAGGAGGAAGTATACACAAGCCAGTTAGAATGGTTTGAGATTGAAGAAGGAAAGAACCAAGTATGTAGACTAAAGAAAGCTCTGTATAGATTGAAAAAGGAACCAAGAGACTAGTATGAGAGACTACACTTATACTAAGCAATATTAGATTTGTGAGAATGAGTGAAAATAGAAACATCTACCTAGAGAAGGAGATAAGAGTTAGATTATTGATTCTAGAGATATTCATGGATGACATCATCTTTAGAGATGAAAAGATTGTTACAAATTTTTATGAAGCAATGAAGAAGGAATTTAAGATGTTCATGATCAAAGAAATCAAGTTCTGCATTGGGTTACAAGTATCCCAATTTAAGGGAGGAATCTTTATAACTATGAAAAAAATATGTGTAGGAGATTCTAAAGACATTTGGTTTAGAGGAGGCCAAACTAGTATTGGTAAACTTTAGTATGTAGTGTATAATAGACCATACATTAAAAAAGCTATTGGGATAGTGGCTAGATTCTCAACCAATCCAAAGGAATCACTCCTAGTTATTGTGAGAAGGACCTTCATATACCTTAATGGTACAAAGAAGTATGGTGTATGGTACTAATGCAAGGGACTCCCCTTAATACCATAAACTCATAATAGAAATAAAGAAACAACAACAAATGTGAGAAACAAAATATGGACTTCTTATTATGGCCGCAAGTGCAGAATTATAGAATTCTCAATTACAATATGCTAACCCAAATGGGCACCTTCATTACAGAAATCTACAAGACAATGTTGTGAACTATCACCCAGAGTTGTCCTAGACAATCTTTGGGCCTTTCTTAAATAAGCAATTTTATGCCGCTTAGGAAGGTTCTAGATGCTTAAACTTAATACCTAGGGTTGAAAGACCTTAACAATACACATAGAGTCGGCCAAATATATCTTTGACAAATTATTTTAGAAATTTCAGTAGCCCAACTTCCGAAGGCCATAACTCATGAATTGTTGCTCCAATTGGCTATTATAACAACTTTTTGGAAATGCTAGCTCTTGATCTACATGTTTAGAATGGTGCTAGTGTCCTTCCATCAAGTTTTCAAACCTTATTTGGGAACTCTAAGGCCTCTAATGGTGAGCCTGAAGATTTTTCTACAAATTTTTCCACCAAAAATCTGCAATAACTTCTTTGATACTAATGCCTGAGCAATGAGATTTTTATGGTACGCTTACAACTATAAAATGAACCATCTTATAGAAAATGAGAACATTCTGAGCTCATATGAAAAACTTACTAAAAATAGTAAGTTCCCATAAATAGTAACCACCCTTTCTACTAGTCCTTATTAAAATAGAAAAGGCTAAAAATAAAATATTTTTGGGTGATGCAAGATTGCCCTTTCATCCAAGATGCTCCTGCATCAGGTACCCCTACATTTGAGCTCAATTTCTTCACTAATGCATACTAGGAAGGGAAAATAGATGGTAGAAAGAGAACGATTGGAGGTGAGTTCTTTCTTGAAAGAATGTTATGGCTTGGACCAGTAAGAAACAAAACTACATATCTTAGTCAATAATAGAAGTAGAGTATGTAGCAAAAAAATGAACTACACTCAAGTTTTTTGGATTAAACTACTCAAGGGAATCCAATAAAAAATAGAGGAATTGATGGTTATCAACTATGATAACATGAATGAAATAAACATATCAAAGAAATCAGTTATGCACTCTACGACAAAGAATAATATATTAATCAAATATCATTTTCTTAGGAAGAAAGTAGAGAAGGAAGAGGTAAGATTGGAATATGTACCAACCAAAGAAGAACTGTAAAACATATTCACAAAACCACTTTATAAGGATACCTTTGAATATCTTAGAGAAAACATAGGGGTGTTACCCCTATCAAGCCTAAAGTATAACAAAGGATTGAGCATCAATTCATGATCTTCAATGACAAACCATAAAGTAAATTTATGAAAAAGGTGAGACTATTCTAGAGGGGGGTAGTCACAGAGACAAAATATGTACCTTTGGCATTTTTGGCAAAGGGGGAAAATTAATCAAGGAAAAAAATATTGCAGATAGAGAAAGAATAATAAAGTTAAAGGGGGAAGTTAAGCAAGTGATGCCCAACTATAAGATAGTAACAAAGTGTAGAAAAAGTAGAAGAAGAACCAAAAAAATAAGGGGATAAGTAATCAATAGAAAGGTAGAAAAAGATAGAATAAGTCAGTGAGCATAGAGACAAGTATTGAAAAAAAGACAAGCAGTGAACTTGTAGCAAGTGTCATCATCCCATGGGGAGATATGGATCATGTAAAAAACAAGTTAAAGTCAAGAAATTATTTTCTTCTCATAAAGTATTAAAACTATAGATATGAAAAGGGACTATTATCAACATACAAGTATTGAAAGTTCTAAGTGCTTCCATTAATGCCAAAGAGGACAATTGTTGGTATACCTATCAAAAGACTAAGGAAAAATATTTGTGGAGCTTATCAATGTGATCACTTATGGGTTGTTTATAATTGATGTCAAAGAATAAAATATAGTATTAACAAGTACAAGGTTGTGACTAGTGATTTAGTGTATGCACATGAGTGCATCTCCTATCCATAGGTGATTGGAGACAAGAAAAGGTTATGACAAGTGAAGGAATTCATAGGGACATTTACACCTAGTCAAATTGGGCTAAAAATGTTAGCACAAGTTGCAAGAAGTCAATGAAGCATGAAGGATGTAGTGACTACTGGTCATGAATATTGGTTTGAGACATGACACTTGATAAAGTACATAAGCAAGAAATGCATGAATAACATGTCATGAAGTAGGTGGACATACTTGACATCCCAATTAATGGTGTTGGTACTATCACATCAAGGGGGAGATGAAAGAATTTGAACTCGAATTCTTTCCTAATAGAAAAATAATCAACAACATCAAATATTTGTGATTTATGTTCATGCAAGGTACATTTGATAGAAATGGTACATGATAGTGCCAGGAGGACATGCTAGACATAGGCTAGTGAATTTAAAATTTGAATTCTCAATGTATTATAGCTGAATGATCAAGGATCGTATTAAAGACAATTATTTTTGAAGAAAAAGGCCAACTTGCAATTTGATAAGAAAAATACTAGAGAGTTGAGCTATGTAATCTCAAAGAAAATAAGAAGAGGAAGTGGTAAGAGAAAAGTACAAAAGAGAAGTGTGTTGATGAGAGCCAATGTGCCAAGAAATATAGTGAAAATGTTTGTTGTAGCTAGTAAGGCTAAGCAAAATTGGTGATCACATCTAAGTTACAAAGCTGAGGAAGTGCATAGGAAGTTAGAGACAGGTCCAATGAGCATCAAAGTGGTCTATATCAAGCTAAGTGAAGAAATTATCCTATTTAGATTAATCTCTCTAGTTTTTTTCTAACTACTATAACAATAAATCCCATCAAGGGTGAACTTTAATGAGTTCTTTGTATTGAATCCCCTAATAGGGTGACATTATTAGATAACTAGGGGGGAATCAATTATGTTCATTTATCCTACAATATCTTAAAACACTTTAGTACCAAACAAACTTCATAAAATTCAAAAGCTTTCAATTGGTGATATCATTCAGCTTCTTAATTAACTCACTTAGTCAAATTAATCAAAAATATTCAGTCATTATTTGTGTTGTAATAGACTATCAGGTTTAAAATTTAGTTATTACTGATCATTTTCTTAGTAGTTACCAAGTTGCAATAAAATGAAAATGTTGGTGTAAATACGTACTTTACTATTTACACTTACTTAAGTTTACTTAGGTTAATGCATTATTTAATTATTTTGCATTATTTTTATTTGTGAGGCACTTAGGAGTTTGCACACCTTGTGAGTTGTCTTGTTGACAACACAGGAGTATGCAACTTTATTTGAGCACATGGTGTCTACAACACTGTTTTGCGTGTCCCACCCTTGTAGGCTTATCCTCTCATCATTGCACTTACTTCTGTGCTTAATGGAGGATAATCCATATCTGGTGGACATGTGCTTGGTTGTATGACACATCATGGTGCTAACTTCTATGCATTTTAGAAGCTCTCCTGAGGCCTTTATATTCAGGCACTCCTAGTGTACTCTTATGGTATCAGTTATTGACTACATTGTTATTCTGATCATACTCTCTCCATTTTTGGTCTACAATTGTGCTTGTGTTTGAGTTCTTAGTTCTTGGGTGAATTTTTCCCTTAGGAAAATTCTTACAAAAATAACATGTAAAATAACTTGCAACATAAAACATTCACACATTTGAAACCAAGATTTTAACCTGGAAACCCTATAAAGGAAAAAACTACTTGGGACCGATGACCCAAAATTTTTACTCTTATGAAGTGAGGTCTTAAAGGTTTAGATACACATTGTTAAGGTGACCTTTTTAGAGGATTTACACTAGAATATCTTCTAGGCCTTATCATTTTTTGATCCAGTCTAAAGAGTGGCCTGCTCTAAAGGACTTATAAAATTGCTGATTGATGTTACCATATATGATTTCATAGGTTTGTTAGGTCCATTTGGTTAATAGATTTTTTTGCTATAATTATTAGAAAGTAACAACAAAAATGATCTATTAGGTTTAGAACTACCTTTTTATTGATATCATTGAGGTTTTAACAAAGTTAGTGACAAAATAATTAGTCATTATCTAGCAAATTTAGTCGATCATCACTATGACTGAGCTACTATTTAGGCCAAGTGAATAGAGCAAGTCAAGTGAATAGAGTAAGATGAGTGAATAGAACAAAACTAAGAATAAGCATTCAAATAATACGTGCCAAGTGATATGATAAGTTAGTATGTGCTGAGTTTTTTAGGAGCCAAGAAAATAGTATGCATTGAACCATTTAGAGGTTGAGTAATATCAGAGAGCATAGTTAAGGCCAAACAACATAAGTCTATTTATGTTAAGCAATCAGTCATTGACATACAAGTTCGTAATGGCACAAAATTTCATGTAAACCATTTTGGGCCAACATAATCTTGAATTTTTGATATTGTGAGATAAGAAAAAAATCATATCATATATCCCAAGGTAACCCATGCAACTGATAAGAAAAAGGGAGCTTTAAGTGATAATAGTAATTAACTAGGGACATTGATTATTACCTGAGGTCATCTCCAAATTCCTATTAAAAGAGGCAAGCCCTAACGGGGATTTATGAGATGTAAAGAGGAGTATCATATGTGAAGACGAGTGAATGCAAAGAGGAAATGAGGCATTTATGATGGAGAAGATTCTTAAGTGAAGGATCAGAGATGCAAAACCAATTGATAAGAACAAAGTCAGTTGAGAAGACAAGTAGTGAATGGTTAGAGAAGAGAGATTCAATCATGAGGATTGAGATATAATAAAAAAAGAGGAGATCTAGCATCTGACAAAGAGGTACTAACTAAAGGATTAGGTACTAAATCATTTTGATAGGTGATATAGGGTAAATCTCTTAATAGATTAGTCCTAATAGACTTTTGTAAATCTTCTAATAGAGTGCTTACTTAATTGTGAGTTTAAATCCTTTCATCAAGGTAAGACCTAACAATCTTGTAAGCCTTTAACATGGAAGACCTTTCATAGGTTATGATCATAGATTATGATCAAAACTATGTAGCCATAATTGGTCACACTTTATTGCTATAGTAGTAAAGATTTGTGGGTGTCATCCCCACCCTAGTTTTTCCTTCTCCTTGGAGGGTTTCTAGGTAACCAAAATCTTTTGTGTTATGTGTTGATTTACATTTGGATGTGAAGCATGGTTAGCTATTTTATTTTATTTTTAATGTTATGAGATGGATAAATTATTTTTATGTAAGAGTTTTAAGTATTGATTCACCCCCCCTCTATTAGAACTTACTTTCCCATTTATATTTCCAACAACTGGTATTAGAGCTAAGTTCTCTAGAAAGAAAAGTTTGAAAACTTGAGAGAAAAGATCTTGAAGATGGAAGTCTATAAATTGGGAAAGACTATTAAGAACCAAAATATTAAAATAAAACTTTTCCTACATCAACTAAAGGAGGCAAGAGATGAATTACAATAATCATTAAAGAGAATAAACAATATAGTCATTCAAAAAAATGACACTCAATATCAAGAAGAAGACACTACAAGATTTTTTGAGGATAGAAACTCCAAAGAATTTGATGCAAAAATTATAGATCTAATGGAAAATAATAATGCCCTAAATGAAGAAGTCAAAATTTGAAAAGGGATCAAGAAGCTCAATCAGTAATGTTGTGTGAGATATCTGGACTAAAAAATAAAGCTAAGGAAGATAAAGTCATGATTAGAGAAGATAAAATATTACTAGCAAATAGACTTGAAGAGAAGTCATCATATGTGCCAAAGCTTGCAAACATGCAACTGGACACAATGAATCAACTGATGATTGCAAATCAAGAACTAAATAGGAAAGACATTGAGATTGCAATTTTAAAATCACAGAATGACCTACTGTAGAATGAATTAAAAGAAAAAAAATATATATTGAAAGGTTTAATAAGCCAAGTGAAGCCATAAAGTAATTTGAAAAATTGATGAACACACCAAGAACAAATGATGATACTATTGGATTTAGATATTCTACTATTGAGGAAGGAGAATCGTTTAAAAATGCTGAATAAAGGAGAAATAACTGAAATAACAACAAACCCACTTGTCATTATTGTGTAAAATTAGGTCACACATCAAATGTCTATATAATTAACACTAGCAATCAAAACCCTAAGCAAAAATATAGGGGACACTCTTATAAGTACGAGAAGAAAGGACATTAGGTACATGAATGTAGGACAAAAACTATCAGCACTCAAAGATTTGAAGGATACTGTTACAACTATCAAGTATGGACGCAAGGCATATGAATGCAAATCCATAAGAAAACAAAGGTACATCATCATGGAAATTGTTACAATTGGGATTATAATACAAGGTATAAATCTCACTATTACAAAGAATATGGTCATGTTTCCTAAAAATTGCATAAGGACATAGTTTAGAGGTAATTAAAAAAGGTGGTTGAATGAGATTGTATGATTTAGTTATCTTAAGGTTGATCATGTAAGAAAAAATTGCCCAACTCGGTCAGTTGCACTAAGCAATGAATTCAACAAAGACAAAGGAAAGGTAGATGCTAAAAAGGTAAAGATTTAGATGAACACAACATGGAGAAAGAAAGAAGATTGTAGCACATCAACCCAAGATGAGGCCACTTTATCCAATGGATCAGGTGATCACATCACCCCCAGCTAGGCAATCAAAGGTGTGTATGGAATTTGAAATGATATATTTTGCATTAGTTTCAAGAATTTATGGTATGAAAAGGATTTATCAACATAAATTAAGATGCAATTAAGTGATTAGAAGGATGTGATATTCTATCACTATGAGATTTTCTATGTTACTGGCAAGTACTAGAAGGAAATTTTATGATACCTGAGTAAGCTATATTGACTAAGCACAATGTAAGACCTATGGTGGCCAAGCTTATAACTATGTAGGTGATTTTTTTAGATCATTTTCACCTACCAAATGATCAAAGAGAAACCAGATGATTTGTGCAAAGAGATTTAAGTGAATGCAAATGAGATTCAACTACTACTTGACACTTTCATCAAATTGTGGGGTATTTTACTTGTGTCGAGTTGGTTTCACAATTTTTAAACCCTCAAAAGTTAAAATGGTAGAAATTTTTACAACAACAAAGAGGAAGGAAGAGAAAGAGGTTAAAAATGTTCAACTAATTAGTAATGATGTATGTTAACCTCCTAAGTTTCAAGCAATACCTGAGATAGCATACAAGGGAGATCTATTAGGTGCATTGTCAATGGTTCTATCAAAAGTTTTGATGATACACAATGTGAGATATTGTTACATGTGCAAGGCTGGAGAGGTTGGAGACCTTGAAATCAGGGAAACATACCAAAAACTATGTGACAATGGAATTTTGAAGGAGTAAAATAAAATTGTTGAGTAGAAAGGGTTATAACCTGTGCCCTAGATTTTCCATAAATTCTCAAGAAAGAATGGATTAAGATAATTTTGTGCTGAATCCATGATAACCAATTGTGTTTGGAGAATAGTTCTGTCAAAATAAAAAAGAATATCATACATAGGGTAACAGGGTCTCCTACCCTAGATAGACACAAGACCATGAGAGGCGATACCACAGAAGCAATTGAAAAGGCTACGTGAGCTACCTAGAACAAAAGGGGAATGTCCATTGACACAATTATAGACCTTATTATTGCATTTGCAATACATGTGATTACACACAAGTTCTACTAGTCAAGACAACTTAATAGTGTGCCATGTATTGTAGTAGACCTCAGTTACAAGATTGTAGAAAGGGATCATAATTATGACCTCACTTAGCTATAGCTTCAAAAACTATAAAAAAACCTTGAAGAAATTAAGAAATTCAAGAATTCCTCATGTAATTTTGGCTCACTTATTGTTTTTATATTCTTCTATGTGCAAAACACATTTCCCACATTTGGTAAAGTTGTATGGAATACCAAATGGTCTATTATCCAGCAAATAGGGGATTGTATTGATCAATTGGGAGATAACTTTGACTTAATAATGACTAGTTACTTTGAAGACTTCAAGAAGTCAATGAAGAAAAGATCTATAATACCTATATCTCTAGTGAAGCAGCATTATAATGATGTTTTTTTGTTACTAAATGTTGAATACACTTATGTACATGCAACTATTCCTAGGGTGAGATGGCTAAGACCTCTACTTTATGAGGTGGATGTAGATGAAGCATTAGCAACCATCACTACATTACTGGAAGATGACATTGATGAGAATGCTAAGGCATTTGGCAATTATGAAGAAGAAAAGGAAAGGATTACTATCAGCTTGTAGACTTCTACCATTTATAGGAAGAAAAAGAAATGGATGAAGAAGCTAGAAGAACAATTCGGTGAAGAAGAAGAAGAAAAAGAAGAAGAAGGTGAAGGACTTTTATAGTTAACTCAAGAGTTAGAAGAAGACCATGATGTTAATGAGGAAGAAGTTGAGGAAGAGGAAAAGGAAATAGGAAAGAAAGGAAAGAAATAGAAGGAAATTATGAAGTCCAAGAAGACCCCAAAGAAGAATGAATAGAAGTCTAATGCACCTTTAACAAGGTCAAGAACTTGAGCAACCACTACACTAGCCAAAGAATCACAATTTAAAGGAAAGAGGAAGAATGATATTGTAGAGCTAAGCCAACCTATAAATAAACCAAGGAGTAAATACAAACCCCAAGATGAATAAGATGAAATTATATGAAACGAGTCAATTCAAAGTGGTAAGTCACAATCTCTCATCTAATATAGATAATTTTTGTAAGAATGTAAAGAATAATGTAGATCTATTAAGGTTTCCACATATTAATTTTGATAAGTTAGATAATTGAGACAAAAAAAATATTAAAGAGGCTATTTATGATATGATGGCTACATCCAAGACTACTCCATTATAAATTTCCAACTCAATATCTAAAATCTTGTATCAACAAGTTAAGCAAAAATGGAAATTCAACATGATGACTAAAATTTAGATAAGGGAGGCTACTGTAGCACAAGTTATGCCTACTATAGATAAGATGATGATTGAAAAAGATATTAAAAAGTATAAAGGGATATTTAATCCAAAATATAGGGCTTTTCACATTTTAAGGAGTCAAATTGAAGAGGTGGCAATCCAAAGTACATTACTTTGAAAATCAATCTATGGGTTGACCTAAAAAGTAGTAGAAGAAAAGGAAGGAACAATAAGGGAAGACACACAAGTTGACACAAATGTAAATATGCTAGATATAAATCTTCCATAGGAAGAGAAAGAGAGTCAACATGACTCTATTACTATTGAAGACATCCCTAACAAACTACACAAAATGTCAATCCACTCACTAATGATGACATCAATAAATTGCAACAAGAATCCATTGATATACTTATTCCATGTGAAAATCCTATATTGATAAGGGTTGATGAATCTCCTAATGCTAAGATTTCATCCAGTAAAAAACAAGAACAAGATACATCCACTGTGCTACCACATGTTGCAGAAGTTAAGGAAAAAAAGTCACATGAGAAAATATGTCAAGTTAAGATTTTGGAGAAGAAAGATGAGCTTGATAAGGATAAAAAAGAACCATCTTCAATGCCTACTTTTTTCATTGAGATGAAAGAGAAAGAGGCAGTTACACCAACCACATCACTACCTACTCTACAAAGCTTAGGTATACCAGAAATAGTGATAATTCATAAAGAGGGAAGTACAAAAAATAAGGGTAAGGAAGATAGTCCTAAATCCACCTCACCAAAATGTCATGAAGATCAAAAGGATGATGAAAAAGGAGAAGAGCATAAGATGACTGCTAAGACCAAGGATTAGGTGCTCATACAAAAACTAGTTACCTTACTAGTTACTACTTCACCTCCCAACAACTAGACTCTTCAAAGACCAAGTACTCAAGAAACTCCATTGTAGATATCAATACCAAGTACTAGCACAACCAAGATTTCTGACATTACATTATTTGAGGATGTTAGTTTGGATGAATTGATTGTGTTGCCAAAGTTTGATCCTACAACAATCACACTTGAAGAGATGAAAATTCTTCAAGAAGCTCTACAATAGAAATCAAGGCAAGAAAAGCTCAGGAGGGAGCATTAATAGAAACAAGTTTTGCATGAAATTAAAGATATTTTTAAATATTATTTTAATGTTTTAGATTCATTATCCAAAGCCTATCATTGAGAAAATTATACATATAGTTGATAGGATAAAAGATGATGACACAGAGACTAATGTCAAGTTATTGGAATGGTCTAAAAAAAGTTTCACACTAAGGTCATGGATTAAATCTCCAATGCCATAGAACTTAGACAAGTTGACTTGTCAACAAAGATGGAGAGTGTGAAGAATTTTTTTGAAAATACATATTCTCTTTATACTAAAATTTGCAATGTTGATTTCATTGCTCAAGAAACTCAAAAAAATATTGATACATTGCAAGGAGAACTAAAGCCAACTGGAAGTACATTGCACACATATCCTAGCACTAGTTGATTACATTTTTGAAGATTACTTCTTACCCAGGGAAGACTTGTTGAGTTGCAAGCTAAGGATGTAAATATTCAATCATCATTTGATGTATTCAGTCCATGTTGACCCCTCATATAGAAGTTTTCTAAAGAGAGCTAGCATTTTCTAAAACACTATTGAAGAGAGATTCACATCTTTCAACTCAAGAAGGTCAAGTGGACACAACAGCTAATTTAGAAATTTAGATTCAATCTCTAGATGCAACCAAAGATAATTGGGATTTTGCATTAGGAATTATTATGAAATTCCACAAACCGTTTTTTGATAAATGCACTTTAAGTATACTGTCCTCAATGACATAAGTGTTAGACAAATACTAGAGGCAAGACAATTTTGAAGAAGAATGATTTTTGGTAATATCTACTCAAAGGGAGTTATAGAACCAAAATGTGGTATTTACTTAGGGGGATTAATGAGGTAATGAGACAATAATTTTTTGAAGATTTTGAAGATTTTGAAATTTTGTATAGAGACTAAGAACACATTATGGATTGTTTGACTTATGTGTGCTACAAGATAATATATGCTATTACAAAGTGTTTTTGCCACTCATGTCGAAGGGGGAGATTTTTGATCTGATTGAGGTTTTGATAAGGTTGGTGACAAAGCACATAGTCATTATCTAGTAGAGTTAGTCATTCATCACTGTGACTAAACTAATACTTAGACTGAGTGAATAGAGCAAGTTGAGTGAACAAAGAAAGTCGAGTGAATAGAGAAAGCTAAGCATAAGAATTCAGACAATACATGTTGAGTGATATGACAAGAAAGTACGTGCCAAATTATTCAAGAGCTGAGAAAATAGTATGTGCCTAGCCATTCAAAGGCTGAGTAACAACAAAGAGCATAGTTAAGGCTAAGCATCAAAAGTTTATTGATGCTAAAAGACTAGTCATTGACATACAAGTTTATAATAACACAAAGTTATATGTAAACCATTTTTGGCCAACATAATCTTGAATCTTTGATATTATAAGATAATAAAATATTTATATCATGCATCCCAAAGTAACCCATGTAACCATAAGAAAAAAAGGAAGCTTTAAGTGGCAATAATAATCAACTAGGGTCACTGATTATTACCTAAGATCATCTCTAAATGCCTATTTCAAGAGGCAAACCCTAAGGGGGAGTTATGAGATATGAAGAGGAGTATCATATGGGAAGAAGAGTGAATGCAAAGAGGAAAGGAGGCATTCATGATGGAGAAGATTCTTAAGTGAAGGATTAGAGATGTAAAACTAGTTGATAAGAACAAAGTCAATTGAGAAGACAAGTAGTGAAGGGTCAGAGAAGAGAGATTTGATCAAAAGGATCAAGATATAATCAACAAAGAGGAGATCTAACATTTAGTAGAGAGGTTCTAATTAAAGGATTAGGCACTAAATCATTTTGAAAAGTGATACATGGTAAATATCTTAATAGAGTAGTCCTAACAAACTTTTATAAATCTCCTAATAGAGTGCACTTAATTGCGAATTTAAATCCTTTCATCAAGATAAGACCTAATAGTCTTGTAATCCTTTAACAAGGCATGCGTTTCATAGGGTATGATCATAGATTATGATCAAAATTTTATAGCCATAATTGGCCATACTTTATTTCTATAGTAGTGAAGATTTGTGGGTGTCATCCTCACTCTAGTTTTACCTTCTCCTTGGAGGGTTTCTAGGTAACTAAAATATTTTGTGTTATGTGTTTATTTACATTTGGATGTGATGCATGCTTAATTATTTCAGTTTATTTTTAAGTTATTAGATGGATGAATCATGAATTTTTTATGGTAAAAGTTTTAAGTATTGATTCCCCACCCCCCCCAAAACATACTTTCCCATTTATATTTCCAACACTTTCTTGTTCAAATATCTTTTCTACTCAATCTCTTTATGATCTTTATCCTCTAATATCTTTTATGACCAATTCACACATTCACTGTTTTACTTTCTTTCAAATTTGATTGATCTTCTTTCTTCTTTTCTAAGTTAACCTTTCACTTCAATCTTCTTTATCTGGCAATTCCACCCTAATATGAGTTCAACCAACAACCAAAAAATTGATTCAACTCATCCTTAAATATTAGTCTTTGTGCTTCCAAATTCTTCCAATTATTGCTACTTAATCACAATCATCGATCTCATATTCATACCAAATGGAATGAATCTATACACTCAAAAAATTGAACTTTCATATAAATTTTTGCTCATCCATATCCTTCTTCAATCTTCATCATCAAATCTTCATTGTATTTTTCTAGCCATAGATCTTGTAACAAAATCTAACTTGTTCCTTTGAACATCTCAAAAAAATTATTTCCATCAAAAGTTGGCCTCAAATTCCATCTTTAACACTTTTTCTTCTTGCTTTTACTCAATGATCATACCATTTCACTCGAGTAAAACATCACTCAATCAATATTGAACTTACTCAGTTATTACTAAACTTCCATCTTAGCTTTAGTCTGACATAACGAGAAAGATAATAACACATTTTTAAAATAATGTAATCTCATTTAACATGAATAGCATGAACTCAACCATCTTACAAGTAGGTATAAACAACATAACTAAAATATTTACAAAATAATGCATCATGAATTAATTATAATATAAAAATTACATATATTTTATAAAATATCTTCTTCTTTCATATGGAATATGATATTTTCTCAACATTTTAGAAAAAAAAATTCTCATTTACACCTTTATATCTATTAACAAACCAACTAGTATGTTCTCTATGATGTCCTTCCTTGTACATACTATGAGAGGTTTGAATTGAACATGGTAGAGTCACAACACAAGACTAGTCAACAATAGAAAGTAATTAGAATATTCATTACAAAATATAAGGGGAAACCCCAAATGGGGAAATTATTAAGTCAAACAATAAATTCATTTTAATATTGAATCAAGGTGGTGATTGTCACTAAGAGAAAGATAGAATTTTTTTGATGAATAGACCAACCAAAAATAATATCAGAACAATGCCAACCCAAACATCATGTGGAAAGATCAGCTGAGACAATAAACTAAGGCATCAATCAAATTAAATTTACATATAGTGACTAAGAACAACAACCACACAAGAGGGCATAATAACCACATAGTGCTAAGGAATACACCATCATGACAATGTTAGAGAACATGCTCATGCACACCAATTAATACACCATTAATTACCTCATGCATATGCATAACTATAATGTTCTTATGGACATACAAGTATAATTTCTTAAATAAATTTACTTTATTTCTTTCCATGTTGTGCAACAATATATCATTTAGGGTCACGAGCACAAGATTTGAGGTGCACACAATGCTATTGAACAAATAGTTCTAACTAATTTTTCATAATCATATAGATTTCCTAAAAGGTTAAGAAGCAATAAATTTGGGGACATAGTTCATTAACCCAAATGATCTATTGTATCTATTAATTTAATCTATCATTACCAAATTTACTATTTTATTTTTTATCAATTCCCATAGCACACAGTCATTTCTCAATGAAAGGAAACATTCCAATACTATAATGAGGTGTCAATAAACAAAAAATATGAGTCATTCTTTTACTTCCAATTAGGATAATACACAGAATATATGCAACATACTCCACAAGGAGAAATGTAATAGGCAATCAAGGACAAAAAATGAAACTAATCAACCAATTCAACTAAGAGGTCATAAAAAATAAACAACCAATATAGGGCATGCCAATTGCAACTATACTTCAAAGGTTTTCATTAACACATTAGATAACATGCTATACCAAGGGACAATGTAACCAAAGTTTCCATGACATCAACACACATGGACCACACAAGGGTCACTAACCACCCAAAATATAAGAGAAACACACTAACCACATGGTCTAAGATGCTCAAATGAGGTTCTTAATTAGCAGTATCATCCATCCTTGAGTGGTGCACAAAACTAGAAGATACACTACCTTCTCATCTCATACTCAAGTCACATCTATTGGATAAGAAATTTCATCACACATAGGTACCCAAATAATAAGATTTCATGAGCTCCTGAAGCCAAACACACATAATCATTTATCCACACCATATACTATACTAGAAACATATACATAGAGATCCCAATGTTTGAACACGGGCTCTGATACTAGATGTAATCCATCATTTGAAGATCCTTGGATACAAGGATAAACATAGAGTAACATATTTTATTTTTTTAATAGTTATGTATTTTTTTGGGTTAATAATTACATAATAGCATCCATAAAACAATCATGAAGATTACAATAGATAGAATAACCAACTAACCAAATATCCCCAAGTTTTCACTACTTATCAATGTATACTTTCCATCTAGGTAAATCAACCAAGTATTGGTCATTCCATTTAACATACTAACAAATAATGTTTGCTTTAAATACCAAATACAAGTTCCTAAGTGATTAAGCCATAAAAGTTCATTTTCTAGTCTAAAATATAGAATGAATAAGATAATATCCAAAAATAATCCCAAAATAACCAATAGACATTCTATACTAAATTGGGAAGAAGAAACTACCAAAAACTTATCAAAAATACTAGGTCATATCCATCCTCTTAACAATTTGGGAAATTTCTACTATTTGAGGAATGATAATTATCTATCAATTTTGTATGATAAAAGTCTAGAAGATGCATGATAAAATGGTGAACGACATGGGATACTCATATGATAAAACTCTAAACTAGGAGTGATGACCTTTTTTATAATATGATATAACTCCCAACTATGTATAATGAAACATAAGGTATTATTTTATCATATAATTTATTTCCTATATGGAGTGCAATAATATACCCATATTGCATACAAGAAGATAATCTAAAGCATAACATAAAATAAGACTCCACACTAGGGAGTACCAGATACATGCATATTAAGGAATAGGCACTCAATAGAATCAATACATAAAAATAATCCACAAACACATCTAACATGCTATTCTACATAATACAACTCTACTCCATCACAATGATAATAAAACATCATGATTTAACATATGCATCAAGTGAAAACATAAATCAAAAGTAACATATGTAATGTCTTGAAATGGACACATTTCATTTTGAGACCTTTTACCCCTCCTTAGTTTTCTTTTGGTCTCTTTTTATCCTCTCCCCTTTCATTTCATGATTATTCATCATCTCTCACTTTCTAAGATGGTCTTCTAGGTATCTCTTTGCTACCCTTTTGATCATATCTCCTCATTGGTCTGTTATCTTCTAGTTTCACCTGCACCTCCTTCTAGGTCTTTCTAAGGCCTACCTATCCTAACCTCTAGGACCAAGTCAACCTAGACTGGACTAGGTCAATCTAGAATGGATTAGATAAACCTAAAGTTGACCTAGTCTAGGTCTAGGTCAAACTAAGTCAACTGATTCCTTGGTGGTTGTGGGGTTCAAGGCCCAAAAGACTTCAAGTTTTCAAATTAATTACTTTTACTCCTTGGTCAGCCTAAGTTATTTTCCCACTTGAAAACTAGTATAAAAGCATTAGAATATATAGTCCACAAATATAACTAAGAGGGGGGGGGGGGTGTGGAGGCAGGAGGGTGAATCAATTATCCAACTAATATTATAGATATCAACCTTATTAAGCCTTAACCATATGAGCAATATAATTAGAAACCACAAAAAGATACTCATGCACAATAATACCAGGTATGTTAACTTAGGAAAACCCCAGTGGAGATGGTACCCACAAGATGATGTACTAATATAAATATATTTTGTTAGAGGATGGACTAGGCTGTTAGGAGTCTATAAGTACATATCAGTTCCTACAAGGAGACTTTGAATCCTTGTTAGGAGATTCCAACCCTATTCAGAGTTGTGGAAGACAACTACATCCACTTCCCAAACAACTTCAAGGGAAAGATAAATGAACCCACTATCCAAATGATCTCTATATTATTTGTTATAGAATAATAGAAATTAATAATAGCACTCCTTCCTCTTTCTATACTGTCAACTAGATTTCTACTCCTTCTGATCTTGTAACTAGATAAAGAAAACTCACATCCAATAATCCTTTCGATTGCTTACTCACATTCAATTAACACTCTACTCCTTTTTTCACTTCAAACTCAATAAAATGATCACTAATACTTTAAAAACAAGGAAAACATCTTTCCTTTATACCATATCTTGAAAATAATTTCTTGAGTCAGCCTTGAGACTTTTCCAATTAATTATAATAAGATAATTAATTAATTTATAATTATAATAGAATTGTTAGCTCACAGTCTATACAATTTCTCACAAGTGTGACACTAGGTCTTGTGCATCCACTAATGTCATCAATAGACTATCATCATTCACTAGCTTTCCACACATCAATAGCTTATTTTACTATCAAAAAATATAATTCAACCATTAGAACTCACTTCTTAGGTACTCTATATTTGTACTTCTCTCTATAAATTAGCTACAACTTTCATACGACTTTGAATTACATGTTGTTCATTAAACCATGCCATTAGGACACATTGAAGAACATTTCCATCAATGCTCATCACCAAACAATCAAGACATTGTCTGTACAACTAAGATGTCTGTCTACTTCTTTGTTAGTCTTCATAGACTTACTGCTATGTTGACGTTAATGACAAATATAGTCACGAATGCAACATGTCAATACTCTCCAATGCTTAGAATACTCACCCAATGTAGTATCATCAAAATTCATGCTAAAAATCTCCCCCTTTGGCATTGATGAAAACATAAATTAAAAACATTTTAGTTCTAAGAATACCAAACAATACTTTTTTGCTACTACTGTATGCATATTTTCAAATTCTCATCATCAATCAAATCTAAAATCCTATCAAACACTATTTTGTTGTTCTTCTTCTTTCTATATATCTCCCCCATAGATATATTCCTCTATTACTTACAAGAATATTTGTAAATCTCTCTAATAAAGTAGAGATTTCTCATGCACTCTTCTCCCCATACATACTTAGGAGATGTTTTTCATGCATATTCTTCCCCATTGGCATCAATGTCAAAGGTCTCAATATATTAAAAAAAATTCTCCAAGTCTTTAACAAGGTCAAGTGTCCAAAGACATTGTTCAAGACAAAATACCAAGAGTCCTCAATGACTTAGCTCATTATATATAATCCCCCATATAGGAAGCATCATCGTTCAGTACCATCTAACAATAGTGCTCTATACCACTAGACTAAAGCAATCTTTGTATCATCTACTTAGAAGTAGGCAAGGGCATAACCCCAAGCATACCTCTCAAGTACTGGAATGTATCTTTAGGTAAGGGCTTGATAAATATATCTACAATATGATCTTTCATACTCACATACTCCAATAAAATCTCCTTTTCTTTTGCCTTCTTTCTCAAGACAAGATACTTAATAGATATATGCTTAGTCTTAGAATGTAATACATGATTCTTATACATACTCACTTGACTTGTGTTATCATAGTATATGATAAGAGGTTCTACAAACTCAATCCTTATATCCTTCAACATTTTTTTCATCCATATGACTTGATTATAATTATTTGCTACTGCAACATACTCTAATTTAATCATACATTGTAAAATATAATCTTGTTTCTTTCTTAGCCAAAAACCCAATCTTCCTCCAAGAAAAATTCTTCGCCATTGGTGCTCTTTCTATCATCCATTATGCATGCACAATCCACATCATTATAGGCACATAGAACAAAATCACTCAGTCTATCATACCAAATTCCATAGTTAGATGTTCCTTTCAAATATATGAATATCCTCTTCACTGCTACATAATAATACTCTATAGGATCAACTTGAAATCTAGCTACAATCCTAATTGAATTTGCTATATCTTGTCTGGTGTGAGTTAGATATTGCAAACTTGTAATCATGGATATGTATTTCCTCTACTCAAATATAGGTGCCTCATTCTTGCTAGATAAATTGTTACTAGTTATCATAGGTATACCAACATGCTTACAACTTTCCAATCCAAATATTTTCAACAAATATTTCAATTACTTAGCTTGTGAAATGAAAATACCATCACTATTTTTCACATTATGTAACCCTAGGAAAAACTTTATTTCTCCTATCATACTCATTTCAAACTCATTCTTCATCTCTTCAACAAACTTATCACTTGATTCATCATTACCTCCAAATATGATATCATTAACAAATATTACTATTTTAAAAAAACCATTCTCAATTTCTTTCAAATACAAGTTACTATCTGCCATACCTTTAACAAACCCAAGTTTTACCAAATAGCTATCCAACCTTGCATACTAGGTTCTAGTTGCTTGCTTCAATCCATTTAGACCTTTCTTCAATCTGCATACCACATCTTTGTCTTCTATTAGAGGGAAATCTTTAGGCTACTCAATATATACCCATTCTTCAAGTTCTCCATTTAGGAAAGCTAATTTAACATCCATCTAATATACTTTGAATTTTTTATTTGTTGCATAAGCCAAGTACATTCTTACTACTTCCATTCTAGTTATAGGGGCATAAGTCTCCTCATAGTCTATGCATTCTTGTTGTGAGTGTCCTTTATATACAATTTTTGTCTTATTTCTTACAACTTTTCCTTGCTCATTCATCTTCTTTGATATACTTTTGTTAGGAATTACCAACTCAACTCTTTCTTCTACTCTAGGCTCAGATCTCCACTCTTCAAACTAATTCTCATTTTGCAAATCATTATTACTCTCAATAATAACTTTCACATTTTTGTGGTTAGCCTTTGGATCAATAATAGTTACCAAAGCTATCTCTTCTACTACTTCCTCTTTCTTAACTAATTCAGGCTCATTATCACAATCATTTAAGAATATTCCATACTTGCTTTAAGTTCTTCATCTCCATTAGAAAGTGGACTCTTTCTATATTTTTTTACTCTCTTAGGACATCTAGATGAAAAATGACCAAACTCTTTACATGTCCAACAAACAAAATTTTCCATACCTTCTGTCTCTATTTTCATAAGCAAATCAATACCTTCTTTGATCTTCATGTCTTCTTCAAATGTGAATCTATCTTTACTCATGCCTCTATTCTTTTGTATGCAACAAAAGGATTATGGATCTAGACTCAATGCTCAATGTTGTACACAATTTTGATAGCTCACCAAGAAGCTCCATCTTTTGGGCATCAAAATTTCCTCCATTAAAATTGGGACTATATTTTCTAAAATGACTCACCATTGATCTCCCAAAGATGTTAATCTTTTCTTCAAGGACTGAAGCTCTTCTACCAATTATTAGAATATATAGTCCACCAATATATATTTTTTTTAAATTGGGGGGGGGGGGGGGGGGGGGGGGGGGGTGAATCAGTTATCCAACTAATATCACAATTATCAACCTTATAAATCTTAACCATATGAGAAATATAATTAGAAACCACAACAAGATAATCATGCACAATAACACTAGATATGTTAATTAGGGAAACCCTTGATTAATGGGAAAACCCCAATGGGGATGGTATCCACAAGATGATGTACAAATATAAATATTCCTTATTAGAGGATGGACCCTGTTAGGAGTCTATAAAAAAATCTAATAGATATCAATCGCTATTAGGAGACTTTGAATCCCTATTAGGAGATTCTGACCCTGGTAGAAGTTGTACAAACCTTGTTAGGGGTTGTGGAAGACAACTGGATCCACTACCCAAACAAATTCAAATGCAAGATTAATGAACCCTAACAAGAATGAATAGTACTTCTCCTTCCTCTTTCTATCCTATCTTCTAGACTTCTTCTCCTTTTGATCTTATAACTAGATCATAGAACTCACATCCAATAATCCCTTGCATCAATTACCTGCATTCAATAAACACTCTGCTCCTTTTCACACTTAATACTCAATACAATAATCACTACTACTTTACAAATAAGGAAAACATCTTTCCTTTATAAATATCTTCAAAATAATTCTTTGAGTTGGCCTTGAGGCTTTCCCAATTAATTGTAATAAGATAACTAATTAATTAACAAATACAATAACACTATTGGCTCATAGTCTATACAACTTCTCACATACATGGGACACTAGGGCTTGCACATATATTGATGTCATCAACAAATTTTCATCAGTCACTAGCTAACCACACACCAAGAGATTATATCACTATCAAAGGATATAATACAAACATCAGAAACTATTTCTTAGGTACTCTATTTTTGTATTGCTCTAGAAATTAGATACAACTTTCGTGCGACATCAACTTATGTGCTATGCATTGAACCACATCATTAGGAGATAGTGAAGAACATGTCCATGAAAACACATAACTAGAAACTCAAGATATTGTCTATACAACTAAGATCTCTATCTTCTACATTGTCAATCTTCACAAACTTATTGCTATGTTGACATCAATGACAAAAACTATTATGAATGCAACATGTCAATAATCTCCAATTCTTAGGATACTTCCCAATCGTAGTATTGCCAAAATTCATGCTAACAAAAGGGAGGCTTGGGGGATTCATTTTTGTATCTCATCTTGGAAGACATTTACAAGAAATCAAGTAATCAAGGCATTCTTTTTCAAGCAAGCTTCTTCAAGCATTCAAGTCTAAGCATCTTCTTCTTGCATCAAGCTTCTTCCTTCAAGGTGGTAGTGGAGTTTGGCTCTAAGGAGAAGGTCTATTATTCTAATACATTATAGATCTTTCATTATTCATCTATGACATTTCACATATATTTCTATACATGAGGTTTCCTTATGGTTTATTTGAGTCAAGGCTATTCAATTTACATACTTGAATAATATCAAAGTCAATTACATCTTTGAAGGTAATTATATCTTCCATTTGATATAATTCATATATACTACATGTAATAATTTCCTTTATCAATTACATTTAAATTCATAGTTAATTCCTTAACCTAAGGCTTGACCAAGGCAAGCCCTCATCCAAACCAACAAAAAAAATCCTTCATTCTTGTGTGTAGAAGAAGGATGGTAGGATTTCACGTGCAAATCCAAAAATAACTCTATAAGATATTTTTGGAGAAGTTTTTAAAAATGTCGCTAGACTATGTCAACTCCATAGAAATATGTCCTTCCACTGGGTCAACCTAGTCCTTTTTTCCTTCTTGCCAAAATATTTCTAAGCTTTGTTCCTTTCATTAGTTCATTTAGGAATTCATAGTTGGATGTTCAAAAGTAGGATTAGATTTACAAATTTCAGAGCTAAAATACATCTTCCTTGACACATTAGTTGAGTCTTTTAAATTTTATTTCCTTTACCATCTATATCTTAGATCTATATCTTAATTGGGTTGATTGTATTCAAATTTTATCTACATCTATATTATTTAAGAAATTGGCTCAATTTACATTCACATTATCTTATAAGGGACAAGTAGTATATTTTCTTGTATTGCATTCCCTTTTATAATTCTAATTTGGTATTGGCACCCTTCTTCCTTTAGGTTTTAGCTAATCTAATTTAGACTTTAAGTGGAATCATACTTGGAAGTTCCTCTCTTTCCCTCACATACATATTTGAATGGCTTAGTAGCCTAGAAGAGCAGAGATATATGATCTTATTAAAGTGTCTCTTTTTTCCCCCTAAACATTTTGGTGAATCTAAAAAGTCCCTCCTTCTTGGAGTTAGATGGTTAGAGGTGTTTACCTTCTTTAGGTGAACAAAACTCTATCAACTCTTTCTTTTATCATGTTAGATTGTTTCTTTTTATTTTATTGGGTGTTTACCTTCTCTTGGTAAACCTAATTTCATGCCCCTTTCTTATTGAAGTTAAATTTCATTATCTCTCTTTGTATATTATATTTTGTTGTATTTAGATCTCCTTTTGCATTATCTTCATATAGATTTCATTTCATGTATTTTCATTTTGAAAATACAAAAACATTGCATCTGGTTCATTCTTATAATTGATCTTCTTTATAGTTATTACATTTACTTTCAATAGGGTTGTTATCTTTAATTTCAAGTTATCTTCATGATCCTCAAAACATTCCATTTTATGCATATGATGATGCTTCAATATGTTCTTTTATTGAGGTTCATCTTCCTAAAAATAATGTTGATCAACCTTTGGATGATAATGATACTATTTGGGTTGAACCCTTAGCTAAGGACACAAATTAGTCCTTTCCTTATGAGGTCAATTTTACACACTATGATGATAGTATTAGTACTCCTAATGAGCAACTTCTTTCTTTGCATCCTATTGGTATTCCTTCTATAGATTAGGATTTAATGAGTTATGTTTATCCTTCTCCTAAGAGTACCTTAGTGATAGATGAGTACACATTTGATGCACCTTCTTATTCTTTGTACAACACATATTACTTCAATTTAAGTCTCATTAAAAATGATGATTCTTATGACATCATTTTCACTAGTTTTAACTTAGATCCTAAGGTTCCTAATCACATCAATTGTATGAGTAGTTTCTCAACTTTTAAAGATTGGAAAACCCTTGATTTTACATCAAAATTCTCCATTCTTGAGTTTGTTCACCCAATATCTTTATTTTATATTGAATGCTTCTATTTAAATTTTTATCTAATTAAACCTAAGAGGTCTTCTTTATCTATGCTTCATCCTTATTTTCAATTTATCTCTTGTATTATGTTTCATATGACTTACAATGTTGAATAGTATCTTTTTCATGATCATTTTACTTGATACAACCACATACCTATTATGTTTCTTTGAGCTATGTGACATTGTTAGCCTATCTTTTGGGGGCCTCTTTGTCCTTATCTTATGAGTAATATAATAGTCATCCCCCTTGACTCTTTACTTGGGGGGAAAGGCCCTATTTTATACTTGTAATATCATTGGATTCATTTTATCTCTTTTTTGACTTGTTTTCCTTCTATATGATGACATGTTTTCTTGTATTCATTAATTGAAATCACATATCTAGTATAAATCAAAACCACATAGGGAGGTACAGTGTAATTTTCTTCTAATATTTTGCAATACATCCAATATTCTTTATGATGTTTTATTCTCTTATTATTTTCTACTTTATCTTGCATGCATTTATTGTGTTACCTAGGGATTAACATCCTAAGTTCAATCTCATGTTTGTAAGTGCATCTTTATTATAACAAAATCATTCATTTATGACATGTATTAGATTTAATTTTTCTTTTTTCTCAAGGATTCATTATCCCACATTTTTCATGATAACTAAGTGTAGGTAATGTGGTATCCTTTATTTCTTTATTTCATTTTTCTATAGATTTACTTTATTTTATGGAAAATTCTAATCTTTGGCTATGAAAATAAATTACATGTAGGATAGTGTGTCTATTGCCTAGAAAATATGTTTGTATACCTTGGATTTTAATGTTTCTCATATAATAATCATCTATATTTTAGTTGATAAGAGATATATTTTCTAACAATTTATGTTGTTTAGAGTTAGTTATCCTATGGTGTTTCTCTCTTTAATCATTTACGGTGTTGTATTATTATATAATACTTCTTGGGGTTACAGGGTGTTTGCATTTTGTGCACAACTATCAGTTGTTTCTTATGATTCATCTTTATATCTTGCAAGATATTTCTATATAATATCACCATAGAATTTTTTTATTGGTTAATGCTTGCGAGGAAAGGTCTTTTGTACATTATTTATCCCTCTCTTTGATAAAAGGACCGACTTTCCTTAGTACACTAACATTTTTTTATTATATGACATTGTTTTCCTACAAGGAATCATGTCTTGATCATGACACTCTCTTATATAAGAGGTGAATGTACTTGATCATCACCTATTCTTTATTTGTAAAACTATGTTCATTATAAACATTTTGCCTTACTATGCATTCTAAGTTTTGTCATCCTTCTTCTAGGGATCCCTATTCCACCTATATATAGGGAGCTAAATAGGTGCATTCTTGTTCATCTTCTCCTCTTTTTCTTGAAGTTGTATCTTTTTTCATGACACTCCTCTTGAAGGTATATGTATTGTACAAAAAATCTCTTCCTTTCTAGGGTCTCTTCTCACTTGCGACACATCCTTTCATAATTTATCTATATTCTAAGCATATAAGAGCTAGTTATCTTTGCTAAGTTTATCATATAATTATTTACAAAGAATATCTCTATATTTATAGAAATAGTTATCCTAGATTCTTTTCCTTATGATTTATATGGCTGCATAGTCATCTTAAGGAGAGGGAATATATAGGCCCTCTTTGTACATAGTTTTCACTGGCAAGAAAAAATTGATTTGGAGTATGACTTGGAGTACTTTAGCCTTGTCCGATGGGTATGATTTCTAAGTCACCTCAAATATATGCATTGTAGCTTCATGTATCTTTTTTACACACAATAACATATGCTAAATCTCATATATATTAGTAATGCATGCACATTTGCTAAATCCTCTATGGGTATTAGCAATACTTCTCCATCCTGAGGAAATACACCTTTTTTTTTTTTGCTAAATCCTTTCTAGGGTAACACACACACACATTTACATTCCATGGTGATACTAGGAAATTTATCTATGGGTGGACATATAAAAACATACACATCCTAGCATAAGCTACCAACAGACACATATGATTGACTACTAGGAACACAAAACTACAAGACTATTTGAACCTAGTTTTTATTTTTTATTTTTGGGATTGACCATTAGGCACAAAAAACTATTATACCATTCAATCCTTCCCCTTTTTTATTTATATTAAGGAACACAAACCTTACTGGGAAATACAATCTCTCCCCCCCCCCCCCTCCTCTCTCTCTCTCTCTCTCTCTCTCTCTCTCTCTCACACACACACACACACACACACACACACACACACACACTGGTGGGAAAGAATCATGAGGGACACGATCCTTTTTTATACTCTTTCCTTTCCTATGTGATATCTTATGATTTATAATAGCCTTTATAATATGATATTAGTGGATGAGGTATTCTTCAAATGAGGTCATTTTCACTAGTCTATTTTGGCTTTAGTCTTTTGGTTTTGTTTTATCTTTGTTTCCCCTTTTCTTTTCCTCTTTTTTTTGTGTACTCTTACGCACGGGAATGGAGTTAGGATCCTATGATTTGGGGCCTATTTCCTTAATCTTAGTGATTTTCTACCTTGACATGGCATATTATTTCTTTTCTCCTTCCTTTATCGAGAGTATGACTAGCCTCATACTCCTGCTAAAGTGGGGGCTAAATGTACCATCTTAAAATGGATACACTTTATATTGAGACATTATAGACCCCCTTAGTGTGGTTTTGGTCTCTCTTTTTCCTCTCCCCTTCTATCTCATGCTTATTTTTCATCTCTCACTTTTTGGTATTGTCTTCTAGGTGTCACTTTACCACCCTTTTGACCATATCTCTTGATTAGACCATTATCTTCCAGTTTCACTTGCACCTCCTTTTAGCCCTTTCTAGGGCCTATCCATCCTAAACTCTAGGACCAAGTTGTCCTGGTCTAGACTAGACTAGGTTGAAAAAAATTGACCTAGTTTAGGACTTAGTCGACTTAAGTTGACCTCTTCCCTGGTGATTATGGGGTTTAGGGCCTAAAAGACCTTGAGTTTTCCAATTAATTAAATTTACTTTTTGGTGGGCTTGAGTTATTTTCTTTCCTAAAAAATATTATAAAAGGAGTCTTGGGGGCTTCACTTTCATATCTCATCTTGGTAATACATTCATATGCAAGAAAGAAAACAAGGCATTCTTCTTCAAGAAAACATCTTCAAGCATTCAACTCTAAGCACCTTCTTCTTGCATCAAGCTTCTTCCTTCAAGGTGGTAGTGGATTTTGGCTCTAAAGAAAAGATATATCATTCCAATAAATTCAAACACTTCCATTATTCATCTATTCCATCTATATATTATTATAAATTTTGATGGTACTGCTTGGGGGAGTATCCTAAGTATTGGAGAGTATTGAAAGGTTGCATTCATGACTATTTTTGAATTGATGTCAACATAGTAGTAAGTCTATGAAGACTAGCATAGTAGAAGAGAGATATCTTAGTTTTATGGACAATGTTTTGATTATCTGGTGATGTGTAGTCATGGACATGTTCAGTACTATGTCCTAATGATGTGGTTTGATGCACAACATGTAAGTTGTAGACATATGGAAATTGTACTTGATTTACTAAGAGCAACATAGAAATAGAGTACATGTAAAGTAGTTTGTGATGTTTGTTTGCTATCTTTCATCTAAGATGTAATAAAGAGATGTGCAGTCAATTGGTGATAGAGGAAATTCTATTGGTAATGTCAAAAATTGTGCAAGCCCTAGTATCACATGTGTAATGTTTTGTATAGACTGTAAGCCAACAATACTATTGTAATTGTGAATTAGCTAATTATCTTATTATAATTAATTAGGAAAGCCTCAAGGCCAACTCAAGGAATTATATTGAAGATATGGTATAAAGGAAAGATGTTTACCTTGTTTGTAAAGAATGGATTATTTGATCAAGGAAGTGTGAAAAGAAGCATAGTGCTTGGTAAATGTGTGTAAGAAATACAAGAGATTATTGGGTGCAAATTTAGTTACCTATTTACAAGATCAAAAGGAGCAGAAGTTTGGTTGATAGGACAAAGAAAGAGGAAGGAGAAATATAGTTCAACTCTATTATTCCACAAAGAATAATATATAGATTAATTGGATAGTGGGTTCATTGATCTTAACCGCGAAGATGTTTGGGCAATGGGTATAATTGTCTTACATAAATCCTAATAGTGTTACAATTCCTAATAGGGTTGGAATCTCCTAACAAGGATTCAAAGTCTCCTAATAGGGACTCAAAATGCACTGAAATGTATTTATATACTCCTAATAGGGTTCATCCTCTAACAAGGAAATTTAATAATAGTACATCATCTTGTGGGTACCATCCCCACTAGGGTTTTCCCTCTGATCAAGGGTTTCTCTAGTTAACATATCTAGTATTACTATGCATTAGTATCTTGTTGTGGATTTAGATTATATTTCTCATATAGTTAAAAAAATTTAAGGTTGATCATTGTGATAATAGTTCAATTTCTAATTCATCCCCTAGTTATATTGGTGGACTATATATTCTAACAGTACATACATTTCCATACATGAGATTTTGTCTTCTTTGATTTCCTTATGGTTTCTTTGAGTCAAGGATATTATGTTTACATACTTGATCATATATCAAAGTCAACTATATTTTCAAATTTAATTGTATCTTTCATTTGATATTATTTAGATCTACTATAGGCACACATTTCCTTTATCAATTACATTTTAATTTATGGTTAGTTCCTTAAACTAGGGCTTGACCAAGGCACACCCTCATCCAATGAAACAAAAAAAACCTTCATTCCTATGTGTAGAAGTAGGATAGCATAATTTTACATACAAATCTAAGAACTCTAGAAGATATTTCTAAGGAAGTTTGTTAGAATGTGTCCAAACCAACTTCATCTAAATACATCCTTCCACTAACTTGACCTAGTTCTTTTTACCTTCTTTCTGAATGATCTTTCAGTTTTTTTCCTTTCATCTTTTCATTTATGGAATCCGTAGTTGGATATGTAGAAATAGGTTTAGATCTATGAATTTTGGAGTTAAAATACATCTTCCTCTACATATTTCAAGGTGACTCTTTTATATTTTATTCCCCTTCACATCTATTGTAATCATGTTGATTGTATACACATAACATCTAGATCTACATTATTTAAGAAATTAGTTCAATTTTACATTAAAATTATCCTATAAAGGCCAACGAGTGTATTTCCTTGTATTGCATTCATTTTTATCATTTGAATTTGGTATTGGCATCCTCTTCCTTTGGGTTCTAGCTAATCTAATCTGGACTATAAGTGGAATCATATTTGGAAATTCCTCTCTTTCCCTCACATACATATTTGAATGGCTTAGTGGCCTAGAAGAGTGGAGACCTACATTCTTATTAAAGTGTCTCCCATTTCCCTCTAAACAGCATACATCAAGGATGCCTAAATAATAATAAGAGGATAAGAGGAGAGAGAATGTCAAGGAAAGATCTTGCAACTAGAAGACGACCATGTTGGAAAACTAGTAGATATGAATACATGGATATTGTCATTTATTGATAATATAGGAAGGTTAGGTTACATGGAATTAATAAAAATTTTGTAAAGGAGGGAAATGTTGTTATTATAAAAGTATGGAGGGAAAGAGAGCATGATAATATAGGAAACAAAGGGGACACAATGACAAGCATTGAATCCTCATTTTTAACCTAAATATCTATTATAGCTATAGGGGGAATACTTAACTAGTAAATCACCAAACCACAAATATGAAGAGCAACGGTCTACAAAATTAATATGAAGTATGTAAGGAACTATGAAACCTATATCCATGTTTATAATAGTTTACATTAAAATATGGATGTTCACCATGAGTTTGAGAATAGACTATTAAGGGTTATAAAAAAAATTTACTATGTTTTGAATGGATTAATAGAAGAAGTGATTTGTAAGGATCTAAATGTTAGCCCTGACTAATAATGCAATTATTCATGCTATGCATGTGTGTAAAAGAGTTATATCAATTTTTATGTTGTCATTGATGTCAAATTCTTAGTTGGCTAGACATTATGCTAACTTAGTATAGTGCTATATCACGTTGATTGATCAAGAGGATTTGAAGCAAGTATGTTCAAGGTAGAGTTGATAAGTATGGTATACAATGAGTACTTGAAGGATTTGAATAGTTATAATGTAATATTGATTTGATTATTTTATAATCATGTAATATTGTAATGAATTGAGTTATAGAAGCTTAACTGAGTGACAAGGTTAAAGAAGAAATACCATATTCATTGAGTGACTATAGTGTTCAATGAGAAAATAATAAAG
This sequence comes from Cupressus sempervirens, assembly GCA_028749045.1. Classification (NCBI taxonomy): domain Eukaryota; kingdom Viridiplantae; phylum Streptophyta; class Pinopsida; order Cupressales; family Cupressaceae; genus Cupressus; species Cupressus sempervirens. Next base: position 587,838,070 of record CM053785.1, on the reverse strand, counting down.
AGAGAAGGAAATTTAGTATTACTTGAGAAAATCTAGTATTATCTAAGTACTATATTACTTGAGTGAAATGTTATGTTCACGGAGTAGTAGCTAGAAGAAAAAGTTGAAAGAAATATAGTCTTAGGCTGATTTTTGATGAAAAAGTGAAATGTTCAAGATGTTGCAAGACATGAGGCAAGGTTTGTTGCAAGATCCATGATTAGAAAAATTCAATAAAGATCTAATGATGGATATTAAAGAAAGATAAGGATGAGCACAAAGTTCAATGAAAAGTTCTTTTTTTATGTTGTTAAGCACACAGAATTTGAGGTCAACAATTATGATTAAGTGAAAAAAGATTGAAGAATGTGAAAGCACAAAAATGACTATTTAAGAGAATGTTCAAGATAGTTTTTGATTGATGATTCTATTAATGTTACTAATTATATTTCTAGTTGGAAGATGATTAAGTGATGATAAGGTTTCTATGGATGTGAAGCTGAAGGCAAAAGAAGATAGTTGAGTCAAGTGAACCAACCTGAGTTGAAGAAGGGGAAAGAGAAGGAGTAAATCAGAAAAATTGTGTGAATAGAGAGAAAAGAGATCAAAGTGGAAGATTAGACTTAGAAAATAATAGAAAGGAGATCTAGATAAGGAAGTAGTGCTAGACCTAAACATCTCATTTTTACACTATTACTTTCTAATCACTATAGCAAAAAATCTTGTAGATTGAGTAGACCTAACAAATCTATGAAATCTTATATGAAATCATTGATTAGTGGTGTATGGATAATAGAGTAGGGAGAAGTGATAATTTGAATGGGGCTTTAGGTAGGAACCTAGAGAACATGGGCATCAAAGACCATCTTCCAGGTGCTAGCAAGAAAAGGGGGGGTAAGATGCTAATGCATCCAAGGATGGGGACCCATAGGTGTTGCAGCCTCATCCAAGTGAGAAGATTCTTCCTCCCCCTTGGTTGGAGGGTCTTCTGGGGCTAGGGGTCAAAGGTCAAATCTTTTTGGGGTCAAACTGATAAGTAAGTCAACCTTTCCTGAAATTATTGATAAATTTGATAAGGAGAAGGGCATTTTTGCACTAGAAGTCCTCGAGGAAATCATAGATCATAATATCCTTAGTATGGCATCTACTCTAGTGGGAAAATTCATCAGTCCATGGCCAAACATTGACCTATTGAGGGTCTTCACAAGGAACAAATAGGATCTAAAGGGGCATGTTGAGGTGACTGATATGGAAAAAGGGTTCATGTCATTTGAGTTCTCTTACTCAGAGGACTATGCTAAAATCTTGTGTGCAAGAAACTAGTCTCTAGGGATATCTACTCTGATCCTGCAGAAATGGACCTCTAACCTAGATCTGAACAATGATTTCCTTTCTTAGGTCCCAGTTTGGATTAGACTACCTAAACTTCCTCTTGAATATTGGCATGAGGATGTTTTCGATGGTATTGCATGATCATTTGGAGAACTCCTTTCTATTGATCCTATCACAATAGCTAATAAGAGGCTTACTTTTGCAAGGATTTGTGTTGGCATGATAGAAGGCTAGGACATGCCCCAAGTCATTGAACTCCAATCCCGTTTGGAAACTAGAATCTAATAGATCGACTATGAAAGTGTCCCTTTTGCATGTTTCCACTAAAAAAAGGTAGGCCATAAAGCTAACACCTACCCATTATTTAAAGGCAAAGGAAAGGAGGGGAGATACTACCAATGCACCCAAAAAGGAATTGAAGAAGAAAAAACTTTAGATAAGAAAGAAGGGGAGATAGTGGGGAAAGCTAATACTAATATGGTAATAGATCCTCAAGCTATGGTCTTAGCTCCCCAAGAGGTGGATGTAGTCTTAGAAAAAGATATGAAGGAAAAACTTGATGACATGGAATGCCTTCCTCACTTACCAGAAGAGGAAGGTAAGGGGATGACCCAAGAGCCTAAGAAGATACATGAGGTCATGATTTCTACTAATCTAGAACTTGAGTTATCCTTTGTCCCAGACTCTCTAGAGGAGCCTATGGTAGCTGATCCTCCTCTATCCCAAGACTCCAACACAAGCTTGGTCAATAGGGTTACCCCTAAGACTGTGAACAGAATCATTGAGTGACTCTCAACCATGTCACAGGACACCTAGCCAAACTAGAGGCTTTGTTTGATAATTGTAAGAATGCTAATGAAGCTCCCTAGTCTTTGGTCAGAAATTAAAAGAAGAAGAATAGTCATGACCCTTCTCCTGCTTCTCCAGCTACAACAAGGAGCAAAGTAAAAGATGATCTTGGCCTTATCTCCAATCAGTCGGGTAGAAAAAGCAAGAACCAACTAAGAAAGGAGGAAATGAGAAGAAGTTTAATGGATGGAATGTAGCATACCATCCAAGAATCATGTTCATCAGTCAAAGCATGAAGATTCTATCTTGGAACATCTGTGGACTCAATGGTAGCCACAAACAAGAGATTGTAAGGAATATGATTAGGGACCAAAGGCCTGATTTTTTTTCGTTCAAGAAACTAAAATGAGAAAGGAAAGCTTGGGGAGCATTAAATTTAGCAACATCATGAGTAGTGTTGTTTCTGACTCAAAGGGTGTGTCGGGGGGCCTACTGATCTTATACAATAAAAAGCATTTTAAATTTGAACTAGAATATAATGAAGGTAACATTCTCTTTTGTGGAGTCTATCATATGCATTCTAATGAAAGCTGGTTTTTGCTGAATTTATATGCTCCTAACAATAAAAGAGAAAGAAATAACTATTGGTCTAAAGTAGGAGAGCTAGTGCAGTCCAATAAATTAAGGAAGGGCATAATAATGGGATATTTCAATACTTTGATTGTGGATGAGGAGAAGTTGGGAGGCTTGGCACCAGATGGGGAGAGTAAGAAAGACCTCTCTAGTTTTATTAATGGTTTGGCTTTTCTGGATTTGGATCTCTTGGGAGGTGTTTTGACTTGGTCAAAAAAAAGATTAGGTCAAGAGTGTATTTAGGTAAGATTGGACAGAGCCTTAATATCTCTTGAGTGGTTGCAATCTTTCTCTTATAATCTATCTCTGCTACCTAGAGTTGTCTCTGATCACTCTCCTATTTCCCTTTCAGTTGTTCTTATTGAACAAAGAAGGAACTTCCCTTTTAGGTTTGGAAAAATGTGGACTTCCTACCCAGAGCTTCTATAAAAAGTGAAATTCTGGTGGGGGATTGATGTGGAAGGAACTACTATGTTTAGAGTTACTAGGAAATTGAGCAATGTGAAGAGGATGATTAAAATTTGGAATAAGATAAACTTTGGTCATATCTTTCATGATAAGGAGGATCTATCAAACAAACTAACCTCAATTGAAGACAATATCTAGCAGGAAGGCTATAATGAGATGAATAGGGAGGTTGAGCTGACTATTCTTTTAGATTTGCACAATATCATTAATAAGGAGGAAAAATTCCAGAGACAAAGATCAAGGATAAATTGGCTCAAGGATGGAGATTAGAACACGAAGTTTTTTCACCTCTCCATTCTTAAGCATAGAGCTAATAATAGAATCTTTGAAATCAAGAGGGGGCAGGTTTTGCTAACTAAAGATAATGATATCTTTGCTGAGGCAGTGTCATTTTTCTCTTCTCTTCTATCATGGGACCCCTTGTTATCGAGGGCGGATTAGGAGGACATTGTTTCTTGTATCCCTTAGATAATCCAACCCCACCACAAAAAAATAATTTGGGCTATTCCTAATGCACTAGAAGTAAAAGAAGCTCTTTTTTCCTTGCTTGTTAACAAATCTCTAGGTCTGGATGGGTTTCCTACCTTCTTTTTTCAAATGTATTGGCAGGTGGTAATGGTAGATGTGGTGAAGGCTATTCAGGAGTTCTTTGGTGTGAGAAGTATTCTCAAGGAGATTAATTCCATGTTCTTGGTCCTCATTCCTAAATCTTCGAGGGCTAACTCTTCGAACAAATTTAGACCTATTAGTCTATGCAACTCTTTTTATAAGATCATCTCAAAGGTGCTTACTTCTAGAATGCTCAAAATTTTCCCTCTAATTATTTCTCAATTGCAAACTGGTTTTTTCCCTGGAAGAAAGATTTTAGATTCAATTATGATGGTTCATGAAGTTATTCATTCTTTGGAAGCTATTAAATGTGAAGATATGTTGCTAAAACTAGATCTCTCTAAAGCCTATGATTGGGTTGACTGGTCTTTTCTTGGATTAGTTCTTTAGCCTTTGGATTTGATCAAAAAGTCTGTAAGATTATCTCTCAACTTGTTTCTACCTCTTCTCTTGTTGTTTTGATCAATGGAGCTCCCTTAGACTTCTTTAAACCTTCTAGAGGTCTTAGATAGGGAGACCCCCTCTTGCATATTCTTTTCATTATTTTGGTTAAATGTATTGGTAGGCTTATTGATCACAATAAGAAAGATGGAAGTCTCAGGGGGATCTAACCTTTGTCTAAATGTAAGCCTTTCTCCCACCAGCAATTTGTGGATGACACAATAATGGGGGGGAGGCCTCTGTTAGGGAGGCTAAGGCTATGAAGGAGATTCTTGATACTTACACTAGAGGGTCTGGTCAGCTGATCAATTGGGAAAAGAGCTTGATTTTCTTTCTTAATACCCCTAAAGTCAGGCAAAGAAAAATTGCTAGGATTCTTGGCTATGGAGTGGGAAAGCTTCCCTCTACCTATCTTGGGCTCCCTTTGGGATCTTCTCCCACAGACTCCTTCTAGAATGGGATTTTGGATAGATTAAGTAGAAAGTTGGTTGGGTGGAAAGGTGCTTTGCTCAACTAGGCAGGAAAATGTCAGTTGGTCAAATCTATTCTATTAAACTTGCCTATGTATGCTTTGAGCTTGTATGAAATTCTTGGGAGATTTGCAAATAATATGAAAAAATTCAAAGAGACTTTCTATGGACTAGCCTTAAAGGGAGAAAAGGGTATCCTCTGGTTGCTTGGAAGAATGTGTGTCTTCCAAAGAGGCATGGTGGCCTTGGCATAAGAATTTTAACCCATCTCAATAAGGCTCTTCTAATCAAGAAAATATGGCACATCTTCAACAGCACTAGTGAATGGAGGGATATCCTAGTTAATAATATATCAAAAGACCTTCTCTTCATTTCATTTTAAACAATGAGGATATTCCAAAAGGATCGATTATTTGGAATGGTATCCTGAAGGCCATGGACCTAGCAAAGGCTAAGGTTTTTTGGAAACTGGGTAATGGAGAAGATATTCAGTTCTAGTATGATAGTTGGTTATTTCAAGGTCCCCTTATTAACAATCCTACCTATGAAATATGGTTGAATGAATGTATGCAAAAATTTGGGTTTAAATTTAGCAATTATAGGATTGGCCAGGGATGGAGAGATCTCTCCCTCATATCTAAAGATTTGAAACCGATTATGTTAATTTTAAACTCTATGGTTCTCAATAATAAAAGAGATGAAATGATTTGGGGGGATAATCCTAACGGTAGTTAATCTGTTGCTTCACGCTATAACTCTCTTTGGTGTAGGAGGGAGAAACTCCTTTGGCCGAATGCCTAGCTTCTTGGTCTCACTCCCAAGATCAACATCTTTTATTGGCTGGCCCTTTAGAATAAAATCCTCACTCAAGAAAATCTTGAAAAGAGACGATATGTCATGCCTAATAGATGTCCTCTTTGTAAAAACTAGTTGGAGTCAGTAAACCATCTTTCATTCATTGTGTTTACTCTAGGGAGGTTTGGGAGTTCATAAAATAGGATTTTGAGATTTGCTAGTGCGTGCCGAATAATCTCCTGGATTTCTTTAGTCAATGGAAAAGTCTATTTAAATCTTCTATTTTGCAGGAATTAAGTACTTGGTTTTTGCCTCACTTTTCTCGGAGTATTTAGAAGGAAAGGAACAATAGAATTTTTAGGGATAGGGAGGAGCTGGCTCTTGTTCTTGGGAGGAAGATTTATAAAAACATTAAGGAAAACTACCAAGTCAAGAAGGGGGAGAGTTTGAAGTTAGTAGTAGAAAGACTGAAGAGGAAAAAGACAGGAAGCTAAAAAGACAAAAAGATAGATGGCTTCTTCCCCCAAAGGGATGACACAAAGCCAACTTTGATGGTGCCTCAAAATGAAATCCTAGACCCTTGAGAAGGGGTGGAATAATAAGAAATAATTTTGGTGAGGGAGTCATGGCTTTTTCTCTTCTATTGAGAACCCAAACTAATCATTTTGTGGAAGCCAGAGCTGCATGCCATGTGGTTAAACTGGCTTTTGAAGTTAGAATAACTAAGCTTGTTAGAAGGGGATTCCAATAACATAATTAATTGTATCAATGGAAAATCTCATCCTTCTTGGTCGATTGCCAATATAATTGAAGAGACACATGACACCCTTCCTAAATTTGAGACTGTCCACATCAGACATGCTTTCAGAGAAGCAAATCCAATAGTGGATTGGTTTACCAATAGAGGTGTGGGAACTAACAAGTTGATTACATGGCAATCAGGAATAGATATTTTGGTGGAAGCCAAGACCCTTATCGACCTGGAAAAAATTTGAGGGTGTACGGTGGAGATCTAATGGTAATAATGAATATTAAAGGAATATGGGATATGAGTATGAGTCATAACGGCCTTTTTGGTTTATGAAAGTAGTTAAGGCTATCATTGTCTTTTTGACACATTTTGTGGGTCAAAATTGTCATTTACTACTTGTGTTTTAGTAAGGTGAATTATCTTGGCATATATCAAAGAAACAATGCCAAAATTTTGTCTATGAAGAAGTTGTAGAGCCTGGAGTTTATTAGAATTGTTGGAGTTAATACTGAAGAGATGGTGGGAGAATGCTACAGAAAGGAGCCAGTGGGGATCTAGAGAAATGGAGGAATAGGGGAAAAGTATGGAAAAAGTTGGAAAAGGGAGGGGTTGCTAGTTACATTGCCAAACTTCATGGTTTTGATTCTAAGGTCAAGAATAGTATGGTGAATTTGTGGAAAGATGGCAAGGTGAAAGTGAATGGTGTCTCTTTCTTCATCACTGAGGAGGTTGTCACTGTAGTCACCAAGATTCCTATGGAAAGTTTCAAGTTTTATAGGGATAAAAAAATCTCTACCAATGCTGTGAAGGATTTTTTGAAGAGCATCGAAGAAATGAATGAATTGATTAAAAGTGAGACTTTTTATGTGATAGATTCTATCAAGAAGCTCTGGAGGTATGTGTTGCATGCTATCATTGAATATATTACTCTAGACCATAGGTTTGATTGAGTAAGAACCCACCATTTCATTCTTCTTCATCATTTCCTCTAGGATAGGAAAACTTCTTTCCCTTACTATTTACTTAACTCCATGAGTAAGGCTATCACTAGCTTTAAGAAGAAACCCATTGTCAACCCTACTCTGCATGAGGGATTGTTGCTGCTAATCCACGAGTACTTCAAAGCTTAAACAATTAGCAATAATCCTTTGCTAGATGCAAATGGGGACAATGTTAGCTCCAGCTACTCTTCTAACTCTGATGAAATTTAGAGCATAAGCTTGGAGGAGGAGGGGAATGTTTCTTTGAGAAAGAAAATTAAGGGTCATGTTAAGAAGCAGTCCTCTAATTTAACCCCTAGAAGAAAGAGCCCAAGGGACCATGGCTAAATCTTTGGTAAAGATGATATGGATTATAATGAGGATAAGGAGGACATGGCTTCTAATGATGAAGAAAAGGAGATTAAAGAGGACGATGTTGGGAAAAAATGGAAGAGGGATGATGCAGATAATGAGAGGATTTCAAATCAAGAATCGAAGGTTTTGATTCTCCCCCTTCCCCTTGTTCATTCCCATCCTCATTCTCATTCTAAGGAGAAGGAAAAGGATAATACTAGTGCTAAAGAGGGGGAAGTGCTTGTCAAAAATAGGAGAAAATCTTGGAGGAATTTCAATGTAAGGACTCTAACATTAGGAATTTATAAAGAAGCTATGAATCCTCAAATTCTCGTGGAAAATTAGGAAGAGCCCCGACTTGAAGAGCTCATAGACCCAGCTATTGTGGCCATCTTTGATAATGCAAGGGAGATGGGTATGAACCTTCTCAACAATGCTTGTAATAGAAAGATTGATAATTTTAGACCAATCAAGTGGCTCTACCATGAGCTAGAAGAGGTCAAAGAGAAGGTTTGTTAGATGGAGGGCAACAATAGGAAGACTAAAAATGAGAACCATGAGAATCAAAGTGATAGAGCCAGTCTGGTTGAAAGGAGAATTAAGAATCTTGAAAACTAAAATCATAATTTGGCTAGTCAGATGATCTCTCTCCTCAATTTGATCAATGACAATATTCTTTCTTTAATCGATGTTTTAAAAAATAGAGGCCTGTTGGTAGGTGAGGACAGAAAGGATAGAGAAAGAGCCAAGTTTGATGATGATATGGCCACTGACATCACCTTTTATAGTTTGGACTAGGAAATGGAGAAATTCTAAGAGTAGAAGGCTGAGGAGAATTAGAAGATTTATGAGGCTTCCTAGACCATGCAGGATTTTCAGAAGAAGAATGAAGAGTAGCCTTCTTGCTCTTTCTTTTTGTGCTTTTGTTGTTTCTCTTTTGGCTTTTTATTCTGGCTTTTGCTTAGTTATGTTAAAGACAGTTGGATCTAGCCTTTCTATTGGCCTTTGTTGTTGGGTGGGCCTTGTGTTTACTATCAACCTTTAGACTCATTTTTCTAGTTGGACTTTTTTTTCTTATTATTAGCCTTGTTTTGTAGCTACTTTTGGGTTTCAGGGTCCATATAAAACCTATTCATCTTATCAAAAAAATTGATGAGTGGTGTTTGTAAGTCCTTTAGAGAAGGCCACTTTTTAGAAAATAACAAGGTCACATTAACAATATGTTTTGTAACTATTGTCACTTAGATTGCACCCTTGTGTTGAAAAGAACTTTTAACAATCTAGTGAAAAATGGGATAATCCTTGGCCTATGGGTATACTATGTTAAGGATCAACATCTGGTATAAAAGGTTGGCTTCTCTTGAATCATTTCATAAAACTTGACTGAAACTTATAGTAAAAGGGAAGAGAGAGAACAAATAACATAAATAAACTGGAAATGTCAAAGGTGATTCCCCAAAACTATAAGGATGATAAAATTTGAATGAAAAACTCACAACTAAAACTAATTATAATAGTTTGATCATAGAAAGATCCTATTAACTTTAAATGCATGAAATGTAAAAAGGTGTGGGGCTCTAAAAAAGGAATTTTTTTCACAACTTTTAAACTAGGATTACACACAAATTACACTTTACTCATGGAATTATCTCTCAAATGCCTCTAAAACACTTGATTTTTAAGCCAAGGATTCATAAAACTACACCAACTTAAAGCTGAAAATTCTTAAGAGGAAATGCCAAACAAATAATAGAGCCAAGGAGGATAACAATTATATTATTTCAGAAGGAGAAAAGGCTCAAAATTTGCATCACAAAAAGAACTTGAGCTAAAAACAATACTAACGCTCCAAGGAGGAAAAATGCCAACTCCAAGGAAGTAGAATGCAAGAGCTAAATAGAATAAAACCAAGGAAAGGGGTACAAATAGGTTGAAGACTACAATATGCATCATCCCCTAAATTGGAAACCAATCCATGATTTCCATCAAATTAGTTGGTAGATGAAATATGTCATTCTAATGAATAATGCTAAAATCTGAAATTTGACATCCCCCCCAAACTTAGCTAGTAGGTGAATGAAACTTTGGTAACTAATAATCAAGGCCCCAAGACTTGGGCATGATAAAATCTAATCACCTCCTCAATTTTACATTTTAGAATCATATTTAAATGAAATAATTATACTGACATTATCCATTTAGATCTTTACATTTAATACCCAATAAAAAAATGAAAACCCCCCTATGATTAAATTTTCCATTTTCACTTAATTACAATTCCCTCATAATCATATAAATAAATTCTCACCCTTAGGCATTGTGGAAATAAAAATACCCCCCTTAATCATATTCAAAATACCTTCCCCAAATACTTAGAACATTTCACCCAAGCAAAAACTCATATAAGAAATGTTAGAGTAATTATATATTTTCTAATTAACTCTAGTTTTCTTGAGCTAAACTTTAGACATCTAATAGTTAATTCTTTTATTAATTATTATGATGCAACCTAGGTTAGACCTTTTTAGGGTTTTGATCTCTATTATAATGATTATTTGTTATTACAGTAAACATTAATTCACTTTTGATTATAGTAGTCTCTTTTTTGCTCATCAAAAATGTCACATCTATGGATCTGGGAATTCCAGCCTCGATAGCTTTTGCTTCTCTCTTTCTGTCACAAGAGTTTGCAAGTGGGTGATTCTTAGGAGTTGTAGGGTTGATCTTTCATCAACTTCAACATGGTATCAAAGCTTCAAATCTTCATGCCCCTAATATTTTAATGAGAGATTTATCTTGGTGTTAATATCTATGTTTTTTCTTTGAGAGGGTTTCATTTTTTAGAGGATTTTTGCATTGGATCTCAAGGGTTATTGGTTTTTGATGAACTTTGAGAAAAAAATAGACATCACCATTGAGCTTAGAGCATCCAAAAACTCCTATTTTCATATAAAACTTATCCAATTTGGACACAGTTTGAATATGAGGCCAAAAAAAAATTTTCATTAGACATGTTTCTTGAGGTGATGATTTGATGATTTTTTAGTGCAAAAAATTGAGATTTTTCTGCATAAAAATTGAGATTTTTGGCATGAAAATCAAGATTTTTCAGCAAGTAAATCAAGATTTTTTGGCATGAAAATTGAGATTTTTTAGCATGCAAATTGTGATTTTTGTCACACAAATTGAGATTTTTGGCATGCAAATTGAGATTTTTGACGCAGTATCATAATTTTTTGTCCCAAAAATTAAGACAATTTTGGTATGAGATTGGCATACTTCCCAAAGTAATTTATGATGTTGGTGGGCACTCTTCACATAAAATTTTGGTATGAATCCCAAGGTGATAATTATTTTTGCATTCTACCTCTTTTTTGACTTGCATGTGGTTATTTTGTCATAACTTGCTCATCTAGACTCCATTTTTCACAAACAAGATATCATTGGAAAGTTGGTTTTGAGACCATTATAGTGGTGTAGGTTATTTCTAGTTTTGATGCTTTTTTGATGGTTTTTTTGGTTTTCAAATTCAAGAGCTCTATTTTGCACTCCAAGAGACATATCTTGAGACATTCTATTTTCTAGATTTTGCTGCAAGCACACGCAATTTAATTTTTTTCTTTTTTGCATTCTAGTGGCTATCTTGGTTGTTTCAAGTGTAGAGATTGATTTATTTTTCTTTAGATGATTTTTCATGGGTTGTACCATCTCTTGTATTAGCTTTATGTCTCTTTTGATCTTTGTTGATATCCTTTGGTAGTATTTTTTAAAACACACCGAGATAAAGTGTCACTCTATTGCATTTCATGATCTTGCACATCTTTGTGTTTTGTTGTACTCACACTATACTATAAAGTGCTTTGGGGGGTTCATGTTGGCCATTTTCACCATCTTCCTTTGTCAAGTGAGTGTTCCTTCCATGACATTAGCCTCATGATGTACCAATGACACATGATATTATAGGTGTTTGCACTTGTTTTGTACTCTTGATGTTCCTAGTTCTTCTTTCCATAGGAGATATTGCATTCAATTTCAGTTTTCATGTCTTACCTTTCAGCATTATAGGGGGTTATGTTGGTTCTATTTCTTTCTTGGTTCAATAGAGTGAGTTATGTATTCAGTATTTGATCCTATGTACTTGGTGATTGCAATGGATGAATACCTATGCATTTTGATGAGATGGATCATTTATCATATAGACATTCTTTCATTCCTATCTTTGGAGGCCATGAAGATACCTTCCATCTTCAATTAATCAACTCTTCATACTTAGTCTTCTCTACCTGGTCATGTTTTATATAGTGGAGGTTCTTCAAATCAATAATTTAGCAATGTTTGCAGCGTCACGCTTTAGTGGTGCTCTTCATGATCATCCTTTTGTTCCTATCTTTTGGAATATTCTTTCCATCTCTTTTTGGAGTAGTGTTTTTCCCATGTTGTTTTCTCTATTTCTCCTCTTTTTATAGATTTGGTTGTGCTTGAGTACCTCATCAGGCCTTATGTTCGGGACCCTAATTTACTTTCAGTAGTAGTTTCTAGGTTTTTAGATACTTTCTAAGTCTATCTTAAAGGGGGTTGTTAGATTAATAAAGTATTTTCTTATTAATTAAATCATATTGATTTAATTATTAAGTTACTTATTATTATCTGTAGTTTACTTAAGCTAAACTTTGGGCATATAATAATTAATTCTTTTATTAATCATTATCATGCAACCTAGATTAGTTACCTATTAAGGTTTTGATCTCCTTTATAAGGATTGATCTCTTTGTAATTTATTTATTTACTTTTGATAATAGCAATCTTTCTTTTTCCTCATCAAGAATGTCTCATATATGGATCTAGGAATTCCAACCCCTATAGTTTTTTCTTCTCTTTCTATAACAAGTATTTACATGCAGGAGATTCTTGGGAGCCATGGGGTTGATATTTCATCAACTTCTATATACCATGTGTACTTATATTGAATGCTTAATCATATAAAGTTTCAAATAAATCTCATGTAATCATGTAAACCCATAAATTGAATCACTTAAACTGAACAAATCATGTGTCTAATCATAAACTAGAAACATAATATTAGATTACATGTCTAATTATAAACTAGAAAATACATCACATTAAAATTTAATCATATATATTGAAAAAATTAAACATTAGACCAAATGAAATAGATATATATATATATATATATATATATATATATATATATATATATAGAGAGAGAGAGAGAGAGAGAGAGAGAGAGGAATATCTATAGAGTAAACATGTACATGTATCAACTATAGAAGACCAATTTCCAAAATATACCTAAATACATGTCTAGAAGTATTGTGCTAAATGTATCAACCAATATCATCAATGTGGACAAGAAATGTATCAAGAATGTGAACAAGAACTACATAAATCTAAAGATATCTCTAGCTATACAAACTAACTCATGTGGCCCTAGAAAAATCTACTCCATCACCCAATGGTGCACTTGCTATAGGAATCTATGTAAATTGTATATTTTCATACATTAGATATGTTCAATAAATAATATTCAAAGAAGGGTCCAATCTAAATACTTCCATTTAAAATAATTTTTAAATTTAAAAATTAAATGCAAATGAACTTACCTGTGTATCCTAATCAATAGGATATATGTCTCATGTTTCTCTCACCAAATGGTGCACCTGCTACATGAATCTATAAGTTATATGAAAATAAATTAAATATACCTTAGAATATATTAGATTTGATTCCACAAAATATTTTTTTATTCGAAATATTTTAAATTTACAAATTCAATAAATTAACTTACTCGTGTATCCTAATAAGTAGGATCATTAGATGCATGTAAATTTCCATATGAAAATGATGTCATCATAGTATGAGCCTATTTTAACACTATATATCTATATATATATATATATATATATATATATATATATATATATATATACATATAAATATATCAAATTATTTATATAATATAAATAAATATATTTATAAATCATTTAACATGAAATTTTTAATCCATTTATTGTTTCATAACTACAATGAATGTCCAATCTTGAATAACTCAAAAGAGTGTATGGAGATAGCATCAGGATCAATGGCCTCATCTATAAGAAGACATAAGAATCTAGTCATGAACCTGGAGGTCATAGGTATCTACTACAAATAAGGAGGCACAAACTATACTATAGGAGGTATGGATTGTATTGGAGGTTGTGTGGACTGTACAATACCAGGTGGCTTCTCTAGAGGAGGTCATAGAGTTGTAGGACATATCAAAATGTCCTCCTATCTAGAACCACTTGACACTACATTTCCAATTTCTTCAATTCTAATACTAGAGGATCTCCTAACTACTCCTCCAATGAAGCCAAAAAATCATACGGAATAATACCATAGACTATATCAATAGTGTGATATGTCTCAAGGAGATCTCTAACTAGAGTAGTATTCATCGTTCGTAGACAACCCTCAAATAGCTATGCTATCTCATTGAGTGTAGGAATATCATAATGAATGTATGGATCATAAAGTGTATGTGATGGATCAATAGTTAGAGTGGTTCAAGACTATAGCATATACCTACCAACATGATCAGATGTCAACTCATCAACCTGAGTTGTGATGGATGCAACGCTAGAGTATGATTGCACACAAGAATCCACAACTACATAATATTCTACTTCTGTATATAACTCCAAGCCTTTTGGAAGAACCCAAAGGTTTTAACCCACAAAATCCCTCTTATTAGGTGTTTGTGGTAGGTTAGGTGATCTAAAGTTATCCCAAAATTGACCCTTCCCTTGGCTTGCACGACCTAGATAGTTTATATAGTCCACCTCATGACCCAAATAAAATTATGCATACAACTATTTGCAAAATAAAGGGTTTCTATAGGGGATCCTAACACCTTTTCATTCTGTAGGCTCTTACTACATGCATAGGTAAGTAATAAAGGCATGGTGTTCTCTTAACCATCTATGTCAAAACATTTGTGTCTAAAGTGATAAATATGAAAATCCTAAAACTCTATGAGATAACATATGGTTATACATCTAAATGGATAGATCATCATAAGGGTTGTATGATTCAATCTTCTAAATCATATTCAAAATATCAATCTTGATAGAATGTAGTTTCTCCCTATTAGGGAAGACGACATCATTGTGCAACATATGCTCTATCTTATCTAGAGTGTCTCACAATATCATGATAACACCCTCTCTATGGGCTATCATACTATAGGAAGTACAATCTTGAGATAAAGTGTGTGTACATGATGATGAACCATTACCATCCCTTATATAGGGCTCTAAACCCCTAGATTCCATATTATGTATGTATGATGTAATATAGATTACAATAGAACAGATAAATATTACAAGTGTTCACATGTGCATAGATATAAAACTAGCATTTAGTAAATAAATTCAATCTAATACATGAATGTGTATGTGTGTGTGTGTGTGTGTGTGTGTGTGTGTGTGTGTGTGTGTGTGTGTGTGTGTGTGTGTGTGTGTGTGTGTGTGTGTTTGTGAGGAGAGAGAGAGAGAGAGAGAGAGAGAGAGAGAGAGAGAGAGAGAGAGAGAGAGAGAGAGAGAGAGAGAGAGAGAGAGAGAGAGAGATTTTACTTTCAAGGACATAGAACAAGGAGAGAAAAAGAGGTAGTGAGAGAGTCCTAATGAAAGAGAGTTCACTTTCAAGGACATAGATAGAACGAGGAGCGAGAATGTGAGGATATAGAGACCCAAAAGAGATTGACCCGAGAGAGATAGAATGAGGAGAGAGAAAGTGAGGAGAAAGAAATAATTCATTTATCAATGATAGAGATTATGTTATTTATGAAGGGAAATATTGTATATTTACTAAAGAAAATGATTGCATTGAGCCCTAGAATTGTGATGAGAGACACATCTATTCATAAAGATAACATATTAATCTGAAGATTTCAGAATATTTTCTAGTAATGCAAGGTGGTATGTGTTCTTTCCTTCCTTTTTTTTTTCTTACATGATATTCTTGAAGATAAAATCTAGGCATTTTCACTTGGGTGTATATTTGAAAGGTCATCGATTTTCCTTACTAGTTGAATTGTCTATATTTTCATAGAGTGATCTATATTATAGTATTTTTCTTTAGGATATGTCATGTATATTTTGATAGTGTTACAAGGATAACTTACCAATTTAAGAAGGGTGAAGAGTATGACAATCGAACATAGTAAATTTTAACTATATATATAGGATGTGAATTTAATTAATAAGAATTAAAAATTGAGGAAAATCTTGTTCAAATTAGTACATTGTTCACCATGTTTATTAGTAAATTTAATCTCTCAATTATCTTGACTTTTATTTACTTTTTATATATCAAATGAGATTATGTTGCGCATCTTTGTTGTCACAATTTTTTTTGGGCATGTTTTAGTGTTTATTTTGTACTTGTCCCAAAGGTCTAAACACTCAAATTTAATTAATGTAAAAAATACAACATCTATTTTTTAGTCACTATACACACAAAAATGTCCTCCAAAACAAATATAATTGATTAAATTTTATTAGAAAAATATATCTATTAAATATTGAAAAACTAAATTTTAACTATTAAATACAACTAAAAATTGACACATTTGATGAATATAACTAAAATTTACACATTTGGTTAATATAACTAAAATTAACATATTTTAACTAATATAAAATTTAATTTAAAAATAAAATATTATAACAAATAATTATTACATGGTTACCTCTAGTCTATGCGTGACTGTGATGAGTATTGGAAGGAGAAGCAATGAGGAAATCATTTTCCCTATGGCTACACAACTAATAGGTGGCCCTAGCAAGAGGACAAGGAAGAGCACAAAAAGGGCTATTGAAGTTGCTCCTAGTTTGACTATAAAAGACCTCCTTCTGAAGCTTGTTAATATTGGTAAAGAATTCGCTAAGGCTAAGAAGGAGTTGGTGTAAGCTTACTCTTTTTTTTTGCAGGTTCTGGTTGCTGGTTGGGGTAGCTTGTTTTGGCTC
The DNA here is from genome assembly GCA_028749045.1 of Cupressus sempervirens. Classification (NCBI taxonomy): domain Eukaryota; kingdom Viridiplantae; phylum Streptophyta; class Pinopsida; order Cupressales; family Cupressaceae; genus Cupressus; species Cupressus sempervirens. The sequence continues at coordinate 587,821,440 of CM053785.1, read as the reverse complement.
TTAATATTGGATGTTCTACAATTTTATTTTCCAGCTTTAATTTTGTATATTTGACTATTTAGGTTCCAAGTCCTTATAAAACATGGTGGGACTTTTATCTCGATAATCTAGTTTTTTGGTTTTTGTATGGGGTCTTGGGTCCCCTCAAAACCTATTTTTACTGTAATCCAAAAAATAATTATTACATTAACTATTTCAATTACCATATAAATAAAAATTAAAGCATTTAATTAAATATAAATTGAAAAACTAAATTTTAACTAGTATATTAAGAAAGTTAAACAAAATAATAATAATAAATTAATAAATAAATAAAAAAGAACTTCCTTTGCTTGACTGAATGTCCTCTGTAGACCTCTTTACATTGCTCTTCTAGTGCCTTTCTACAAAATAAGAGGATAGAAGGATCATTGGTAGCATTTATACCACTTGACCATGCCCCTTGGCATGTAGGTTCCAATGGCACCCACATGGCCTCAGTTGAGCCCTACTTTTCCAAGCATTACATGGTTGAGTGTTGCTTGGTCAAGGCACCTCAGTTGTCCCAAACCAAGACAGTTATTTTTGTAGTTACCCTACCAAGGTAGCCATAGCATCAAAAATATTATTTTTAGCTTGAAAATTTTGTTGAAAAGTAACAACATTGAAATATTTCCTCAAGGAATTAATCAACATTTTGTAGGGAATCAACTTGTCATCCTTAGTTTTGTAATTATTGTTAATTTGGTTTACAAAAAGTAGTGAGTCTTTAAAGATATATATTTGAGTGATTCTCCATTCAATAGACAACTTAATCCTATTTCTAAGAGCCTCATATTAGGAATAGTGTAGCAAATAAAATACTAGCACCAACATCATTTTGAGTGTGGGATACATTGAAGAACATCTTCCAGGTCCTTTTTGTGACATAGATGATAGATGGATCAAGAAAATCTATTTGCATAGGAGCATTATGTTGAAGTAGGAAATAAGCACATGTTGATCTGCAATAGCTTGATCTTTTATGGCTTTATGTTCAACATACTAAATGTCAAATTTGTAAATAATCATCATCCATTTAGCAAGTCAACTAGTGAGTGCAGGTTAATTTTAAAGCTACTAAAGAGGGTTGATTTCAACAACCAAGTGTTTGGTATGAGCTAGCATATAGTGTCGAAGTGTTTGAGATGCAAACACTATGGCAAGACAAGATTTCTTAATATTTTTGTAATTGACCTCATAAGAAACTAGATTTATTCTCATATAATAAATAGTTCTTTCCTTTCCATTCTCATCATGTTGTGCTAGTAATGCCCTTAGGGAAGTAGTTGTAGGTGCTCAATGTACAACATTAAAGGTTTTCCTAGAATAGGAGGCTTGACCAAATATTCCTTGATTTGATTAAGGATCTTATCACATTCTTTGTTCCAAACACATGAAGACCCCTTCTATAAGTTTTTGTTGAATGGTTTTGATTTATCAACCAACTAAGAAATAAACCTCCATAAGGACTGAAGATGTCCTTGAAGACTTCTTGATTGACTAATATTATAAGGAGGTGGCATTTCCATGATTTCCTATACCTATTCAAGACCAAATGTAATACCCTTAGTAGATTTGATGTAACCTAGAAGTTTACCAAAAGTAACACCAAAGGCATATTGTCAAGGATTAAGCCAAAGCTGAAATTGTTCCATACAGTCCAAGATCAAGTTCAAGTTATCCAAGTGAGTATTCCTTTTCTCACACATGGCCAAAGTGTCATCTACATATTCCTCCATTTTATTTGCATCATATCATGGATAATGGTTATCATATCCCTTTGATATGTAGCACCAACATTTTAAAGCCCAAATGACATGTAATTCTAGCAAAAGGTACCCCACGTATAAGTAAAAGCACTATTTTCTTATTCTTCAAGAGTTATCTTTATTCAATCATATCCTAAAAACCCATCCATTAAGGAGTAAATCTAGTAGCCTATAGTAATGTCCACTTTCACATCAATAATAAGGAGTGGATAATCATCCTTAGAGAAAGCCTTCTTTAGGTCTAGAAAATTAGTGCAAACTCTAATAGATTTATCATGCTTTGAAATAGGTACAATATTGGAGATCCACTTTACATAGACTATAGCTCTAATGGAATTGGCACTCAATATATTTTCTAATTCATCTTTCACCAAGAGATTAACATCTTGATGCATTTTTCTCATAAAATAATTAATGGTCCTAACATCAGGTGATATAGAAATATGATGCATGATAAGGTCAATGTAAAAATGCCTAGGTCAAAGAAAATTTGATCTTCTTCTCAAAGAAGAACTGAGTGAATTGTTGATTTCTTTATATAACAAAGATTGAGCTAGGTGTATAATTTTTAGAGAATCTTCTATACAAAGACTGATAGGTTGTTTGGCCTCAATCAAAGTAGATGATCTATCTTGAAAGTAGCTTGGAAAACTACCAAGTACCTCTTTCGCAAGTACCTCAAAGAGGTTTTAACCCTCTAATACCTCTTTATTTTTACTATTTTTAGGTTTTAATACTAGAGGAAGAGGTTTTTTCCATTAGAGTGCCTTTTTTTCAAATTACTTTTTGTGACTAAGGTACTTAATATATGTCTATGTTATTTTGATAGCTAGTTCATTGGTGGAAGAAACTATGAGCTCAATGACATTAAGTTAGAAAGTGCTCTCATAGTCATTTTGAATAGATAATAGCTCAAGTTGTTGATTTTGCATAGACTAATTAATGAGATCAGGGTGCATGAGTGATGGTGAGGTGAAGGATTCTAGATTATTAATGTAAAAGAAATAATCTCTACTAACAAGAGAGTTAGAATTATAAGGAAACCTTCATAGGTACCAAATTCAAGGTAAGCCCTAGGAGAATAAATGTGGTATACTAAAGAAAGATAAGAACCAAATTCATCAAACCCTACGAATGACTCATCAACTATTTTGGTTTGGTTAGCATAGGAATGTACAACATCTACCCTCAAATCATGGAATGTAGTTGAAAGAGAATCCAATTCATATTCATTAGAGTTGGTGCTTTGATCACATGATATAAGGAGACCAGTGTTCCTTTTAATTCTATCTCTATTAAGGTTCTTTGTATCTAACTAATCAAGCTATAGTTTTCTAGAAGTGAAAGCCTTGACACTATGATCATTATTTAATTCATCTCCCCCCCCCCCACAAATAATGGAGGTAGAAGGTACAAATTTCTCACCTTCAAGAGTAGTGGTAGTATTAGGTTGAATTTTAGATTATGAATCACTAGTAGTGGAAGGTTTTTTATCATACACAAGAATACTATCATCAACAACATAACCCAAGACATTAGTGTCCTTGATTTTTCATCCATTTGTGTTACTCATGGGTTTAGTAAGAACATATTTACTATCAGTCAAGGGTCCAAAGCCTAAATAGCTCATCTTTCTAAGGAATTCATAGCCTAAGTTCCCATATCTCCTAGGAGAAATAGGGGTTGTAAAAATTACCTCATAATATGTCTCTTTTTCCACATAGATCCAATCCCTAATAGCTTGATCTTCATTTTCATCTTCTAGGAGAACTGAGGACTAGACAAAAGCATCATAGATAGTCATATTCAAAATTAAGGTTTCATATTTTCCTAGATGGTTTCCCATAGGAATGAGTTGAAATAAGGAGTGCAGTAATAAAATCAAGAGTAAATTCTCCATACTAATATTCAACATATTAAGATTCTTATCACAATCATCAAGTGAAGTTCTAGCCTCACTGGTAGCTCTATTATTTGGAACCAAGGATTCTATAATAATAAACATGTTGATTGACATAGTAGTGTCTCTAGGAATAGAAATTTTTTTGGCATTGAATACAAACTTGATATATTGGTAATAAGTACATTGGATAGCTTGCATGTCATGTATCCAAGGTCTTCCTAGCAAGTTATTATATGTAATCAAAATATCAAGAGCTTGGAAAACCACATCCTTCTCAATAGGACCAACTGGAATGGGTAGCGTAATTAAACCTTTGGAAGAGCATTAAAATTGATCATAATCCTTGATAGTAATATTTCATCTATAGTCAATAGAAAACTCAGAGAGACCAACTATATAATAACATGGAAGGAAATAATATGCAACCCTACACCATTGTCTATTAGCACACATTTGACTCAGGTATGATATATTTGAACCTCAATATGGAGTGCAAGGTTATGTTGATGGCTAAGCACTTTATAATATTCTTTAAAAAATGTTAATTAATGTAGAGTGGAGATTTGATTGATATAGATTGGAACTTATCTACATCAATGTTAGTAAGGACACTAGTTGTATGTTGCACTTTTTCAATATCCCTTTATGCAAAGGGGATAACTCTACCATCTCAAAGATAGAAATTTGCATAGGAGTACATTAAAATTCATCCAAAAGGTCATAAGAGGAATTTGTGGTAGTATATGCTTTCTTATACAAGGAAGGTCTCACCTTCTTAGGATGATCTTATTTTCATGTATTTACATCCTTCTGGACAACCTTGGGTTGACTTCTAGTAACAATGTTTAGTCTTTCACAATGAAAGAAAGAAGTTGTAGCCCTAAGAATGATCATAGGCTTGTCCTCATTAGTATTTTTCATTTGGGAGGAACAAAGATTCCTCAAGATAACCTTAGGTCCTTCATCATCTACGTCATAGTTAGGCTCCTCGTCACACTTGGGTCTCATCATATAAATGTTGTCATCAATGGGTTCAAGCATTTGAATAAAATTATCAACATTTGTATAGGTATAGCTGATCTTTGCATTATTGTTCTTGTTATTTGTATTTTATATCTCCCTTTGTTCATACTTACAAAGGGGTTCCTTGAAATCCTTGTGGTCATTTTTCTTAACTATCCTATCCATACCAACCTTGTCTTCCTCAATAAGGTCTTGTATAATGTCCTTAAGTTTGATACACTTATCGATATTGTGAATTTTGTTTCTATGATAGTTGCAGTAGTAATATTTCATCCATCAAGGATGTTTATCACTGGGATCATAAGGTCTCAAATTGTCTAGAAGGGTAATGATCTTATTAGAAAGTAATTTTTTTAGGATCACCTCATAGGAATCAACCAAATGAATGACATGGAACTTAGGTTTAGATGATCATGTGAACTTAGGCTTGTTGGAATCATTGGTCTTTGTACCCTCTTATTGTATAGTGGCTAGAATAATATTAGCCAAGTTGAAGATGGTCTCTTTAGTTTTAGGAATGTCAACTACCCCATCATTAGAAACATATTTTTTTTGTTCAAAGGATTGTATTTGTGTTTTCTATTTGCATTGAAATTAGTTTTATCCTTGTTCAAGAATATTTCCCCCTTCCTAATAGAAACACCCTCTATGTGATAGGAACTCTCAATCATGTCACTAAAAGAGAGAAACACTTGTTTTCTAATATCACAATGTCATTCAAGTATAAGAGTGCTAACAAAGATGTCAATCTTCTCATTTTCAGTAATTTTTCAAGGGCATCTAGAATGTGATTTTCTCCATCTAAATAAGTGGCAAAAGGTTCTCATTTTATTTAATGTTTCTCAAGTCTATTATAGCAATTAAATTTTGTATGTTTTACGAATAATATTGTAAAAACCTTTGCACAATATCATCACAATATTTAAGATGAGGTGTGATCTTCATTAACCACTCCTTAGATTTTCCATTCAAACTCCTTGGAAAGAGTCTCATGAGATAAGTGTCATCATGCATGAAATCTATAGTAAGAGCATAGATTTTCCTAAAATGATCATGTGGGTCCCCATTTCCATCATATTTATCATGTTTAGGGATCTCAACCTCTCATAGAAAGGGCATCATGTAGAGACTCCTATAAAAAGGAAGCACACATATGGATTCAATGAGTGAAGACTTAGGACTTTCCTTTTTATTTTTCATCCAAGTGAATTCATCTTGTTCTAGTTTTTCTTGTTCATCTTGGTAGTCTTTCTTCTCTCCTTCTATTTTTTCTCATCTAAATGAAAATAAGTTGTCTAAGAATTAGTTCATCTCTTCTTGATTCATGGTTAAAGATACACCATTTTTATCCCTAGGGGTATCAAGTGGAGTATCAAAGGAACTACCAAAATGGATAATAGGATTGTACCAAGAAGTGGATTTGTCTTCCTCTACTTATCAAAAATAGGTTCAACCTCAAAATGTTGCTTACATAGATGCCTAGTTGGAGAGTGTAGTTCTTCAAAGGTAAAAGAATGGTGACTTCCTTGACCAAGTTGGAACCTAGTTGTAAACAACATGTAATAGATAGCTTTTAACTTAGTAGGATAACATAAATAACTTGGAGTATACACATCAAAATTCAATATGTTAACTTGTCAAAGAGAGGTAATAATCAGAGTGACTTGTCAATCAAAGTGTCCAAGAAACTTATGACACTAGAAAATCAAGTAAAGAACTAGGAAATAAACCAAATAGTCAAGTAGATAGAGTAAATAGAATGACAAGTAAATAATCATTCAAATCAAGTGTTTGACCAAGGAGCCAAGGTGATCATTTTTAGTCTAAAATAATGCCAAACATGTAGATTTTAGCTTAGATAGGCAAGCTGATCAAGTATAGACTTCCCTAAATCAGTGAAGAATGTAATCAAGGTCAAACTAAGAAAGAAAAGAGACCATGCAATAGAAATCAAAAGGTAGAATGATAGTAAGACAACTAGATATTTTGTATGAAAATTTGCAAGAAGTAGTGTCATAGTTTTAGATAGTACAATAGTTTTTGAATGACACAACAAAAGAAGTGCAGTTAGCAATATGATAGAGCCTGAAAGGAAATGCAATACAATGCAGAAACTAGAAGTATCTTATGATACTTCTAATAGTAGAAGTATGATAATTGACCAACATGGACAATGTTTATGAATGTTGTGCATAAAAAACGTATGTTTGATGAAGTTTTTCAATTTGTGCAATATAAATGTGATAAAAAAGTTTGTTTATGTAGAAAATTTGAAAGCAATTTGTGATACAAACACACATGTTTAGGAAATTGGACAAGGGACACAGAAATATTGCCAATATAAACACTCGAGAAGTTTGAAACAAATAAATCCCTATGAAACTACCATTTACATATATACTCAAATGATTTCCATGGGTCTAACATATTTGAAGATACGTTGAAGCAATATTTACCTAAAGGATATGGCTCATTAATCAATACCTTGGCCCACTCTTGATGCTCCCTCACCTCACACATAGTAGGAACCCACAATACATATCAGCTTTATCATAGATGGGTTACCCACATCTAAAAGAAGACATATGCTAAGTGTAAAATCTTGGGGTAATCCAAGTAGTCCACTAGGATCGAACCTCAGACCAAGATATTAAGCGATGAAATAGGGTGGCCTCTAAATCCTAAGGTGTCTAGTAAGGGTTTTGTTCATAATACCCCTCTTGCACCCAATATAATATAGAGGCTTTGCAACCACAAGAGTACCTTAAGCATACCCACCTAATGATTTACTAAGTGAATTCAAGTGTTATGCCCCCCAAGACTTTCACCTTTGTTGAGAGGTTTTGATTATAGTGGATCAGATTAACTAGGTTTTACTTGTTCCCACTTTGGGTCATTCTTATTAGTATCTTTTCACAAATAGTAGGTCCTCTAAAGGTAAAATCTCACTAGTAAGATTGAACAAAATGGATCCACACCAAGGAGGTCAAGATTTTTGGTTTTCCAAGTGGTAAAGATCATACTCTCCCATTCCCTAATGCTTCCCCTAAACATGCCAAACAAATTAATTAAGACCACTAAAGAGTAGAATATGCCACCCTCTTTCTTGAACCAATGATGAGTCAATATTTTTTATTCACCAAGAAGGTGGAGAGAATACTCTCCTATCAACAATAAAACCTTACTAATGGGTTTTAATGTGCCTATGGAAATGAAAGAAACTAGTAGATGCAAGCACTTGAAATGAAATGAAGACACGTTAAAAAGATTCTTCTTTTTTTGCTTGGGTAGCCTTAAAACAAATGTTAATAGCCCTTTTTGCAATTTTTTTCCTTAGTAAGGAAAGAAATTAAATAGGCCCCTACAAACCAACAAGGGTTAGGGCATCAAAATAACCAATGAAATCTAAGAGAAACCTTGCAAAACCATTGTTGGGGGCCTATTAGAAAGCCAAATTAAGAAAACAAAATAGATAGAATTATTTTATTAGATCATCCAGTATCATATGATACTTCTCTATATGTCAAGGTGATACTTCTACCCAAAATGATACTCTATACCAATACAGATTGATACTTTCTAGAAAATCCTATGATAAAATACAAAAGACTTGTATGATAGTGAAATTGCTCTTGTATCATATCCCTATGTAGAAAATATCATGTGATCATAGTGAAAGTATCATATAATAATTCTAGCTACATAAATAGAATTTAAATCTGCAAGTGCAAAAAGTAACAAAAAATAGCAAAATAGAGCTAAAAAAAGACGTCTAGCCCCATAGAGGGCACAAAAAATGTATACCAAAAATGGGGTACACTTCTATAAACCATTATACTTGAGAGGACCCATGAGAGAGGAAGTCTCAAGAAGCATCCTATAAGTTTATATCTATGATATCAAATGAACCTAGATAAAGAAACTCTTGCAAGGTGCACCATCAAATAAAAGATCAAAGGAATAGAAGCAAGGATGCCAATATCCAAGAATCAATGAAGTGCAATGAAAATTCAAGCTATTCTAAAAGAAATACAAGAGTAATCTAGCAAATTTGAAGAGTTACAACACCACCTAGTTAAGCTATATGATCTAAGTGAGAGCATAAAGAAAAACTAAGCTAAGAATGCAAGAATGCTCCAAAATTATCAAGAAAACCAATAGCATAATAATAGCATGAGAGTCTAAGAGATGAGAGAGATTCCTTAAAAAGAGAAGTGGATGGTAGAGAATAAGTGGCAAAATCAAGGGTGAAAAATGATCCTTGAGTGATCCATGTGAACAAGAATCTTACCTAAACAAGATCAACGAACATATTTAAGAAGCAAAAGATTTATGGAGGAGAATAAATATTCCACCCACCTTAAAAAGTGTGCACCTCATGTGAGACAAAAAAGTATTTTCTTTTATTTGAAAAATATGAATAATGATTTTCATCTGTACACTTAGGATAAGTGGGATTTTATTTAATTAAAAGGGAAAAGTTATTTCAATTAAATAAATAATTGAGGATAAAGTAGTCAAACCACATGTTAAAATAAAATAAATAGAAAATTGGTGATTTGATCAAAGACAAGTGATGGACAAATTAGGAAAAATTGCTAGAAATGGGGCTTATTGTCTAGAGGACCATTTTTGGGTGATTTCACTAGGAGCATGGATTCATTGACAAATCTAAAAACCAAAAAAAAGAGAATATAATGGTTGGAGATAATCCATTCCAACATCAAAATTATTTTGAACAAAATTCCATCTAAATCTATGTAACACACAAAACAAACTAGACACCAAAAATGCCCAAAATCAAAATATCTCAAAATTTGACAAAATTGAATTTACATTTGCATTCATGCTCAAACTCCCAAGAAAGAAATGAAATTCAAGATCTAAACACACATGTATAAAATTTAGTAGCATAATGGGTAGAAACACTCATTTCCCAAAACATGAAAATGGAAAAACATTGATTCCTATCCAATTGGGTAATAAAGTAACATGAAATTGTGGGAGAACACAAGTTTTCAACTTGCCATCCTACATAAATCAAAAGAAAATGAAATAATGAGAAAAGGAATTACCTTATCTCAAGCTCAAATGCTCAAAATTGAAAAGAGAGAATCATATTATCAAGAGCACTAAATTGGACTTAAATCTCAGCAAGGATGAGGAATCACATTTCAAATCCAATGAGACATTCCTTAAAAAGACCTAGCAAGTTAGCCTCACCCAACAAGAAAAAAATTTAAATGTTGTATAAGAGATTTTGAGATAAAAACCCAAATTTTTCAGAAGCCAAAAATAAGAAGTGAGGATAAAAGTTACCTTTTTCCAATATAAGAACTTTCATACCAAGTGACTTATAAAATAGATTATTAACCACTTAAATAATCCATTGGTCCATTTTTCCTCAAATAAACTAATCCCAGGCATTTGGAATCTAACTATGACCAATCAACTAGTAATAAAATTAAGTAAATAAAAATCCCAAAATATATTTCAATCAACATTAAAATTAAAGCATTTTGTGATAACTATAGAACAAAGAGAAACAAACACATTCACACTCTAATCACATTGTGCATCATAAATTCTAGATTTAGCAACATGTGCTAGAGGAATAATAATAATAACAATACTACAAATATGTCATTCATATTGGGATAACATTGGCTCCAAATGTAGGGCCATGATCATTATCTCCTTGTGCCAGTGCAAGTAAACAAACAAATATCAAGTGTATGCATAATATACAAATAGTTGAAGCACATATATCATAGATAATCATAATGAAGGAGAATAAGACAATGTGTAGATTTTGCTAGCAAGTGACTATGACTTTGTCTCAGTTCATACTATCATGAACATGTAAAATGTATAGTAGTGGGGTGATACATTATGCCCAACATAAGCTCATATAAAATTCCATTAAATTAAAGCTTTTATATAATTATTTTAAGGCAATTTGAGTAGATATCAATTGAAAGTAAAAGATACATATCCACAATAGAAGACACAATAATCACGAGCCTAATAAATATCTTCTAGATGCATAATCCATAATCTAAACTAGGATACAAAATAAATTAGACATCATCATAAGGCATCATGTCACATCACTAGCATCATCATGTAGATATGATCAAACTAAATATCAACATAGTATAGCTTGCAATTTTGATAAATTCAGAATTATTGAGATAGGCATGTTGATGATGCTCCTTTCCTATTGCTTTTTATATTAATTTTCCATCTCTTATGGTTAACAATTGTATTCAAGATGTTTTGATTGTAATTAAAAGTGTTGTGCAAGATCATCATTTCAAGATTATTATTGAAGCTCGATTCAAAATGCTAATGCACACACAAATTTGCCCCTAAATCATGGCATATTGGTTGATACATTTATTTCTAGTGTTTGTAAGTTGTATTTTCAACTTAAGATTGGTTGGCGTCCTTTTTGTATATTTCCTAAGATTCTACATACTATGGTTGAGAATCATGAAAACAATAAAATAAGAATATTCTATGCATCCATTTGACCCGAATTAATTCCTAATTTTTTCATGTCATCATGTTCTCATTAAGTGAGATTGATATAAACTTCTTGTGATTAATAAATAAATAGTTTAATGACTTGTCAAGTTTTTATTGAAAAAATGAAACATAAAAAAATAATCAATTTAATATAAACATAAAAGTTTTAATATATTTTCTAATTTAAAATGTATTTATTAAAATATTATGCATAAAAAAATTATATTTAATTAATAGAAAAATGAATTTCAAAATTTTATTTATTTAATATTCTACTTAAATTTCATACAAATTTTAAAAAGTTGATGTAATATACGATGTTGTATGTAACAAAAAACTAGAACAATACATGCCTTTCATTTCTTCACCCATTCTAAACTCATATATTGTGTTACACCATTTCAACCTTTCATCTCCTCACATTAGATGCACAAGCATAATATTTTATTTTTAAAACACCATTTTCCTGATGTTGAATTCCTAGGCACCTGTCCATGTTAGAAGAGGCGGTTACTAAACACTAATCCTCTTTTGGATGTTGAGCCTGTGCAGAATTCACTATATATGGACCTACATTTGGTTTGAATGCATAATGCTATTTGGCATTAATTATTAATTTTGTCAAGGTGATTTTTGTTCAATAATTTGTGTTTCACATTAAAAATAGATAGAATGAGTGTGGGTGCATGGGTGAGTATAATGCTTTTTTGCTACTATCATCAATGGGCCGCTTGTAAAGGATTCAACTTCACAACTTCAAATTTCCCTTGGTAGTAGAAGGATACAAAGTTACAGTATTTCTCAGCACAAGAAGGTGTTGAGTGATAGGTAGTTGGTGTATCACCTAATCTAGTAGTGCCATGAAGGAATACTAATTACTAACTAAAAACATTCACAATACTAAAATAGTTAACACTTATGATAGGACCGAGGTTATCACCAAGAAGGAAAGAAAACTAAAAATAGTAGGCTCCTTATGGTATAACCTATGATGACATAGATATGTCCCTGATGGATCAGGATGTATGGTCACATTGTGCTCAAGCTTCCAATGGATGGTTGTTTATCAAGTGTCTACATGGATGAGGGTTTCAACAATGGAGGTATGGATGGATTTTAGCATTATGATGGTGTAAAATGGCTATGATGAAGTAGTTAGTGGAGCATTATAAGGTTGCATAAAAGAGGATGATGGATTGTGAGAGGGAAAGGCTTTATTTAAAGGCCAAGGGGTAGTGAGATGGAGGGTCAAGATGTAAGGATGGAAGAATGGTGAGGGAGGGCTAAGATGCACCCAAAGGGAAGCACATGGATTGTGCTTATTTAGAGCCAATAAGGGAGTGAAACTTGTCACAAGGAGGATGAGTTTCAGGGGATGGGATAAGGGTTGATCAAAGGGAGCAATTATGGATGTTGAGTGTGTAAGAGACACATAAGAGACATAAAGAGGGATGTAAGAGCCATTAAGAGGGATGTAAAAGCCATAAAGGAGACTTGTTGACTTTGGCTTTTGTTAGCAAGTCTTAACCCTTGCTTATAGTTGTGCACATGTTTAGGAGGGGGATTAGGCTTAGTTTAGGAAGGGGGTTAGGGAGAAAGTGGCTTAGCTTTTATGGGATGGGTTAGTTAGGTGACTAAGTGAGGTTTAGTATGGGTTGATGGGTTGGATTAGGGGTTAGGATATGGTTTAGGTCTGTTTTAAGGGTTAGAATGGCTTATTAAATGAGTTAATTAATAAATAAGGGATATGGGATTAAATTAAATAGATTTAGAAATTTATTTAATTTAATAGAGGTATAGGGATTTAATTGATAAATTGATTTTGGGTTATCATTTGATTTTATCAATTGGGCTATAGTTAATTAAATAAATTAACTAACTAGGGGAAGATGATTAATTAATTAAACAAATAAATATTTAATCATTAATGTCCTAGGAGATGGCTAAATATGATCACCTATTTGTTTAATTAGTTTTAAGTGTCTACATTTTGCCCCTCTTTCACATAGTGTTGGAGCAACACTATTTCAAAGAAGTTCAAATATAAATGACTCGTAGAAGATTTTTTAAGCAACAAAGTTTCCCTAGTTTAAGTAGGAGGGGAGGGAATGGACCACATGATGCCCCCTCAAGAAGGAAGTGGGGAAATAAAATGAGGCATGATGACTTCTTGAAACATTGTAGGAAACTAGGGGTTGTAGGAGGGCACAAAAGGACAAAAAGAATGTGAAAAGGATAGTAAATGGCAAAAATAAAATAAGGCAAGGGGCAAAAAGATGTTGCTAGAAGAGTCATAGAGGAAGACAAGGCATCTCAAGGGGCCTATAAGGGGCTATAAGGGGGCTAGAAAGGGTAATTGGCTTTCATATGGATGAGAAGGCATTGCTGATAGGAGCTCTAATTTGGACAAGATGATGGTTGTACAGGGATGACTAGAGCATTGGGCAGATGTGGTATGACAAGTATGAGTGTGGTAGACAATAGATCATTTGGTAGGGTCAAAAACCATTTTTTATTTTTTATGTATGAGATTTTATAGCATTCCCATGAATTAGAAAACTCAATCCTGTGAATGCGGGTTTGGTTGGATCACCAGTAGGATCAACGGGATCATGATCTTACAAAAAAAGGCCAAGGGTAAGGGTAGAAAGAGGCTCAAAAAGTAGATTTTGTAGGATCACAAATTTGGGTAGGGATTCTATGTGGGAGTGTGATTAGGGTAGTGGAAATATGATCTCGCTAGAAAAAATGTAGGTCTGGCTACATGAATGTAATTCTACGATATTTGATGAGGGCACTATGGGAGCTAAATAGGGATTGACTAGGAGGGGGAATTTCAAATGCAATCCCTTGAGAACATTGAGCCATGGGATCTCTAGTTTTAGCCTGCATGGAAAAATGTTGGTAGGAATGCGGGTTAGGTTTACTAAGGGGTCAAATGGTCGAAGAGCGATCCCATGGTAACCTATTTCAGCGAGATTGTGAGTTTCATAGGTCCATGGGAATACATTAGCAAGAACATAATTAGGGTGTTGTAGTAGGTCAATGTTTCAAAATAGTGATCCCATGAGAACTTGACAGGAACATAATTAGAGTGTTGTAGCAAGTCAACGTGTCAAAACAACAATCCCGCAGGAACTTGTTTAAGTGGGATCGCAAGTTTCAAAGGCTCACAGGAATGCATTGGTATGAATGGGGAAAAAGGGAAAGAGATGAAGGTAAAGGAGGGATTGGGTAGAGGGATGGGGGGGTTGATGAGAATTTAGGCAATAAAAGTATGAAAATGAAAATTAACGTGTGACTGGTTTGTATACAGTGGTCTCTAGATGTGTTGGTGTCATGTGAGTAGTGAGTGATTGTACTACACATTAGAGAGAAACTTATGTCAGTGGACTAGGTAAGGGTAGATGCCATTAGCCTGGAGTACCTAGCAAGACTACCGCACACACGTACCTATATGGCAATGGCAACTGCATTGTGTGAGTGGTGGCATAGTGAGACTATGACATTTCACCTTTCGATAGGGGAAATGATAGTTACATTCGAGGATGTGTACAAGATCTTTAGATTACCTATACAAGGGATGCCAGTGATGGTGACTAGGGAGATGATCGAGGAGGCAACAGTTCAAAGGCTAGTGGGGCAAAGAGTAGCCTATCAAATTCATTATGGGCAATTTGCATTGGATGAGCATTTGGATCAGGTAGTCATAGAGAGGTAGATTTATTTTTATGTACACATCTAGTATCGTAGTATATTACTTTAGATATAAGTGGGACAAGAGTCACTTTGGAATTGATACCAGTGATTATGTAGATAGTGTGCAAGAGTCCCAATAGCTTAGGGGTCTTTGATGCTAGTAGATTTATATCTGGATTTTCATTAGATTGTGTATCAGGGAGCAAGATGGCAAGGGAGGAGCATAGGGGTTCCCCACATTACTATAGGTTTGGGGGTGGGAGCACATCGCAACATTTAGGATGATTGGATGAGGAACAGGTAAGCAAAGGAGCCAATGGCTTATAGCTAGGGAGAGCCCTTGATCTATCATCATATGAAGAATGTGGACTACTGGTGAGTCTAGATAGATGAGATTGGGGCAATGGTATGGAGATTGTATAGGGATTAGGGCCATGGGAAAAGGAGGTGTAGTATCTTCCCTACACCATATCACCATACTTTATTTTTTAGGGGTGGGAGTACATAGCTAAGAAGTACCAACTACATAGGGCCTTGCAACAGTTTAGATGGGTTTAGGTCACTCTAGGGGAGCCAAATTGATATCAGTTTGTGACATGTGGGCTAGTATTGATTTACAGGTTGGCACTGTAGAGAGATGGATTACTTCAAGCTTGGTAAGAGTTAGCACCATAACAGTGGAATTAGTTCAGTAGAGTGGAAAATGTGAGCTCCACACAGGAGTACCAAGATTGGTTCCAGTGGCTGAGGCCAATAGGCTGAGCATAGGTGACTAGGGAAATAGTGGTGGTAAGGGAGATAGACTAAGTAGCTAGATAGGGTAGATATGTAGCGAAAGGGCTATGATAGTAGGTAGAGCCTTTAGTACAGGAGGAGGGTCTAGTGAGGTAAAGGTGGAGGGCAGAGAGATAGGAGGAGAGAGGGGCATAGTTAGAGAGAGGAGAGGAGAGGCTAGTGGTGGAGAGGAGACTATAAGGGGAGGAGGAGAAGAGGCCATAGAGGCTAGTAGGTGGAGAAGATTGGGGTGGCTTTTTGACAAGGGCAGGGGATGATGGATGGGTGGCCTAATATGCATCCTTGTAGAAGACACACAATGCTACTAGCTAGTTGTTATGAGACACTCAATAGGAGAGAGATCAGCTCAAGATAGGGTAGGATCAACTATGAAAGGTGCACAATGTGGTGCAAGGACAAGTAGATAGAGTAGGGATAGAGGTGGGGAAACTATGGGTGGAGGTTGGGGGGGTTGAGAGAATGTTAGATATGGTGAGCCTAGAGAGGTAGGTGGTATAGGTGAGGTTGAATGCCATGCAGAAGGAGTGGGATACACTAGTGGTGGAGGTGGTGATCCTAAGAGCATAGGTGATGGTCGATGGAGGGATGGAGGAGCTAAGGAGGTTGCAGGGAGAGGTGGAGGAGTTGAGAGAGTGTAAGGTTTTATTAGGGGAGGTATCATGTAGTGGTCTTAGAGGATCAGATTAATCATTATAGATGGCTGACACAGTTATGGATAGCTAGGGCCCACATTGACATGCAAGGAGGAGGGGGATATAATGGATGGTGCATTGGGGTCTCACAGAGAATAGGTGGGTCTCAACACACAAGGCAAAGCCACAGGATATGTTGAGTTGTCATTATGCATGATGCTAAATGGTAGGAATTCTTTCAAACTCCTCTCTTGAAAAGTCAATCTTGTGGACAAACTTCAAGGTTCCAAGTGATCTCGTGACCTACTGGAATCCATTCAATTGAAGATAAATGTTTTTTCTTTATGAGGATGCCTTTTTTGGTTAAAATGATATCAAATAAGATGTAGAATCTACTCACTGCTTCAAAATAAATATGTAAAAGAACTATGTTTTTGTATTTTTCTTGTTTTATATGAATACAATCTAATAATGCAACTAATATGAATTCCTATTTTAACAAAGGGGTTAGTAAAGAAAATAATAAGAAATTTAAAACAAATAACATGAAGGTAAAATCCTAATAGACATAAGCTATGGAAACAACATGTCTGCAAGTCAAGCCTTTGAAGAAATTGGTGGGTAACCAATGAAAGTAGGAGCAGCACTTCCTAGATTTCACTAATGTAATCATTGATGGGAAATGTAGTAACCATATGATGTTTCACTCTTCATCAAATTACAAGGTTCCATAATGTGCACTCATACGAGACAAAAAGTTATGCCAGCACAATTTGGTGATTTCTTCTCGAGCTAGATATGTCAACAAAATTTGTAAAATTGTAGAAAACACCAGAATTAAAAGATCACACAACCAAAAATAACACAATAAATTTTTAACTCAATAAAAATTCCATGAACATACATTCACAAACATATGACATAGTTAGGTAAGAATTACTACACTCCAAATACTAGCACCAAAAGCATAATATTTTTATAAAATAATGGTGGCCCTAATTACATATTACAATCTGGTATTTATAAGAAATCATCTCCTCAATTTTTGTTGAGAGTGAGAGATATCTTCATGCAATAATATTCTTTTAATTTAATAAAACAAGCTAGTTATATACAAACTAACAAAATAAATGGTGCCTAGTAGGATTCCATCCATTTTTATATTCATTAATCGGATGCATGAGCCTTTACATGTCATAAAACAAAGAAATTGTGAGAAAATAAGAAGAAGAGAGCCTTTAGTTGATGTGGAAGTGTCTAGAAGTATCAAAATTAGAAGCTCAACCTTCACTAGGCATCTATTAGAGTTAAACTCCTGCCAAAATGTGTTTTTGATGCATGGGAAGCTCTAATTTTAGAACTAGCAGTTAACTATTAGTGCACCTTTCAAAAAGTGCACCTCAAAAGAAGTGCATTAGTGTACTTCACACCTTTGACTTTTTCAAAATTATTCCAACACTTGGTGACCAAAAAGTGCACCAGTGCACCTGGCGTAGTAGTGCACTAGTGCACTAGTGCATCTTAAAGGTCCAAAATTACAAAATTTCACCAAGTGTCAAGATTGAAATTCTAACTTCTAGATTTTGTCCCTCTTCATACCAGAGCTATGTTTGGATGCTTGCCTTTGAATTTTTAATTAATCTCAGTGATCTTAGTAGCCTTTGGTAAATCTAAAGCATTATAGTTATCCTTAACCTTTTTCCAGTAATTATCTACCTCTATATAGGTCTCAGCAAAATCCTTGAGTTTAGTATCCAACTCTAACAAGGCTTCTTCTATTCTGAATACCTGCCAAATATCATCATCACTAGAAACCTCATCAAAAATATTTCTAAACTTCTAAACTACTACCTCAACTAGTATCAGTTTCTCCCATACATTGTCTTTGAATATATCTAGACATGCATTATTGTAATGTTTCTCTACCTCCAAAATTTTCTCTTAGGCTTGGTCCTTGAGCCAATGGATCTCCACATGTAATGATTCCATTACTTTATTAAAATTTGCTATCTTTTCCATCCAATCATCAATCAAATAAATCTCTTCCATATGATATACATCCATAAGCATTCTATATCTCTGGCCCTTGATTGCCTATAACAACTATAAATCTTTTCCCCATGCATGTACCTCATCCATAATACTAAAATCTTAGTTCAAAATTGCTATCATTTTATCCACATTTTCCTACATAACATGAAGTAGCTTCAGATTCCCTTGGATGGTGAGAATGACCTTTTCCTCAAAAATTTCCCACCATTATTGAGAGGCATAAAAAAATGGATCTAATTGTACTCATTCCTCATCTCTTCTTTGAAGTGCAGCATTCAAAGTCTCCTCAGGGTGTTCAGGATCCAAGGGACCAACAACTTTAGCTAAATTTCCTTTTAGGATTTCATTTTTCATCTGAAGTGTTATTAATTATGCCCCTTCCTACTCCAAACTCCTAAATACCTCCTTCATCCCCATTGTGACCATTAACTTGGTTATATCCAATGTGCACTTCGCATGACCTCTCTAATTTGATAATCATGTGGAGTCAAATCCTTTATGTTTGCATCAGGAGGAGGAATAGCCACTTGTGCAAATAAATTTTTATTTCGGTCACTATTGATGAAAGTTAATGCTCTGGTTTCTTTTGGTGGGGATTTGGGTTTCCTTGTAACCTCAATCAACTCAATGATGTCCTCTTCATTGGTATTGAATTATTTCCTTTTATTTCTTATCATTTCATTTTGCAACCATCTTGGAACATGTTCCACCAAAGCCTTACCTCTCAAGGATGAAGGAGTTTTCTCTACTACCCATTTTCCATTATCGCTTCTTTCTGGGGTTCTCTCCCTCTATGAAGACTCTTCCTCTATAGCCTCTATTTCAGTTAAGCCCATAGTTCTCACCTTGGTGTCTTGGGGAGATTGGTAAGGATATTGAACCATTTTCCCTTACCCAAACACTTCATCGGTTGATACTTGTTCCGGCTCTTCCTCCTATTCCTTTTGACCTTGTTCTTCTTTGGTACATGGAGGTAGAGGAGTAGCAGAACCTTGTCCCCTAGTTGTGACATGCAATGAGGATGAAGGAGTTATCTCAGGGCCCTTTGACTCTAGTGGCATTTGAGTCTAGTCTTCTAGTTGGGGTTCATTTGTTGGTGTATTCTTGATCTTATCTCCCACCAATTTAGTACCCACAGGCATGAAATCAAAATCTAAAATCTTAAAGATATAAATTCCCTCTACATCTTGCTCATCAATCCATTGCTACATTTCATCCTTCAATGTGATTGTCTATAGAGGTTCTTCTGGGATTGGTGGCAATGTAGCAATGGAACTTCTTCTCCTTTCCTATTCCTTGGTGCTAGCTAGCCGGGTTCTCCTGTTTAAAGGTACATTTTCCTCATCATCTTGTCCTTCATCTTCTTCAGGAATAGGTTTTGGAATAGATGGGAAAGGAACTACTCTCCTTATCACCCTTTGCCTTTTCTTGACTAGAGTCTTAATCTTTCTCCCCTTCTTGCATGTAGAAGGAGATGCTTGTTCTATCTGCTGAGGTGGAGAAACCTCTTGAGCCTCAACTTCTATCTCCATTTGGTTGGGTGTAGTAGCTAGTGGAAATTGTGAGTCATCTTGAACTTGTGATGCCCCAGTATCCTTGTACCCTTGTATATTAACTTCCTGTTGTTGTGGGGATGCCAAGATTTCACCTTCCTCTAGTTTGAGTCTTTGGGGAGAACACCTCTTTCTTTTGCCCTTTCCTTTTCTCTCCTAAGGGTGATAGTATCAAACTAGTCTATCAAGTTGGTATACCATTTTAGGCCTTATTGGTGACTGAGTTGCAAAAGTAGGGATCGTGACTTTCTTCCCTCTACCTTTGGCTAAGTGAGCCTGTGCACAGAAAATTACTATCTCAGGTATCGGATCAAGTTAAAATAGTTTCTTTATCTAATCTTGCATCATTTTAATGACGTGCCTCACCCTATAGTTAATGTTAGAGTTCTCTTCTCTGTCAACCTCAGCATTCACTATGGATCTTTCCCTAATTTTATCTGTGTTGGAAAAAGGATCAAGCAGCTCCCTTGAGTCTTGTTACAATATTTTCAATGGAATCTTCATCTTTAGTGCCTTCTCTACCAAGTAAAAAGTCATTCAAATATAATCCCTTATTCGAATATCATAGTCATTTGTAGTGTTCATCCAAAAATCCTCAATGACTTCTTATTCTTGGAATGTCTTCCCTACTAGATGTTGTACCCTCCTAATATTATAAAAACACAACCTTGGAGAATTGTACTGTTCTATGGGATATTGATCCTATTTGCACTCAAAAGATGAAATATCTTATTTTTGAAGTACTTGAAAAGGTCCAATGGTCAGAGGCCACATCGAATAATGCTTATGTTTTTTTCTAACTATGTCATATGTAGACATAATTTGTCAAGAAATCTCCAAGAGGATGAGTCTATATCAAGGGTACCTTGGAAGATTATTTGGGTTGATAGTGGTACCAGCTACCCTTAGATATGTAGATGTTTTAAATTGAATGTAATATGCACCAAGTACTATTATCTGTGCCACTACATCATTTGATAATCTTTTCACATAATTTGCTTCTATGAATTAGATTATGGTGAATATGAATGGATTATTCACAATTCTATACTCTTTACTTTGCTATGAGAGCTTCTTCTTTACCAACTGAGGGTAGACAATGTATGGCCATGCATTTGGATCTTGCATGCTACTTCTTCTATACAACCTTGGATAATCTATTGGCCTTGTGGCTAACAACTATACTAGATATGAGGTCATATAAAACTTCCTTTTATTCTTTATTGCCTCCAATTGTTCACATAAATTTTCACTCAAAGTAGTGGCCCAATCAAGTGGCATCTTTACAGTCTTGATGGTCTTGATAAAATGTATCATAAAGATGTTCAAATGTCTCATTGTTGGCAAACCCATAACCCTACTCAAAATTATAATTTAGTATCCAATGTCTTCTTTCATATATTCTCTGGTCATGTCAACTTTACCAACCTTCTTTCCCACAAGAGTCTTCTCTATAAGGTAAGATGACTGAATAATCTTCAACGCTTCCTCAATATGCTATTTGTATTACCTTTATGCTTGTTCATAGGTAAGCTTGATGAATTGATCTGCACGTGGAAGATGGAATACCCTCTCAATGTTGTTGGATCAAAGATCAAGGACAATTTCCCTAGTAATGCTCTTCACAACTCTCTCCTCAGAGACAAGGTGTTCCACAAGTGTCATTATAAGCTTTGAAGATTATATCAACATTGGGTGCAAAGATGCATTTACCATCCCTAATCAGATTAATGCAGAGACCATAATAGACCTCTTAGTGGGTTTATTGAAAATCTTCAAGAATTCCCCTAAGTTAGTATGTCCCAAATCTTTTTCTTTGATTTCTAAGTATTCATCTTGGAACCTTGATTTTTTTATAACTCCTTGGAACTTAAAAATCACTAGTTTTAGTGTCATTTTCTCGCCCATGGAAGCTGATGAAGATGCCATTATATTTGCACAAAAGATGTCCATTAGTTCAAAGCTAAAGAAGAAATAAATGAATCACCCCCTAAACTTAACTCATACAAAACCCCAAAAGTTAGATGCTTTGAAAACACTACAAAAACCTATTTTAACCTTGAAATGCAAAAAAAAGTGCACTAGGCACACCATGAAGGTGCACCTAATGCACACATCTCTGTTAGCTTTAAAGTTTTCTTTTAAAATTCTAGGTTTGCACTAGTACACCTAGTTAGGTGCACTAGTTTGCACCTAATTTTTAAAGTAAGCCTTTAGTTTTTATGCCCTTTTTTGTTTTGTTATTACTTGGGGTGCACACTAGCACACCAAGTTAGGTGCACTAGTGCACACCCAACTTTTGGTTTTTTTGTTTTTTTTTCTTTCTTTTTTAAAAAAATTGTATTTTGGGTTGTGTAGCAACACACCCAATTAGGTGAGCTAGTATGCACCTCGAGATGGTCTTTTGAGGTTTATCTTTTAAAGTTTTATGTTTTGCAAAAGGGGGGAGGTGAACAATAACACACCTAATTAGGTTCACTATTATGTACCTCAACTTAGATTTACACCTATTTATTTATGTTTTTGGTTTTTGTGTTTGTAGGAAGGAGGAGCAAAAATAGTGCACAAGATTGGGTGGGGTGTTTGCACAAATGGGAGTCTTGGTAGACCTCATGTATGTGGGAGCTACGGTGCAAGAGACTTCGGTGATAGCAAGTGAAGGTGAGGTGAAAATGGAAGAAGGGGAGGGACTTAAATAGGCTACAGGATCTGAAGACCCCTTTGTGGTGTGTAGGTGTGCTACTACACATCTACACATCACAAAATACCTCTTTCAACTCTATTTGGTGCACTAGCACACCTGGTTAGGTGCACTAGTGTGCCTTTTAAATTTTTGCAAGTTAGACTTATTTCTACTAATAGTTTTATTTTTTGGAAATTGGGTTTCTCTATCAGGACCTGGGACGTGGACTAGGGGCTCATAGGGGACCTCAAAATGACTCAAATCCTGAATTTAGGAGTCCAAAAATCAAAAGCAAAGTAGAGGGTCCCCATTTCTATTGGGAAATGGGGTACGCATTATGTAACCATAACAAATAGCCCTAACAAAAGGAAGAAATAAAAAAGGCATTTCTTCATCAAAAAAATTTCCTCCAACATGTGTTAAACACCAATCAAATCTTGAATATTCGAAACATATTTCAAATGATTTCACAGTCAAGAGTTTAGGATCCAAAACTTCCAAGCTCAGTGTGTGTTTCATGTACTCATTTCCTTCAATATCTTGGATGTAATCTTATCAAAATTCTCCAACAACATGAAAACAATCTTCCACCCCATTTGGCTCATTCATCAAGAATCTCCATGAAGGTCATTTATTAATCCTTTGTTTGACCAGATAAGAGAATTAGTTCAAGGGCTCTTGGTGGGTTGTCAATTTTCTTTAAAATTTGCTAGCAACTCCTTTGAATTATCTACTTCATGTAGTTCATAATGTCACCATTTGTCTCTTGGATGAAGCACTGTTTTGATACTAGATAGCTTATTCTAAATGTGTATATATTTTCCCTTTTTAGATCTTTTAGAATCCTTCAGTCTTAACATTGTTCTTTCTTTTTACTTTCTTCTTTTTTTTCTTTTCTTTTCTTTTTCTTCTATACATTGACTACACTTAGATTGTGTAGCCAGGACATCAATGTCATTTCTTGGATTCAATCTTTTGTGAAAATCCCTTGTGTTCCTCTTTTAGAACTTTTGGAAACTCTCATGCCAAATAATGATCTTAGCAATTATTTTGAGAAGATCCTTCTATTTGAACCAATTGGGGTTTGAATCATCCCTTGCTATCTTCAACCTTAATTTGAAAAGACCTGAACAATCGATCTTTAAATTTGCCAAGTGTTGAGAACTTGTTGGTCTAGAATCCTGAATTTAAGACTAAATGTCCCTAATTACTACAAGTAACATTCGTTCCTTAGTTGGTATAAGACACACAATCATCTGAATGCGTTGAAAAAGAAATACCTCTTCTTGAAATCAAAACCAAAAGAATAGTTAGTAAGATATGTCAAGATAAAATCTCAAGTGCACATTACACCCTAGACTAACATAACTTTGAAAACAAGCATGTGACTAAAAAAAAACATACAACTGAAAGCAAACACACTTGCAAAAAATAAACACACTTGTAGAAATGAAATCTACCTATATATATTTTTTATAAAAGAATTGGTTCTTCTAGGCTTCAAAATAATGTTTGAGAAATTGCCCATTGACTGGCAATGAAACTAATTCCCCTTGTAAGGAACTGATCCTAAAAGTATTTTCTTTGAGAATTTCTGCAATCTAATAAGGACCAATCCACAAGTGTTGAAACTTAGTGTAGTTGCCCGACTTTTCTCTTGCCTTATCCCAAAGTAGAACAAGGTCAAAAATCCTAAAGGATTTTTTCGTGGCTCTCTTGTCAAACCATCTATTGATGACTACTTGATGTTTAGCCATGTGCTCCAATACAATATTTCTCATCCATCTCAAAAAGATTCATCAATTTGATTTGTACTCTGTCAACATCTTTAGCATACCCACTCATGAATTACAAAATAGGAATTCTGAGGTTAAGTAGAAATACTAGCTCTTATCCATAGACTAGTAGATATGGAGATGTCCCCAAAGAATTCTTGACCCTCACTCTATCTGTCCCTAGAGCATATTTAAGTTTCATATGCCAATATTTAGGATTCTCCTTCAATAACTGTCTTATTACTATGATCAAGTTCTTGTTTGTAGATTCAGCTACCCTAGTTCCTTGCAGGTAATAATTCAAAGAGAGCTTGATAATAACCTAATATTCAAATGCCTATTGAGTCAAGAATATTGATGAAAAAGATGATCCATTACTGCACACAAGGGTAAATGGCATTCCAAATCTAGTAACAATGTGTTCCTCTAAGAAATCTATTACCACCTTAGCAGTGCAATTTCTAAAAGTTTCTACTTTTGTCCATCATGTACAATAATTAGTGGCTATAGAATAAAAGTGTGTCCAATTGTTGATGGTGGATTGACTGGACCAATGAAATCCAACCCCTACTTTGCAAAGGGGCATACCTTGTAGACAAGTTGTAATGGCATTGCTAGGTGTCTTTTTCTATTAGCACTAGTATGAAAAATATGACAAGAATGTACATGCTCAAAAGTGTCTTTGAATATTGTAGGCCAAAAATAACCTAATCTTAAAATCATATGAGTGGTTACTTCTGTTGAACCATGTCCTGTACCATGCTTATCATGAAATTATTCTAGAACTTCCTTTGCTTCTTCACATCCTAAGCACTTTAGATAGATCCCTTCATAATTTCACTTGTACAACTTTCTATCATGCAACATATAGAACTCAAACTTCATTTTAAGTCCCCTACACTATGAACTATTCATCCAATTGGGGCACTAGTTTTGTAGAAGATAGTAAACAATATCCTAGTACTAGACATCTATCACTACACCTTGACTAATATCAACTTTAGATACTATCATCCCCTTCTGGTCATTATCATTTGTTTTACCATCAAACTTAAATTTCTTTTCATTACCAATTTGGTTATCATCTATCATTCTTGATAATCCTTGACCCTTGACTAACCTCATGGGTTGGATATCTAAATAAGATTCCTATGATATCACCATCCATATACCTCATCATTCACCAAGTTCATTTTGAATCAATAATGTCTTTACTACTGAATCATGTACAATAGCATACACCTTTATCCTTAGTATGTAATGGTGAAGCTTCTTTACCACTTTAATCAAGGAAAAAGATTCTTTACTGAAGCTAGAATAGTTCAACTCAGCATTTCTTAAAGGGAAGCTCATAAAAGCAATAGGTCTTTCATCTTCCTTCTCCTTCTTCTGGGCTAGGATCCCAGTGCATAAATGTTCTGAAGTGAAGGAATATATCTTAAAAGGAAGCTCGTAATCAAGACTTACCAATACTAGAGCCATGGAATGGCTCCTTTGATATCTTTAAATGATTTCTTTACCTCAAGAACCCATTCTATTTTAGCCCCCTTTTTGAGTAAACCATTAAGGGGATGCACTATCTCTACAAATTTGCTTATGAATTTTAACACAAAATTTATCTTTCCAAAGAAAGACTTGAGTTCTTTCCAACTATTAGGAGGTGATAACTTCAAAATGGCTTCAACTCTATCAAGATCAATGGAGATGCTAGCTTTATAAATGGCATGATCTAGGAGCTTTCCCTTAGTGACCCCAAATGAACATTTCTTGGGATTGAGAGATATGCCATATTTGCGACATCTATTGAATACCTATCTTAGACCAGAAATGTGAGTACTTTGATCCTTCAAAAAGGCATTCAAGTCATCCATTTAGATAACTATACATTTATTAATCAATCCCTTAAAAGCTTCATCCATGGCTCATTGAAATGTAGCCCCTACATTTATCAATTCAAATGGCATTCTCCTATAGGTGAAGGTTCCCCATTTGGTCATAAAGGCTATCTTTAGCCTATCTTCTTCTTCTACCATTACCTAGTTATATCCTAAATATTATGTGTAATAATTTGAGGGTCATATGTCTTCAATGCTTCATAGCTCCAAGAAATGACATCCTTATATTCTATAAGCAATTTTGACCATGTCTTCCCTTTCTTGTGGATTGCATGCTTTCCATCATGGGATCTTCATCCATACCTAAATTTTATGAATCACATTCCTTAATCCCTTTCTCTTTAGTATTGCTTTTATTAAATTTTGATTCATCATGATCAAAAGTGTACTCCAACTCGATCATCCCCTTAGGAATAGTATTAGTCTTCAAATTCAAGATTCCATCTTCATCTTGAGTTGCATTTTCCTCAAGTGTGTTGTCTGGAATGTCATCAATTTCTTGTCCCTTAAAGTGGTCGCTACACATAATAAATTCAAGAATATGTTGATTATCTTGAAAAACTTGAAAGTTTTTTATATTGTTGGGAATAGATGGAGCAACAACCAATTCGATTGAAAATCATTTCAATTTCATTCTTTTGACTAGTTGTAATGCACTTGCCAAAATAACAAGGGCATCTACTACCATCTTTTACCTTCTTGGAATAGACTTATGTTCAAAGCTTCAAAATCATTTAGTAGATCCCATACATGTTTTCTATAAGCAAGAAACCTTATATTATTAGAAGAATATAATGATTTCACTTGTCGAATAACCAACTAAGAATCTCCTTCGACTATGAGAGTTGTAACTCCTTTCTTGGGTGCAAAAAGAAGTCCTCGAATCAATGCTTCATATTCTACAACATTGTTAGTACATCTAAATTGCAGTCGATATGCTATGTAGAAAGACTTACCTTTTGGACTAATCAACTCAATACCTGTACCTGCTCCTGATTTGCATTTGGAACTATTGAAAAAGAGTGTCCAAATTGGGCTTTCCTTGGGTTTTCTAACCTTATGCTTATTTTCCTTAATGTTTCCTTTACCTAATCTTGGAAGGATTTCCTCTTGGGTACCCTTTTTAGTCTTTTGTGGGGTGGGCATACTGATTTTCCATTGTTGTTCCTCAAAACTGGGAGTGTATGTTTTTCTTATTTGTCTTGAATTTCACCTATCAATTCTTTGATTTCATCCACTTTGTATTTAGGATGGATGACTATCGAAGTCCATCCTTGGCCTTTTATGTACCATCTTCTTCTTTGTACTTTAATCATTCTAGGTGGAGGAGAAGACAAACCTCTACCATTTGAAGAAGTATCACGGTATGATGCATTTAGATCTTTAGTTTCCTCTTCAATCTCTTCAACAACATCAAACATTTTTGTAAGACTTTGGTTTTCTATGGGTTCGTTTTGTGGATCATTGACTTTCTCTACTCCTATCATTTGTGTTAACACCATAGCAACTACTTCTTGACATGATGAAAATTCAAACTCTAAATGGCTAACTTTATGTAATCAACAAAATCCTAGAAGGAGGAGGATATTGGCATCAACTTCTCCTCATAGACAATGTAAATTAGTCATGATTTGGTCTATGAATTATGTTACGACCTCATCTTTTGAGGTTGAAATTATGGAATCCGTATCTTGATCATTTGATATTTTGATTGCAACTATATCAAAAACCATTACTTTGTAGGATCCCAAATCTATTTTTAAGAAGGCTATCCCATTAGGAGCATTATATTCTATAATCATCTTTTCTAACTTTGGTTATGCATCTATTTTGATATGATTGTTCAAACCTTTGCATGGTAACCAAAGCTGAGTGAAATCTGTGGAAAAACATCCCCTTAGGCATATCCATTCTTTACTTAGGAGTAATCCATATGCTTTTGTAATATCAACCACATGTATATCAATGACATCTTGAATTCAGGGATCAACTATCAACTGTATCCAAACATCTTTCAATATACCAGTGACTTTCACCTCTATTTTATCTAACTATATCACTATTCAATTGGTGGGTTGGGGGATGACTCCTAACTTTTGCATTATGGAAAATGGCATGATGTTACATGAAGCTCCTAAATCAATAGGTAATTTTGAAGATTCTTCCCATATATTATGATGCTGAGCAAAAATAGCACCTCAGCCTTGTCTTTAAACATAGTGGGCAATGTCTCCACAACATTAACTTGTTGGGGTACCTACTTTTGAGGGGTAGTATTCATATTGTGGAAGGTCTTTTTATGATCCAGGGTCTTCATGAGTGCGTCTTGTTGTTGTCGACAATTTTGCAACATGCAAAACATGGACATGTTGGCCTTTGTTTTCTTCAGGTCTTCTATAGCACTATACTTTTCAATAGACCAAGTAGAGTTTTTCAATATTGTTGGTACATTTCCTTGGTTTTGATTTTGTTTCCCTCAATATGGTGGTTTAATTGGTACCTGATTGTTACTTTCTCTCAGATTGGGAGGAGTTGGTTGTAGTGCTGGGGGAACTCCATCTATCAGAGGTTCCTTTCTACTTCTCAAGTTGTACATATTCTAATTATCATTGTGAAAAGAAAATATCTCCTCATGTTGAAGGTCAGGTTCTTGGCTAAATAGGAATGAGAATTCTTCATTGACTGGCTATTCTACTTATGTACTTTGTGTAGAATCATAGGATTCTAATAACATAGCATTAAATTGCATAGGAGGAACATTGTTTTTTCCCTACGAATTTTGAGTCATTTCTTGATTTCCATCATAATATGAACCATCATTGTTAGATACATTTTGAACATTGTCATATTGATTAATATCTATATACTGAACATTATTGTTGTTATTATCTACAAGGATGCTTCCATTATTCAAATGAGTGTTCCATTGTTGGTTTTGTCTTTGGAAGCCATTATTATAATCAAGAGGATTGAAGTTGTTCCCTCCATTATTGTTTCTCATATTGTTGTTTCCACTATTATTGTTCCCACTAAAGTTTTTGTTATAATTTTGGCCATAGGTATTGTTGTAGGGGCCAACATTGTTCCTTTGAAAACTATTATTCTATCCCTATGACAACCTTAGACGAGTCAGCTCATTGTTCATTTGTGACATAGTCTTTTTAATTTGACCAAATTTGGAAATAAAGCTATTATCTACTTCTACGAGAGCTATTGTCTTCTATTTGAAGGAAGCAGCTTTCAGAGATTCATACCCTAGATATGTTAGAGTGAGGTTTGGTGGATTAGATGCCTGCTATAATGGGTTTATAGGAATGAATTGGGTAGGCATCAGAGGTACTCCCATGGTATCTTGGCATTGTTGTGATAGCTTGGGTAGGGAGTAGCAACCCTCCTCCATTAGGATTGGCTTTCTTAGTAAAAGTTATTGTTTTTGAAAAGACTTTTTTCAATGTATCAATATTTTTTGCAGGAAGTCCTTTTAGAAAGATAGCAATAAGAGGGTCCATAGCATTTAGATAAATCTGAATAGCTACTTCAACTAGTATAGTCTATGGCATTTCCAATTTGTGATATGCCATATGAAAGTGATGATTGAAGCACGAAACCATCTAAGCTAGGTCCCTTTTGATTGATATGAATTGTTGGTGTATCACTATTGGGTTGATAAAAGTTTTGAATTGTTCTAAGGACAATTTTTTGAAGGTGTCCCAATCTCTAATACATCTAGGTGGAAAATTAATGTACCGATTAAAGGCAACTTTCCCCAAAGAGTAATGGAATAAATGGAGGACCACATCCTCATTGGAAATCTATTTTTGGTTGCAAATTTCTTTGAATACTTTGACATTATCTTCAATAGTTTGTGTTTCTCCATAAATAAACCTTGGGCGAAACTTCTCAGGATTCTTGGGAAGGTCATGGAGTGCACCTCTCAAATTGATTGGTGAGTCTATAGCATTTGTGAAAAAGGCCATTGGAGGATTTTGTGGACCTAAGGGTGGTTTTTTTGGAGGTGGACTTAAAGAAGATGATGAAATGTTGAAGGGAAGTGGTTGAATTCAAGGTATTTCTTTATCACTATGAGGCTTGCAGAATTGGCTAAGCTTGAGAAACTCGTATGTACTTGGGAAAGATCTCAAAACTCATTGAAATGGGGATTTTGGATGAAGATCCTCCACTTTGCATCAATTCTAGAAAAAGTGCACCTCTATAGAAGCACACTTTCTCACAAATAAGGCACAATCAAAATTTAATGCACCAGTGCAACAACGCACCAGTACACTTGAATTTAATTCAGAATTTTTTTTGAACTTGTAACAAATGTAGAATTTCAAAAATTTGGAAAACTTTCCTTCTATTCTGAAAATCAAAATGGTAGCCCTCCTTATAGTGGCACTTCAGTTGAGCTGTCATTATGCACAATGCTAAATGACAAGAATTCTTATGAACTCCTCTCTTAAAAAGTCAATCTTGTGGACCAACTCCAAGGTTCTAAGTGATCTCATGACCTATTGGAATCTACTCAGTTGAAGATAAATGTTTTTTTTCACAAGGAGGCCTTTTCTAGTTCGAATGATCTCGAATAAGATGTAGAATATGCTCACTGCTTCAAAATAAATATGCAAAAGAACTATGTTTTTGTTTTTTTCTTGTTTTATATGAATG
The DNA here is from genome assembly GCA_028749045.1 of Cupressus sempervirens. Lineage (NCBI taxonomy): Eukaryota > Viridiplantae > Streptophyta > Pinopsida > Cupressales > Cupressaceae > Cupressus > Cupressus sempervirens. The sequence goes on along the minus strand of CM053785.1, from coordinate 587,790,441 downwards.
CAATCTAACAATACAACTAGTATGAATTCCTATTTTAACAAAGGGGTTAGTAAAGAAAATAACAAGAACTTTAAAACAAATAACATGAAAGTAAAATCCTAATGGATATAAGCTACGAAAACAACACATCTGCAAGTTAAGCCTTTGAAAAAATTGGTGGGTAACCAATGAAAGTAGGAGCAGTGCTTCTTAGATTCCATTGATGCAATCATCGATGGTAAATGTAGTAACTGTATGATGTTTCACTCTTCATCAAATTGCAAGGCCATAGAAAGTGTGCTCATTCAAGGCAAAAAGTTCTATAGGCACGATTTGGTGATTTCTTCTTGAGCTAGATACGATGGTGGAATTGATAAAACTGTAGCAAACACCAGAATTAAAAGATGGCACAACCAAAAATAATGCAATAAACTTTTGGCTCAATCAAAATTCCATGAACATACATTCACAAACATATGAAACATTTAAGCAAGAATTACTACACTCCAAATGCGAGCACCAAAAGCATAATATCATTGCAAAATAATGGTAGCCCTCATTACATATTACAATCTTGTATTTATAAGAAATCATCTACTCAATTTGTGTTGAGAGTGAGAGATATCTTCATGCAATAATATTCTTTTAATTTAATAAAACAAGCTAACTATATACAAACTAATAATCTAACTGGTGCTTAGTAGGACTCCATCCATTTTTATATTCATTAATTGGATGCATGAGCCTTTACATGTCATAAAACAAAGAAATTATGAGAAAATAAGACAAAGAGAGCCTTTAGTTAATGTAGAAGTGTTTGGAAGTGTCAAAAATAAAAGCTCAACCTTCACTAGGCATCTGTCAAAGTTAAGCTACTATCAAAATGCATTTCTAATGCATGGGAAGCTCTAATTTTGGAACTAGCAGTTAACTGTCAAGGCACCTTTGGAAAAGCACACCTCAAAATAAGTGCATCAACCCACCTGCACACCTTTGACTTCTTCAAAAATCTTTTAACACTTAGTAAACAAAATGTACACCAGCACACCTAGTACAGCAATTTCACAGTAGTGCACCTTAAAGGTCCAAAATTACAAAATTTCACCAAGTGTCAAAATTCAAATTTTGGCTTTTGGATTTTCTCCTTCTTCATACTAGAGCTATGTCTAGATGTTTGCCTTTGAATTTCTCAATAATCTCAATGATCTTTTCTACTTCTAGTAAATCTAAAACATTATACTTATCGTTAACCTTTTTTTGGTAATTATCTACCTCTATATGGGTCTCAGCAAAATCCCCAAGTTTAGTATCCAAATCTAACAAGGCTTCTTCTATTCTAAATTCTTGCCAGATGTCATCATCACTAGAAACCTCATAAAAAATCTTTCTAAACTTTTGGACTACTACCTCAACTAGTATCAATTTCTCCCATGCATCATCTTCAAATATGTCTAGACATGGATAACTGTAATGTTTCTTTGCTTCCAAAATTTTCTCTTGAGCTTGGTCCTTGAACTGATGGATCTCTACGTGTAATGATTCTATTACTTTATTACCATCCACTATCTTTTCTCTCTAATCACCAATCAAATCAAGCTCTTCCATAGTGTATACATCCATAAGCATTCTATATCTCTAGCCCTTGATTTCCTGTAACAACTGTAAATCCTTTCCCCATGCATGTACCTCATCCATAATACTAAAATCTTATTTCAAAATTGCTACCATTTTATCCACATTTTCCTACATAACATGAAGTAGCTTCAGATTTTCTTGCATGTTGAGAATGCCCTTTTCCTCAAAACTTTCTTGCCATTGTTGATAGGCATTCAAAAATGCATCCAATTGTACTCCACCCCCCCCCCCCCCCCCCCCATCTCTTCCTTGAAGTAAAACATTTAGTGTCTCCTTAGGGTGTTTAGGATCCAAGGGACTAACAACTTCAGCTAAATATCCTTTTAGGATTTCATTTTTCCTTCAAAGTGTTATTAATTCTGCCCCTTCCTACTCCAAACTCCTAAATACCTCTTTCATCCCCATTGTGACCATTAACTTGGCTTATGCAAAGTAGGCTTCCCAAGCATGACCTCTCTAATTTGATAATCATGTGGAGTCAAATCCTCTATGTCTACATTAGGAGGAGGAATAGCCAATTGTGAAAATAAATCTTGATTCTGGGCATTGTTGATGAAAGTTAACACTCTGGCTTCTTTTGATGTGGATTCAGGTTTCCTTATAACCTCAACCAACTCAATCACGTCCTCTTCATGAGCATTGAGTTGTTGCCTTTTATTTCTTATCATTTCCTTTTGCAACCATCTTGTAACCCGTTCTAATTAAGGTATACCTCTCGAGGATGAAGGAGTCTATTTTGCTACCCATTTTCCCTTGTTGCTCCTTTTTGAGGTTCTCTCCCTCTGTAAAGGCTCTTTATCTATAGTCTCTATTTTAGTTGAGCTCACATCTTTTACCTAGGTGTCTTGGGGAGCTTACTAAGGATATTGAACTATTTTCCCTTCCCCAAACACTTCATCGATTAATACTTTTTGTGGCTCTTCCTCTTGTTCCTTTTGAACTTGTTCTTCTTCAATACTTTGAGCAGAGGAGTAGCAGAACCTTTATCCATAGCTATGACTTGCAATGGGGATGAAAGAGTAATCTCAGGACCCTCTGACTCTAGTGGCATTTGAGTCTAGTCTTCTTGTTGGGGTTCATTCATTGGTGTATTCCTGATCTTATCTCCCACCAATTCAGTACCCATGGGCATGAAATCAAAATCTAACATCTTAAAGATACCAATGCCCTCTACATTCTTCTCATCAATCCATTACTACATTTCATCCTCTGATGTAATTGTCTATAGAGGTTCTTCTAGGATTGGTGGCACTATAGCAGTGGAACATCTTGTCCTTTCCTATTCCTTGGCTCTTGCTAGCTAAGTTCTCCAATTTAAAGGTACATTGTCCTCATCATCATCTTCTTCCTCTTCTTTAGGAATAGGTTCCAAAACAGATGGGAAAGGAACTACCCTCATGATCACAATTTTACTTTTCTTGACTAGAGTCTTAATCTTTCTTCCTTTCTTGGGCATAGAAGGGGATGCTTGTTTTGTCTGTCAAAGTGAAGAAACCTCTTGAACCTCAAATTTTGTCTCCATTTGGATGGGTGTAGCAGCTAGTGGCAATTGTGGGTCATCTTGAACTTGTGTTTCCAGAGTATCCTTAGACCCTTGTATATTTACTTCCTCTTGTTGTGGGGGTGCTAGGATTTCACCTTCCTCTAGCTTGACTCTTTGGGGAGAACTCCTCTTTCTTTTTCTTTTTCCTTTTCTCTCCTAAGGGTGATAGTATCCAACTAGTCTATCAAGTTGGTAAACCATTTTGGGTCTTATTGGTGACTGAGCTACAAAGGTAGGGATGGTGACTTTCTTCCCTTTACCTTTGGCTGGGTGGGCCTGTGCATGGAAAATTACTATCTTAGATATTGGATCAACTTTAAATGGTTTCTTAATCCAATCATGCATCATTTTAATAATGTGCCTCACCCTATAGTTAATGTCAGAGTTCTCTTCTCTGTCAACCTCAGCATTCACTATGGGTCTCTCCCCAATTTTATCTATGTTGAACAAAGGATCAAGTAGCTCCCTTGAGTCTTGTTGCAATATTTTCAATGGAATCTTCATCTTTAGGTCCTTCTTTTTCAAGTACAAAGGCATTCTACAATAATCCCTTATTTGGACATCATAGTCACTTGTACCATTCATCTAGTGATCCTCAATGGCTTCTTCGTGCTGGAATGTCTTACCTGCTAGATATTGTATCCTCCCAATATTATCAAAACATGACCTTGGAGAATTATACTCTTCTAGGGGATACTGATCCCATTGCACTTAAAAGATGAAATATCTTATTTTTGAAGTACTTGAAATGGTCCAATGGTTAGAGGCCACATCCAATAATGCTTATATTGTTTTCTGACTCTGTCATATGCAGACACAATTTATCAAGCAATCTCCAAGAGGATGAGTCTATCACAAGGGTACTTGGAAGCTTCTTCAGGTTGACAGTGGTACTAGCTACCCTTAGATATGTAGATATTTTGAATTGAGTGTAATATGCACCGAGTACCATTATATGCCATTGCATTATTTGATAATCTTTTCACATAATCTCCTTCTATAAATTTGATTATGGTAAATATGAATCCATCATTCACAATTTTTTACTCTCTTTTTTTGCTTTGAGAGCTTCTTCTTCACCAACTAAGGGTAGATGATGTATGGCCATACATTTGGATCTTGCATGCTACCTCTTCTATACAACCCTAGATAATTTGTTGCCCTTGCAGCTAACAAGTATACTAAATATGAGGTCATATAAAACATACTTTTATTCTTTATCACCTCCATCTATTCACATAAGTTTACTATCAAAGTAGAGGCCCAATCAAGTGGCATCTTTGCAGTCTTGATGGTCTTGATAAAATGTACCATAAAGATGTTCAAATGTTCTACTACTAGAAAATTCATAACCCTACTCAAAAGTATAATTGAGTATCCAATGTCTTCTTTCATATATCATCTGGTCATGTCAACTTTACCAACCTTCTTTCCTATAGGAGTCTTCTCTATAAGGTAAGATGACTAAATAATCTCCAAGGCTTCCTTAATATGCTCTTAGTACCACCTTTCTACTTGTTCATAGCTAAGCTTGATGAATTGATCTGCACATGGAAGATGAAATACCCTCTCAATATTTTTAGGTCATAGATCAAGATCAATTTCCCTAGTAATGCTCTTCACAACTCTCTCCTCAAAGATAAAGTGTTCTACAAGTGTCATTATAAGATTTGAAGATTGTATCGACATTAGGTGTGAAGCTACATTTATTAGACCTAATTGGATGAACATAAAGACCATAGTAGACTTCTCAATGGGTTTGTTACAAATCTTCAGGAGTTCTGCCAAGTTAGTATACCCCAAATCTATGTCTTTGATTTCTAAGTAGTCATCCTGGAACCCTTTTTTTTTGGAACTCCTTGGAACTTGAAAATCACTAGTTTCAGTGCCATTTTCTCACCCATGGAAACTAATGAAGTTTCCATTATATCTACACAAAAGACATCCATTAGTTTAGAGTTAAAGAAGAAATAAATGAATTACCCCTTAAACTTAACTCACACAAAAACCTAAAAAGTCAGATGCTTTGAAAACACTAGAAAAACCTATTTTTAACCTTGAAATACAAAAATAAGCACACCAAGCACACCAGGAAGGTGTGCCTGATGCACACATCTCTGCTAGCTTTAAATTTTTCTTTTAAAATTCTAGGTGTGCACTAGCACACCAAGTTAGGTGCATTAGTGCGCACCTAATTTATGAAGTATGCATTTAGTTTTTATGCCCTATTTCATTTAGTTATTACTAAGGGTGCACACTGGCGCACCAAGTTAGGTGCACTAGTGCACACCCAGCTTTTGGTTTTTTTGTTTATTTTACTTTCTTTTAAAAAATGTTTGTATTTTGGGGTGTGGCCCAGCACACCTAATTATGTGCACTAGTGCACACCTCAAGATCATCTTTTGGGGTTTATCTTTTAAAGTTATGTGTTTTCCAAAAGGGGAGAGGTGTGTAGTGGTGCACCTAATTAGGTGTGTTATTGCACTCCTCAACTTAGATTCACACCTATTTATTTATGTTTGTGGTTTTTGTGTTTGTAGGAAGGAGGAGTAGAAAGAGTGCACTAGATTGGGTGCAATGTTTGCACAAATGGGAGTCTTGGTGGACCTCATGTATGTGGGAGTTGCGATGCAGTAGACTTTGGTGATAGCAAGTGAAAGCGAGGTGAAAATGGAAGAAGGGGAGGGACTTAAATAGACAACATGATCTAAAGACCCCTCTGTGGTGCATAGGTGCACTACTGCACATCACAAAAAGCCTCTTTCAACTTGATTTGGTGCACTAGCTCACATGGTTAGGTGTGCTAGTATGCCTTTTAAATATTTTCAAGTTAGACTTATTTCCACTGATATTTTGATCTTTTAGAAATTGAGTTTCTCTGTCAGGACATGGGACATGGACTAGGGGCTCATGGGTGACCTCAAAATGACTCAGATCTTAAATTTAGTAGTCTAAAAACAAAAACTAAAGTAGGGGGTCCCCATTTCTATTGGGAAATGGGGCATATGTTGTGTAACCATAACAAGATAGGGTAGAGCTAGAGGTGAGACAAGGGGATGAGTGGGAGGAGGGATGAGGCAGAGAGCTCAAGGATGGGAGGAGGATGAATGGGACCACCACTAGTAGTGTTAGGGGTAGAGAGGGATGCATATGAGTCCCATGATGAGGAGGTATTGGATGAGGGAGAGTAGTGATATTCTGGTTTTTTATATATGATTATCTTGGATCTATCAGTTGATGGATTTTTGCGAGTGCAAACTTGATGTATTTTAAATGTATGATATGGATACTGGATATGTAGACTATGATGGACTATGGTATTTTTATGGGGGGGGGGTGTGATTTATTCATTTATTTATTTTTTGATGAGATATATATAGATCATTCTTTGGGGTAGGATATGGATGTATGGACTTATGATGTCATGATTATGTTTATGATGTGTATGTTTATATATGATTAGATGTAGATGAGAGATTGATGTGTTTGTATGTAGGATTTGATGTGTTATGAGAGATATGATATTTTTAATAGTTTATGATGCAGGATATGTTGTGTTTATGAGAGATATGATATTGCTAATAGTTTGTGATGCAACATATGATGTGTTTTGATGATGAGATATGATATTGCTAATGATTTTGTGATGCAGGCTATGAGGTGCTTTGATGGTGAGATTTTTTTGATAGTGTTGGATGTAATGTGATTTTGGATGATGGGATTTATTTTGATAGATTGTTTTTATGATGATGTTTGTGATAACTAGGAAAATATTTAAGGATGAACCTTAAAAAATGGGAGGGATACGATATGTTTGAACTTGTGAAAAAGATAAATGGAAATAAATGTGCAAAAAAAACATAACCTAAGAGATGAAATATGAATATTAATAAATGGAAAAAAGACAAATGCAAACCTAAAAAATAAACTTTAAACTATGCTAAAAGGATGATAAAATGAACATAAATTAGGATAATGACTAAATTTAAATGAACACAAACTAAGATAAAATGAATGTGATTTTTATGATGATGGTACATATCTAAAATGAACATCAAAAATGGGATAATTGAATTCAAAGTTAATATGAGAACATATAATAAGTGAACTAAAGATTATGACGATGAAACATGAGAAATATATCTAACATGTGATGAATGAATTGATTCTATGATGGGGAAATATGATAAGATAAATTGAGATTATGATAAGGGTAAAGGAACACAATCTATGATAATACAACATGGTAAATAAATTGAACATTAGGATGTTAGGAGATAACAAATAGACATAATCAATTATGGTAAAAATAAGATACATGGGAATTTATGATGGTGGGATAGGATAACAAAACTCAATCCAGGATAATGATTTATGAAAAAGAATGAACTTAAAACATAGGAGAAACTAACTCTTAAGAGGATGATGTTGGAAAATTATTGACCAACAAGCTTGTAGTCAGGATGATATGGAATAGGATAGTTAAACATATGGCTAGGATAGGAAACTATGATAAAGAGCATAACATGATGATGGTGAAACCTTAGCCTAGGGGTTTAGAATTTGTAAAAGTAGGATAATGAAGAGAGCTCAATGTTTGATAACAAAATTGAATTGAAAGGTTTTGATGATGGAAGGATATAAAGGGTGATAAAGATAGGTGATGTAAAGGAAAAGGGGAGTGTAGGCAAAGGAAAAATTAGCAGAAGTGTTTTAAGTGGGTGTAGGGATGACGGTTGGTAATGATAGGAAATGGAAGTAGAGTGATAGGGAAATAGATGTGTGGTGTAGGAGAATGGTACAGCACATCACTAATCAAGAAAGACCTTGGTCAAGGGGTAGAAACAATATGCACAACTTTAAATAGGACATGTATAAAGGATTGAATATGAGATTGGGATAATGGTGAAAGGTGAGGTCATGGCAGATAAGATTCATGAGGAAGCAGGGTAGAGAGGATAGGAGGATAAGAGAACATGTAGGAGGGGTGAGTATAGATGTGTGTGGGGGGTGATACGAACATGTAATTCTTCGTATGGGAGAAAATGGTGAGAATGAGGGGATATACTACAAGCTTGAGAATGGGGTACTTCGTAAAGAAGCACCACCATGTAGTGTGAGCACTTTATTTGATATAGGAATATTAGGGATCTACCAAGGTTACTAAGAACATCGAGGCCTTTTCCCCAATATTTTATACGACTGACTCAAACAAGCATTCAAGGATTGCCCCAGCATCACACATGAGTCTCAAAGAAATTAGCATGGAAAAAATATTGGGTGATCCATAAGCAAATGATATTTCCCAATTGCATCATGTGAGAATAAATGAAAACATGTTTGGAATATGCAAGAGTGATATCCAACTGACTCACAAGCAAAAAAAAGACTGTGGTCAAAACCATGCTTTCGAAGTGCCCTAGACAAAGCACACCATGATATGAAAGATGATGGCGACCATGAGGAGGGAACAACTAAAATCACTTGGAAATGACCTACCAAAATATACAAGAGAAATCCAAAGATCAAAAGAAAGAACAAATGTATGATAAAGTAACCTTTTGCCAAAGAGATTGGGATAATTGGATACTAATGGGCCAAATATAGGTACAAGGAAGAAAACATCCAATAAGGACTTACCAAGTGTATGTTTACGATAGTGACAAAATGGGCAATGACGCTTTCCTACAGATGATTGGCTAGTGACACGAGGTTTTTCAATTAGACTAAAAAATATGCAAGCATGACTATAAAATGGGTGAGTGACTCAGGAACATATGAGAAAATATAGTAGTGGGCATGTGTATGAAGGGGGAAAGCTCAGGATGAGGAGATAGTATTACTATAATATAGTTATTGGTACATGAGTATGGTGCATAAAGGACTACCATTGTTACAAGGATATGATACATAGGGTACTATTATTGTTACAACGATATGATACATAGGAATGGTACAAAGGATAAGCTACACCTGATAGGACACATGTGGTAGAATACAAGGATAAAATACACTGGATATGATGCATGTAGTAGATCACAATGATTAAATACACCAGATATGATACATGTGGTAGAGTACAAGGATAGGATAGATACATGAACTACAAATATAATATAGGTTCTAGGTAGGGTGTTCAAACTTATGGATGTTGAAAGGAAATGTGGTGATTTGGTTGGGAATGTGAAGGTGAAACTATGGGGAACACCTTGGAAAATGGGAAGATGGGCAATGAGGTGTGGAGGGGTGATGGGGGAGATGTATGTCACTGATAGATAATAAAAATACCAAGTACACCTAGAACCTAATTGCTAGGCTTTTATCAAGGTACCTATCCAAGGCATTTGAATTACCAAGTTTTCACCATTGGATGCTTGTTTTGCTTGACCTTATTATTTTCTTTCTTTCTTTTCTTATTTCTATCTCTTGTAAAAGGGGGCAAGATACACTGAGAATATTTAGGTGTAGAATTTCTTGAGGTGAATGATGTTGGTGGGATCATTTAGGACTTTGTTCAAGTGTGTATAGCTGATAGGCCCCTAAGCCAAAAGATGTTGTGACTATATAAGGACCAAGCCACATGGGCTCAAACTTGCCTTTCTTTTCTCAATCAACTTGGACCTTCATGTTTTCTTTGAGGACCATGTCTCCCTCTTGAAAGTGTCATGGATGGACCTTTCTATTGAAGTTTCACTTGAGGTGATTTTGGTAGACCATGAGGTGGTCATAGGCTTGTTGCCTTTTTCCATCAAGTAAGTCAAGGTAGGTAAATCTAACCACTCTATAATCCTCATCTGATATCTAGCCACACAAAGAAATGTGAAGGGGTGGGAGTTCAACCTCAATAGGTAATACTGCTTCAACACCATAGACTAGGGAGTATGGGGTTGTGGCTATGGATGTATAGAACGAGGTGTGGTAGGCCCATAGGGTGGGGTTGATCTGTAAATGCCAATCACGGCTAGAATCATTAACAACTTTCTTTAGGATTTTGAGTAGGGTTTTATTAGTTGCCTCTACATGACTATAGCTTGTGGAAAGTATGGGATAGAAAAATGGTAATAGATATGAAGGGAAGTCCATAATTCTTCCATATTGATATTTTCAAAATTACCTCGATGGTTAGTAAAAATGGTAGTTGGGATTCTAAAGTGGCATATGATATGATATAGGATAAATTTGTACACCTAAACTCCTATGGTAGTGACAAGGGAGACTGCCTCCACCCACTTAGTGAAATAATTAGTGGCGGTGATTATCCACTTGTGTCCTTCTAAAGAGAGAGGTACAATTACACCAACAAGGTCCAAGCCACAACAAGAAAATGGTCATGGTGGCACAATAGGTTGTAGATCCTAAGTTGGAGCTCGGATCAAATGAGCATGTTGTTGACAGGGTTGACACCACTTCACAAAGTCACATGCATCATGCTCTAGAGTAGGTCAATAGTACCCATCTCAAAGGATTTTCTTAGCTAGCACTATTCCACTCATGTGAGCACCACAAAGTCTAGTGTGTACCTCCTAGAGAGCCACTGTAGCCTCATTTTGGTCTAACCATTGAGAGAGAGTATCATGATAACCATGATGATATAGAGTTTGAGAAATGATAGTATAATGGGAAGCTCTGCAAATAAGATTTTGGTGTTGGGTTTGTGTGAGATGGGGAGATATGATACCATTTGCAGGTAAGTGTGAATTTCATGGTACCATGGGGATTGGGGGCCAACCAAGATGCATACCCATGTTGATTCATCATTCTTGTACACAAGCTCATGTAACTACTCAACTAAGAATTCATACTGTGTAACCTCCTGTGGTATGTCCAAAAGTGAACCAATAGTGGCCATGGCATCTGCTACCTTGTTTTACAATCTAGGTATTTGTATGAACTGAATTTGAGTAAAATGTTCCTTCAATTGTTTGACCAACTCTTTGTAAGGTAGCAACTTATCATCCTTGGTGTAATATTCATCTAGAGTCTACTTGATAATAAGTTGTGAATCTCTGCAGACCTAGAGCTTTATGATATTCCATTCAACTACTATTTTGAGCCCTACAATAAGGGCTTCATACTCTAAGATGTTTTTGGTACATTGGAACTATAGTTTAAAGGATTTAGGAATGTAATCTCCTTGATGTTTGATCAAGAGTATGCCAGTGCTTGAGCCATGGGATGTGTAGGATCCATCAAAGTACAATTTCGATGAGGGTTGTTCATCTATTAAGTAGAGGTGCTCATCTAGAAATTCCATAATGAGGGGGAGATCTGCAACCAAAGGTGCATTTTCCAAGTGACCTGCTATAGCTTGTCTTTTGAGAGCCTTCTAGTCAATATACTAGATATCAAATTTACTAAGAAGCATAACCCATTTAGCCAGACACCCTATGAACACCATACGTGACAACATATATTTTAAAGGAACAATTTTTGATATGAGTTACATAGTGTGGATTAACATGTAATGGTGCAACTTGTAAGAGGCAAAGACCACAGCTAAGTAAGCCTTTTCCATTGCTGTATAATTGAGCTCATATCCCACTAGAGTGCAACTAATGTAGTAAATAGCCCTTTCTTTTACTACATAATCAAGTTTTACTAGAAGAGAACCTAGTGTTGTTGGGGTAGATGTGATGTAGAGTATGAGTAGATGGCTTGCAATTGGAGGAACCAAAATAGGTGGATGAGCCACATACTACTTGATTAGTTCAAAGTTGTGTTGGAAAATGGGGTCCCACCTAAAATTATAATCCTTCTTGAGTAGATGTGTAAATGGTTGGCACTTGTCAGCAAGTTGTGAGATGAACCCTCTGACTAGTTGTAGTTTCCCTTGAAGAGAGCAAAGTTGTCTAAGTGTCTTAGAAGGAGCCATATCCATGATGTCCTTGACTTTCTTAGGATCAATCTCAATACCACATCATGATACAATGAATCCTAGGAGCTTTCTCGAGGTAATGTCAAAGACACATTTCTTAGGATTGAGCATGAGATGATATTTAGCCAATCGATCAAACACTTCCTTGAGATGAGACAAGTGATCAAGGGCATTAAAATATTTGACTAAAATATCATCCATGTAATCCTCAAGAATTTTATGGATGAGATCATTGAAGATTACCATCATTGTGTACTGATATGTTACCTTGACATTCTTTAACCCAAATGAAATCATGTTATAATATAATGCCCCCTAAGGGGTGGTAAATGTTGTCTTATGCTGGTCTTCCTCTATGATCTAAATCTAATTGTATCTAGAGAAACCATCCATGAGTGACAAGAGTTTGTGGCCTAAAATAAGATCAACATTCATGCCTATGTTTGGTAATGGGAAATAATCCTTCAGGTAGGCATTGTTGAGATCTCTGAAGTCTGTGCAAATTCTAATATCACCAGAAGGCTTTGTGATAGGTACCATGTTAGATATCCATTCTAAATAGTCAATCAGGTGAATGATTTTTGCCTCTAGTAATTTTTCTAACTCTACTTTAACTAGTAAAGCAACGTTGGGGGGCATTTTATGGAGCTTTTTTTTGATAGGTTTGGCCTTTGGATCCATGGACAAATGATGTACTACTAACTTGGGCTCCAACCCTACCATGCCTTGATAGGACCATGCAAAGTGACCAACATTTTCATGAAGGAATTTGATGAGAAGTTTTGCCTATTCAGGTGGTAGAGATGTTGCAATATATTTGATTTGTGGTACCTCAGTTAGACTAATATTGACCAGCCTAGTTTCTTTTTTCAAGATAGATGAGATGGTAGGCCTATGATCCTATGGGGGAAGGATGAAATCTCCATCCTCAAGTCCCTCTAGGAGGTTTTAACCATTGAATGTATCCTTTATTTTCTTTTCATTTTTTGAATCATTTAATGGCACTCCAAAGGAGTTTGCACTAGTTTGTTTTGTTTTTTTGCTTTTTCCTTTCACTTTTTTGCTCAATTTTGTGATTGGAGATTTCCTCCTCCCCAAAATAACTTGGTGGATTCAATTTGTAGACATATGCTAATGGTGGTGGTGGTTGTTTATGTGGTGTTTCTACTTCCATAAATTTAAGGAGCATGTGCTCTATAGAGAATTCATCAACATGGACCACACTTGGTTAGTCTCAATCAATGAGTTTGGGGTGAGTGAGTGGTAGGTCTATGAGATTTAGGGATAATTGGTAGAGCACAAAGGCTCCTAAGATAATTTTTTCAAGGAAGATATCATCATAGGATTTCTTTTCTACTTCCTCAGGAATGTCTTCGACCTCAATGAAACTATTTTGGATGTTTGTGAAGGCATGGCCTTCTTTCATAGTGCCCCCAGTTGCAGGGAGTCCATAGCCTATGCCTTTCTTGTTCTTTTCTTGGTATGCTTCTATAGGCTACCTAATTCCTAACTCTAGATTCCCTAGACCACCTCCTTGATAATCCCATTACTCAATGCCAAGGTGATATGACCATGGGTATTTTTGTTTAAGGTGATCAAGAAGTTCTTTACTCTTTGGAGGTGGCTCTTTGTATGGCCATGTGCTAATTTTTGGAGTAGTTTTCTCTCTATTGAGGATACCTTTGGTAATAAATGTGGTTGGACCCAGCTACCTAAGTTCAGAGGTGGTATATGGCCTTGGACCTTACTATTTTGGGTGCCCTTGAGTATGCAAATCAAGTGGCAGAGTGTTGATAGCAAAAGCATCTATAAGACCATATTCACTGCAACCTCGGTAGTTAATATTAACTATAGAAAGAGTGGAGGCTAAAATGGTATTTGAATCATGGCAAGTGCCAGAGGAACTGGTAATGGTGTGGCCAATTTTGATTCTAGGACAATGGTTGGTGTATGAAGCTTTGACCATATTGCAATAAGCAAAGGGTTCAAGATCTACATGAATGGTTACCTTAGTGTCATTATGCAAAAATTTGATGCACTATTGGTATGTGGATTGAACAGCCTTCACGGTGTGAATCTAGGGTCAATCAAGGAGGATGTTGTATGGAAGGTTAAGATCAACTACATGATAAATTGATTCTTGAGTGGCTGAGCTAACTCTGAGAGGGACCAAGCTGGTTCCTTTATTAGTGTGCTCCAATTTTTCATATGCTTTGATGGTAATTACCTCATTAAGGATATATACCTCAGTGTATCTTGCTTGTTTGATGAATTTTAAAGTACATAGATTTAAAGCCAATCCATTATCTATCATGACCTATTTGACCACAAAGTTAGAAACCATGACAGCTATGTGAAGTGGAAGTGTATGATTAGGTTCAACTATTGGGATGTTGAAGGTTTTGAAAGATAGTGCACATGACACAAAATTTGGTCAACCAAGTTGCACAACTTGGTGGCATTTATGTTAGTGGGGATGCATGACTCATGGAGAATATTGTCGAGGATCTCTTGATAAAGTGGGCTTGTGCATAAGAGATCTAGAATGGAAATCTGAGTTGGCATGTTTCCAAGGTGCTCCAAGATATTATATAGCATTCCTAATGGAAATGATCCTGATGAAGGTGCTCTTGATGGAGGTGGCCTTGATGGCATAGATACAGATGGGCCAACTATATTGAGTCAAGCCTGTCAAGTAGTAACTGCACATTTGGTATCTGGGCCTTTGATGTTTATAACATTGATAGATGGCTCAACTTGTGATATGAAGCTAATAAGGTTTCCATAGTCCAAGTATACCAAGGTATAGTTTTGAGACTAATCTCAGTTACCGCCTTGTTTATTTTGCGTATTGTTGGTTCATTAGTAGGAGTGTTTGTAGGTGTTTTTCCTGAATTTTTGTTATGAGGAGGAAAATAATTTTGATATATCATTAATCCTACGTTGGGTGAGGCTTGTGCCCCCCATTGTGATCTCTTTTTGGTCAATAAGGTCTTGGACATAGTCCTTGAGTTGCATGCACTTGAGGGTGGTATGCCCTTTGACATGATAGAATTTATAGAACTCATTATCCTTATGCTAGAATTCTATAGACTAATTGGGTTCCAATGGTTGTGTTTGTAGATGTCTAATAAGATTATCCTTGGCTAGTTTCTCAAAGATTTCATCAAGAGGTTCCCCCAATGGGGCGTATACATGGGGTTTACTTTGAATGTGTGGTTTAGGTCTAGCTGAAAGTGTAATAGCATTAATCTTATTTTGACAGCTGGGTACTTGAACCTTCTTGGGTTGTTTTTCATAAGAGGTTGTTAATAGATTGGTGGTTGTTGTTGGTAAGGTTTTTGTTGACAAAATATGGTAGGTACATTGGTTGTTGCTCCAAACAATATGAACATGTCAGGTGTTGGTGATGCTATTTGTCACTATGTTCTTACTCTTATTCCAATATCATGGTTTGTAATTGCTTGGGCCTCGATCTTGGGTTTTTTCCTTGTAAATTTTGATGACACCATCCTTGATGAGCTCTTGCTCAAGTCCCATCCCCTTTTCCTTAATATCTTTGTATGTTTGTAAATAGTTCATAACCATGTGATGGGCAAGAGTAGGATGTGCATGGTCAATGAACATTTTTACAAGGTGACATTCAGGGATGGTACATGAGATACTAGTTGTGAGGTTTTTTCAACATTGTAAGTATTATGCAAGGCTTTCTCTTCATTTTTTCTTGGTACGAACTAGGTCTACTATAGATAACTCAATCTCGACAAGATGAGTATATTGAGCCATAAAGGCTTCAAAAAGATTAGCGAGAGTCTTAATGGTACCATGGGTATATGATAGAACCATTCAAGGGTAGGGCCCCCTAATCTTTTTCGAAAATGTCACATGAGGTATACATCATTATAGGCCACTTCTTGGCAATGCATATAAAATTCTTTGACATGTGTGACTAGATCACTTTTCCCTCTAAATTTATCAAACTTGGGGATCTCAAATTGTTTAGGAAAGGATTTCATCATGATGGTTTTGTCAAACAAATATGGATAATCATTTTTGAATTTAAAATTTTATGAGTCTATCCCATCTTTGAGGGCTTTGAGAGAACTTTTCATCTCTTCCCATTGAGAATTTATAGGTGGGGTAATGGGTGCTCCTAATCCAAGTGCCTCTAGTGTGGGATATGTAGCAGATGTTGAAGGTTGATATGGGAAACCATGATTGCCATATGACGGTTGTGGAAAAATAGGTTGCACAATTGGTAGGATAGATGCTATAGGTTGTTGAAATGTAGTTTGTACATACTACTACATCTACTAGGATGTTTTTTGATGGGGAGTTTAAGTATGAGGTTGTTGCCCTACTAGATAATTATTAAGGGATACCTGGACATACAACTGGTGTGATGATTATGGCTAAAAAAATGGTAGTGTCAGCAATACCCGAGCCATGCTTTGGGAATGTATACTTTTTCCAATATAGGTTGGTTGTGCTCTTTCTTGAGATAGCAACTAAGTATTAATAGGGGCAAGGTAATTAATGTGAAGAAGAGTGTTCATAGTAGGATATTGTGGTGGAGGGGTGATTTGGCTATTGCTTAAGGGTGGTATAGAAAAATAGTTGGTCATGGGTGGTAGTTGTAATCACCTAAAAATGTTCATCT
Organism: Cupressus sempervirens; assembly: GCA_028749045.1. Classification (NCBI taxonomy): domain Eukaryota; kingdom Viridiplantae; phylum Streptophyta; class Pinopsida; order Cupressales; family Cupressaceae; genus Cupressus; species Cupressus sempervirens. The sequence goes on along the minus strand of CM053785.1, from coordinate 587,773,749 downwards.
AGACTATTAGCCCCCTTTTCAACATTTTGGCTAAATTAATTTAATCATTTACCTAGACCAAATTGCTAATAATTAATTTATTTGATTATAACCTATAGTTTGACTATGCTATCCTAAGTTCATTATTTGATTAAAAGAACATGTCCCCTTTTAATTAAATAAAAGACCCCATTCTTCTAACCCACTTAAAGTGCACTCATAAAGTCCTTTTTCTATTTTGCAATTAAAAGAAAAGGCTTTGTGACTTTTGTCTTATATGACAAGTCAACTTATATTCTATAGGTTGACTTGTGTGTGCACATGGATCACTCCTCTTTTCAAATTCCACTGTTGATCATCCACCATCTTCATCTTATCTCTACCATCTATATGACTTTAAAAGGGAGAGAGCTTCCCCCCTCAAAGCATCCATCTTTTGAGTATTGTTATGCTACAGGTTTTCTAATAGGTTTCTTTGGAGCTTTGTGGAGAACTTCTATTTCTTGTCTACATTCTCTCATCCATGGCATTCTAGCTTAGCTTAGCTTTCATTTTTACATGTAGCTTAAATCATATAGTCTAATAGTTGGATTGTAACACTCTCATACATGTTTTAGCATAGCTACATTTTACATTCTCATCTTAGCTTAGTTTCCATAATTTCATTGCATTCTTGAGGAACTCCTTGAGACATTTTCATTCTTGCATCTTGTCTTTGGAACCTCCCATTGCATGGTTTACTAGCAAGAAGAGTATTACTAAGGCTCATCTAAGAGCCCTTGAACTTGAAATACAGTCTCTTGCACTCTATGGATAGGGAGCTCTAAGCTGACATCCAAGCATTTCAAACTCATGGAATAATTTGGATAGAAGGGTTTAGAGTGGGACACTTTTGAGTGTACATTTTTAGCGCCCACCGTGGGGCTTGAATCAAGTTTCTAGCTCCATTTGCTTCTTTTTTTTATCTCTACTTTTTTTACAGCAACATATTGGATCTAATCAAGTGCTTTTGTAGTATTATCACTTTAGTTTTAAGGCCAACCCATAAGTAGATTGGTTTGAAGGCCAAAAATCTAGTTGGTTTAAAGATTTGATCATATCTTTTAAACCACTTGAATTTTGGTTCTAATTTTTTTTTTGAAAGTTGGGTATGTGTTCAACATGTCCCAGTCCAATTTTTAGAGCATTTTGACATCATTTTTGAGAGTTGTGATTTTTTCTTTGTTTTTCATAAAAATCCATTTCTAATCACAAATAAATGCATTTTTTAGGAAAAAACTTACATTTTTAGAAAGGGTTTTGAATTATAAGAGGGGTACTTTCTTTGTGTTTTTACTTTTGAGGTTGTATTAGGGATCAAAAACCAAATTTGATAAATCTAGCCTATTTTGACAAAATGGGTCCCTAGGGCACAAATGAAGAGATGTTTTTGAATTTCTTGCATTTTTGGAAATCTCTCTAATTTTTATCAAGGGTATTTTCTTTTTATTTCTATTTTTGGATCCGAAATCATAGCAAAAAAATTTAATCTTGTTGACTAGGTCAAAAGCAAAGAGTAAAAATGAGAGCATTTGTGATTAGTTTGCACTTTCTTTGCATGCACTTGATTGGAATATAACTTGGATCTTTGAGGAAACTAACCACTTTTTATTGCATTTTTTTATGTTATTTCACACTAACTTGTGGTGCTAACAAGTTTTGATTGCAGGTTTCCATCCTTGTGAAAAAATTGAAACATTGCATAAAAAGAACGCATGTCAAAGCTTCAAATGCACAAGGGCTACTAATGATTGTTTGCAGGGCTGCCCAATGCATAAAAACCCAATTTTTCTCGTTATTTACTTTTTACATGTGTCATATACTAGTTTTTTTTTTAGTCACATTAAAACTTATGATTGGAATCTTTTGGTGATAGGAGAGTATGCTCTTCACCCTTGTGGTGAATCAGAAATCTTGACTTACCATTTGGTTTCAAGAGTAAGAGGTAACTAAATCTTCTTGGTGGGTTTGGGAGAAGAAATCAAGGTAGGAGAGTATGCTCTTCACCCTTGAGGTGAATCAAAAATCTTGACCCTTGAAAGTGGATCCATTTTGTGGTAGTTAGGATCCTTTAAAGGGCCTGCACTCAGACAACTTGAGAGGAACGACCCAAGTGAAGACAAGTCAATTCCCTGGCTCTTCCAACCCACTATAAACTCAAGGCTACCAAGGACACAAAACCTTGGTAGATGTAGTGTTTTTCTTCACCTAGTGTGATCACTTATGGGATTTCAACCATAGGGAGATCACTAGGCAAGAATGCTTAAGGTACTCTTGTGGTCACAAGATTAGCTACTCATCGCAAGGTGAGGTGTCCCATAATTGGGAGCAAGAGGAACACTATGAACAGAAGCCCTATCTAAAAATCCTAAGTTATTAACTACCCTTTTTAGCTGCTCAACTTTTTGGTGCAAGGATCGATCCTAGTGGACTACCCAGATCACCCCAAGATTTTACACTCACCATCTATGTTCCCTTGGTTATGCTTATGGAATTTCCATGACAAAGCCAATATCTCTTGTGGGCAACCACTTGGTGTGAGGTGAAGGAGCATCAAGCATGGGCCAAGTTTTTGAGTGATGAACTATGTACTTTAGGTAGATATTGCTTGATGTGTTCTGGAATGTGGTATACCTGTGAAAATCTTTTGAACATACACATGACAAAAATTTTAGGGATTTATTTTAAGACCTCAAATATGCTTGTATCATGCAAGGTTGCTTTGTCCCTTGCTTGATTGTTTGAAGAGTACTCCATGTGTCACTATCTTTCTTGGAAAGAAATTGTTTTTGAACATCAAACTTGATATGCTATCAACTATTGTCAAACTTTGTCAACCAAGTCAAAGCATCAAGTCTTAACATTTTTCTTGTGTTGCTTGCTAAGGGGAGTCTCATCATTTGATTTTTATTTTCTATGTCTCTAGTTCTTGAACATGATTAAAGTGGCTCTTTGGTCTTAGTGCTCTTGGTCTTTTTTTCTTCATGGTCTATGCATGCTTTCTAGTTATCCTTTTGCTAAAATGGTTACTTGATTTCTTGACTACACTCTTGGATTGGGAAAGTTGTTCACTTGTTACCCCACTTGCTCTATCTACTTGGCTATTTGGCTTCTTTCCTAGCTCTTGACTTGACTCACTAGTGTCATAAGTAACTTGGACACTTTCTTTACAAGTCACTTTACTCTATCTTTATTATATTGGCAAGTGAATAATCTACCTCTCTAGTTTGGACATCAAGTTATCTTGTGTCACCTTATTAGCTTCCTCTAGTCTCCTTCATGCTTGATTGTCTATCTACCACTATGGAATTAAAAGCTTGTGCTACCAAACCTCAACCAAATCTAGATGATCATGATATCCTCCATGTCACTAAAGAGTTTCAAGATCTATATGCACAATACAAATAACTAGAAGAGACAAATGATCTTTCTTACCTTCATCTCTCTAAACGCATGACAGAAATGAAGTCTAAACTTGAGAAAGGGTTAGAGGAGAAGATTGCATCATTACATGAATCTTCCTTAAGGTCTTTACATGCATGTGAGTCACCTTCTTTGAGGTCATCCTCTTCCTCTAGGTCTACATGCTCTACTTCAAGACATCAAATGTCTTCATCTTCTAGATCTAAAGATCTCTTTAGAGAACAAGCGAGTGATACCTCCTTTGAGCCTATGCTAAAATTTTATGATGGACCTATCTTTGACCAAGATAATGATGAAAACATGGATGCATACCATTCACTTGAGAAACAAAAAAAGGACTCTAGACATACTTCTAATAGAACTTTTGCTCCCTTTGAAGATTCTTATGATGACACTTTGCAAAAACTTCTTGGCAATAAGATCATCATGTTACCTAAGTCTAGCTCATATGGGAACCCATTCTTGGATATCTATTGTGCTTATCATCAACATAATGAGCATAGTACTTTAGATTGCATTAAACTAAAACATAAAATCGAAGATCTTATTGATAATGGAATTATTGATACCTCTAATGATTCATGTGATGAGGATACTTTTCTAGAGAAAGATCATATTAATGAACATATGTCTAATGATGGTTTCCTTGATACCTCCACTTCTTCCAACACTCATGCATCTTCCAACACTTCAAAGCTAACCTTCACTTGGCGGAAAACCTTTTCTATGCTACTAATCCTAAACATCCTCAACCTTCATGCACTACTATGCCTAATCCCATGCACTACTTCATTCACTCTTCATTCTCCTTTGTCCTTAGAAAGAGCTCCATGTCAAGAGAACTCTTAAAAAGAAAAAGCTATGAATGTCAAGAAAGATCAAGATCAAGCACCCTTTTATCTCTTTCAAGATTTTTCCATTCCATATCCTATATCTTGTCCACCTCCTAATTATGATGAAGATACCACTTCCATTATCTCCCTTGAGCTTACTAAAAATTATGAGAAACGTTCTCTTCATATGCTATCCAAAGATACTTGTCAAGATCAAAGTATCCCCTCGTGTTCTACTTCTCCACATCCACTTCAAAATTGTGCTCAAGCTTTGAGTGCTTCTATTAAAAATGTTGTTCTTATCAAAGGTACTCATGAGTCTATTGATGGCTTTGACCATATTACTCAGTCTAAAGATGTTGATATACCTTCCCACTATCTCTTTGCATATTCTAAATCTATCCTTGGTCCTTATCCATCTAAGCTAAAGCATTCAAACCTTCCATCCATATTGGGACCTTATGTTCCTCCATCTCCTACATTCACTCCCAGCTCATTCCCTAGCTCTCCTATAATACCTCAAGATCAACAAAGACACTCATCCTTGATGACTTTTCACCCATCTATACATCTAAACCAGTCATATCATCCTTATTCATCCACAAATCCCAAGTCCTTTGGAAGTGATAATAAACATAAGAATCCATTGAAAAAGAAAGATCACTATGTCCCATCTAATCAACATGTGAATGCTAAGAAGGAGAATGCATAAAAGAGACTACAAAGGTCCACTATTAAAAAAGCCAAATCAAAGAAAATATGGGTTCCTAAACCCATTATTGAAGAAATGTGTTTTGAAGTATCCAAATGAAAATCTAAAGCTATATGGATTCCCAAGTCTCTTTTAAAAGACTTGAATATTGAAAATACTTCAAAGTTGACATTCAAGCTTCCAAAGGCTTCCATTCCATCTTCTTCCAAAAATCTTTCTAAAAATATTCCAAAGCCTTCCACTCCACTTTTTCCCAAACCTCTTCTACCACCTCATGCATCTAAACCTCAAGCTACTTCATCCATGATTCCTCCATCATTCCAATACCCTTTAAGGTGTGTGTCAATGTTGATCTTGTCCAATATTTCAACTACCCTCATGAAATCCTCTAAAGTTTACACTTACTTTCTATACATGAACTATTATCCTCCATATACTCTTCCTACTACCATTTCTCTTTCATCACCCTATCAACATCTTTGAGCATACCTTTCTATGGTCTTGGCTTATCATTACTTATATTTTCTATAGGAGCACTACCTACATTTAAACAACTTGAGCTCTTTCTATAAATTCAAAAAAAAAATAGAAAAAGAAAAAAAGCAAAAAATAAATAAAAATGAAAATGTGCCTTGGTGAAAACCACTTCTTGTGGCACCTTGGTAGCAAAAGTAAAGAGAAATAAATTTATCCTATGGTGAAAATAACTTCTTGTGGCACCTTGGATAAGTACCATTATGAAAACCTGGCAAACAAGCATCATGAGTAATTATTCCATCATCCATCTATCCCCTCTTCTCTCTTTAATCTTGACAATGTTGAGCTATCTTTGCATATTGGCTATCTTATCCATGAGATTTTCTATTGTGCTCTCCCATTCACTCATAGCCTCTATCTTGAGATTTATTCTTATTGCTCTATCCCAGTGCTATCCTATCTAGTTGACCCCTTGGTCTTGATCATGATAAATAAAAAATGGTTCTTGACATGTCTACTCTTTTGGACTACATGCTTCATGCTATCCCACTTGTTGGCTTCACTACTTATCCTACATGCTATCTTACTCATTTATTCCATTGCTTATCCAAAACCTACTTTATATGGCTATCTTTCCCTAGCTTGCATATTCTTGAGGAGTGTGTCCTTGAGGATCACTTTCACTTGCTTCATACTCCTTTCTTATCCATCTTTGTCTATCCACCAACTTTCTGCTCCATCATGTCCTACACCTTGCTAGACATTGGGAGAAAATAATGTGATCTTGCTTGAGAACTAGTAATCTCTAAATTATTCTAAAAAATCCAAAAAAAATCATATATGATTTTGAAAAAAAAAATAATGAAAAATCAAAAAATGTCCTAAAAAAAATCATCTTAGTGAAAACCTAGCAATAGGTGCTTTGATGTATCACCAAAAAAGAAAAAAATACAAAACTACAAAAAAAATTGAAAAAAGTCCTGAAAAAATCTGTCAAGTGGTGAAAACCTGGAAGCAGGCACTACTTGAAACCCATGCAGCTATGTCTATCAATCTCAACCATCCATTTCACTACACATTTCCTAGCTTGGAATTGTTTCTTGTCCTCATCTCGGGGGCATAGCTACTTAGCCTATTGAGGTATTCTTGTGCATTAGGGTTTCTTTGACAACTCACAAAATAGTGTTTCTCAACACTTCCCCCACCTTGGCATCGAGTGTTTTTTAACACTTTTTAGATAGTTTACCTACGGTCTTTAATGTCGCGATATTTCTCACTATTAGAATCAAGTCTTGAAGAAATGGTCAAGTGACTTACACACATGCACTTTAACACTTAAATGACTGAGCTATGCTGATCTTTATCTACTTTGTGTGCTATCTATGATAATTTCTTTATGTTCCATCCCTAATAGTCTTTCAAGGATGTCATTGACTAGAAGACTAGGGGCATGGGGCATGTTTTCTTGATTTCTTCTTGTGGGTATACTTTGTTTGTCTATAGTGTTGTAAGCATTTATGCTTGACCTATTCAACATTTTGACTTACAAATGTATCATCCTTGACTATTTTGCAAGACCACACTTGGGGTTTATCCTGGCGCTTATTCCTTGATACAGGTGTAATCTTGCTAAATTAAACTTAGGGAATCTAATCGCATAGTTATCTTGACTTACATATCTCTGATGCTTAGATTGGATTTCCACATACCTATCTAATATCGATCATATTCATATCCTCATAGTTATACTAGTGATGGTTGTATGATCTCATGATGTCCCTAATAAATGTTGAATGATGAAATTAAGAGTCTAAATTTTATGCACTTCTTGTTGGTAAACCACTTTTCATATTAGCTTTCATTTTAGGTTCATTTTCTAGCTTAGTCTTGCATTCTTGCATATGGCGAGAGCTCTCTCTTCATCTTTTCGTAGACATATTGGCTAACTCCTTTCATATATTTCTTTACTTTCTTCTTTTTCATGTATTTTCACCTTCTTAATCTTTTGCTTCATCTCTTTTCTATCTTATCATCACATTATATAAATTTTTGACCTCTTAAATAATTTCAACTTCCTGGATTCATTTTTGAGATTGAAATCCAAATTTGAGTTCATCTTGATGGTCAAAATTGTCTTTAAAAATTCTACTTTCTTTAGAGCAGTTAGCTGACCTTTTGAGGTCTAATCTCTGAATCATCAATGGGGCATCTTCATTTCTTCATGTCTTCATCATTTTCATACTTCATATCTACTTAAATTCAACCTTTTCATGTCTAAAATCACCTTTCTACTCATTTTGACCTAATTTTTATGCTATATCCTTCAAGGTCAACTCTAGTCAAACTGGGGCATTTTATCAGTTTCTTATAGTCATTCTTGGGTTCTAATCATCTATCTATCATCTTGGACATTGCTATATTCTAATTTTCTCATGTCTAGCCAATTTTTGCATCCCCTTACCTCATTTTGATTTTGATCCCGAGGGGGCAAAAATATTGTATTACTGATTGCTATAGCTATCTATTTCTTAGGAGAATTTGTTTGATCTTCTCACTTGTTCTCTATCTATCCACTTTGCTAAGTGTTAGCATTCTTCTTGAATTCTGACATCATCTCTTCCTAGTGTTCAGTACTACCGCTATCAGGCTTTATATTTAGGACTCGCTATCACTTTTTGCATTTCGTTCTTTGGAATCAGATATCTATATCTATTTTTTGCCTTCTTGGCTTCTGTTTTCTTTGACATAATGTGTTCCTAGATCGATCACACATTAGTCAAAGAGGGGCAAATTTAATCACCTAAAAATGGTCATCCAGACTATTAGCCTCCTTTTCAACATTTTGGCTAAATTAATTTAATCATTTACCTAGACCAAATTGCTAAAAATCAATTTATTTGATTATAACCGATAGTTTGACTATGCTATCCTAAGTTCATTATTTGATTAAAAGAACATGTCCCCTTTTAATTAAATAAAAGACCCCATTCTTCTAACCTACTTAAAGTGCACACATAAAGTCCTTTTTCTATTTTGCAATTAAAAGAAAAGGCTTTGTGACTTTTGTCTTATATGACAAGTCAACTTATATTCTTTTGGTTGACTTGTGTGTGCACATGGATCACTCCTCCTTTCAAATTCCACCGTTGATCATCCACCATCTTCATCTTATCTCTACCCTCCATACGACTTTAAAAGGGAGAGAGCTTCCCCCCTCAAAGCATCCATCTTTTGAGTATTGTTATGCTACAGGTTTTCTAATAGGTTTCTTTGGAGCTTTGTGGAGAACTTCTATTTCTTGTCTACATTCTCTCATCCATGGCATTCTAGCTTAGCTTAGCTTTCATTTTTACATGTAGCTTAAATCATATAGTCTAATAGTTGGATTGTAACACTCTCATACATTTTTTAGCATAGCTACATTTTGCATTCTCATCTTAGCTTAGTTTCCATACTTGCATTGCATTCTTGAGGAACTCCTTGAGACATTTGCATTCTTGCATCTTGTCTTTGGAACCTCCCATTTCATGGTTTACTAGCAAAAAGAGTATTCCTAAGGCTCAGCTAAGAGCCCTTGAACTTGAAATATAGTCTCTTGCACTCCATGGATAGGGAGCTCTAAGCCAACATCCAAGCATTTCAAACTCATGGAATCGTTTGGATAAAAGGGTTTAGAGTGGGATACTTTTAAGTGTATAGTAGTGAATAGACTTGAGGAGTGAAGGATGAGAGTGACTAAGGTATGGATATGGTGCTGAAGGGGAGGCTAGCAGTAGGCCCTTGTGCTATACCAACACTCCAAGGCCCTAAAGGGAATGAGACCAAAGTACTTTGGCTAGTAACAAATGGATTGACAGTAATGTTGGGTGGGATGGAAGATGAGGTATTTGACCCTAGTAGAGGCATTCTAGTAATGAATCGATTGGATGTGCATTGAGATGGAAGGGAAAATGTGGTGTTGTTGGGTGTAAAAGGGGAATTTTGTGGAGTAGGGAGATGGGTGGTGGAAGTAGATGCAGATGATACACTTGGGGTTATTTGAGATGTGGTATGCACTAAGGGTTGAGTGAGGATGGGATGGGTGTTTTGTGGAATGGGAGTAGTCACCTAGATTGAGGGTATATTTGGGTCTTTTGGTTCTATCTGTAGTGGTTGCTATGCACTATTGGGTGAAGTGAAAGGCTAATGAGGGATAGATGATCCTATGGATGGTGGTTGCCATCCAAATAGAGGATGTGTTGGAACCATAATGTTGGTAGGTGGTGGGTGTCCAAACTCAAAGGCACCAACATTGTCCCTTAAGAAATTTTCCATGATGGTTTTCTTATTTCGATCTATGATGGCATTAACAATGGTTGCATCACCAAGTTGGTTCATGAAAGCATCAATGTCTATGGAAGAACTTATCTCTTCATGGGGTTATGGTGGTAGATCTAGTGGTGTCATGAAAATAATGGTGTATGGCTGAGCCCAAGCTATCCTACTACTATGACTAAGATCCATATCCTTCTTTTTCCATGTGTTCTTACCAAAGCGTGTGGTGGGTGGCATGAAAGGATAACTTCCCTTAGGGTAATTATACAAAAAGGATGATGAAAAATGTATGAAAAAGTGATTTGCCTAAGTGTGACTAGGGTGGATTGATTTCCTAAAATGTAAAGAAGAGTGGGTGCAAGCGTGTTTAATGATACCTTAGGGACCTATATGATATGGTACTAAGTGACAAGAGATTTTTGTTTCCCTTAAGTATGATCTTGAAAATGTGATGGTGATATCAAACCTTAAGGTAGCCTTATGTATTCTTTTTGTAAGACAAAGAAGGATCAAGTGTGTAGCCTAACCTTTTGCTCAAGGTGTGTACAACACAAGTGACAGCCTATCTTAGACAATGCTTAGTTTCAAGGATAACTGTGATGGTGAGATGGATGGAAAGTTTCTTTAGGAAAACAAATCCTAACGAAGTGATGCTAAAATGCTTCTAAGTGGATAAATAGTGAAGTATTTCTAAAAACCTAAGGTTGATGTCAAAATGGAAGGAGGTGACTCTATTTTAAATGCTTGAATGGGGTAGTGGTTTTATGTGAAGGACTAAACCTAGAGGAGATAAGTGCATAAGTGTGTGTGGAAAAAGAAGGACCTAATTAGAGTGTGTAACACTAGAGTTTTTGATAAGGCTATGGTTCACACCTTGTTAGAGAGTTAGGTTCTAAATTTTGTAATCCCACTTAGTTTGTAATGCAAAGTCTGCACTGTCTTTCTCAATTTAGTCTAGTTTGGTGATCTTTGGGTTGGGGTATATTTCTTATGTTCTACATCTATTTCCTTGTAAATTGGTATTTGTGGAAGTTTATCTTTTTTGAACTTGGTCTTAGTTTGGCCTAACATGAGATAACTCTAAGAGATTTTATCATAACTGTGGGGTTTTATAGGTAGTGACTATGCTAAGTATACATTTTTAACCTTGGGTTGGAAACATAAATCAATTGAGGAATAGTTAAATTTCCATAAATGGTAAAGTAGTGAAGTGGGGCAAACTAAGCTTAGGATTTTTTGTGAATGAACTTGTTAACAATCCTTTTGAACCAAGGTAGGGAGGAACTATTTTTTGAAGACAATTGTGTTATATTCGGTCAAGTAGGATAGGTAATCAAGGATAATTTTAAACAGTCAAATTTGGACCAAGTAAAAAAATGATTTGTAAGTGGATTTTGCTACTAGTTGGTTTTGAGATAACAAGTATAATTTTAGAAAAGGTAAAGTTGAACCAATGAGATGAAAGTTGTTGTGAATGAACTTTCTAACAACTATCTTTGAAATAACAAGGATGAGATCTTTTTGATGTGATGGATTATGAGCTAACAATTTCTCAAAGGACAAAGCAACTTTGAGAAAGACAAAAAAGTGATTTGTTTAGAAAAATGATTTGATAGTAACCATAGAATTGTGTATGTTTTTAAAAATATTCTTCATGGGTCTTGAGCACAAATAAGGCACTTCAAACACACTCTTTATCCCGAAGGTCCATTTTTTTGGTTGCAATATGCTATTCAATGGCCCACAACTTGGTGTCTCTTGATTCTAGTGCAATATGTCCCTCTAATTGAATAGGTGAATCGATACAAGAGTTGATCGACAAAGGATACACATCAAAGAATCTTCAAGGCATGGAAAATAGAAGTTTCCCTTCTATAGGAACAACAACCCTTGGAGATGAAACCCAAGTGACCTTATGCCTCTACCATGGGAGCACAATGGTGAGTAATCTTGAGGGATGTTGTTTCCCTTACACTATGAATGAACATACCACAGATAAAAATTGAGAATTTTTGACTAAAAGAGGGTTGTAAATGGATCTGTAGAGTCTTGCCAAATGGTTGTTATGTATGTGATCCACTTAAGAATCTATTCTAGATATGCTAAAATCATGAGAAAGTTTTCCCACCTTAGGCTACCCCTAGAAACACACTACTCGAACTTGGGTGATAGAGCAAGAAAGTTTACCTTTCCCCTCATTTATATATCGACCAGACTTTTTACTAGTTTGAGCTTCTCACCAAAGGGGGCTTGCTTCCCAGAGGTGGATGAACTTGCTAGAAGCATTCCTAGGTTTTTGCAAATGATCTTGCTAACAAGTTTTGGTACATGCATCGTGTACTTTAAGGCCTTAAGATGCAAAAAAGAAAGAAGACCATGATGTGCTAGAGTGCACAATCTCAAAACACATAAGACACTTGATTCATTTCTATTTATATACTTTAGTGTATCCTAATCAAGCTAGTTTCTGAAGACACACATGAGCTTAGCATTCAATTGTTTATTCCAACTTTACAGCAATGGTCAGCAAAAGGAAATTGAGTCAACAAAAGGTAAATTTCACATGAAAGCTTTAAAAAGGAGGGAATAAGAATGAGTTTATTCTTAAGGCATTTGAGATTTTATGAGTTCCTTTTTAGCACTAAAATTGATATTTTTGCACATAATGTTCATCTACACCATGAAATGAAGTGTTCATCACATTGGTTCAATTTTAGATACTTGACATTCAAGAGTGGAATTTTTAAATTAAACTAGCCAAGCATTCCAATGAAAAGTGATCTAAAATTTAAGAATACATTCCACAAAAAAGTAAAAAAAAAATATTTTTAGAGTATTTAAAGATCAATTCTTTTTTTATCAAACAATTAAGAAAACCTATGAAAATAGGTTAGTATTTTGTTCCAACAGATACCTACAAAAGCAAGGTCAATCCAATGATCTTGTGAACATAAATGGTGATCTTGTAGATTTAAACAGTGATCCCATGATGTGGAAACATAGAGGAGAGCCAATAGGATTGTAGTACAAAGAACTGGTGAAGCTGCAGAAAAATAGGCCACGAGAAAAAAAAAATCATAGAGCGATCCCACAAAAATTGTGATCCAATAGGTTTCTAAGGGACCATTCCCACTGAAGTATTTGTTTACAAGTTTGACAGAGGAGAAAAGTGGGATATAATGGTTGACAAAATAGCTCAAGCATTCCCGTAGGCCTTTTATAGCAATCCCACTGGTAAAAACTGGCATTCCTATGGGAATAGGGTTAGCGCAAATGAGTGGGGTGTTTTTAACTACATGTGGCAATGGGTTTGGAGTAGAGAATGATATCACTAGCGTGGGTTCACATTTCCATAGGTTTAGTTTGTGATCAAATGGTTGTGGGTTTATGATTTTGAATTCATGGGATCGCCAACAAAAGGTGTGAAAAGGTTGCCAAAGTTAGAATTTTCTTCTATGGCTTGGAGTGTGATTCTTGATAAGAGACATTGGTTCCAAAAAAAAAATTTAGAACACCACCTGCATACATAAATAAACACAAAGACTTCAGTTAGTTAGTTCAAACATTAACAAGTAAAAGTGAAATTGTAGTGACCTAAGTGTGGGGTCCCACTGGGCATGCCAAAATGTATCACCTAATCTAGTAGCCATGAAGGAATACTAATTAGTAAATGAAAGGATTCACAATACTAAAATAGTTAACACTTATGATAGGACCAAAGTTATCACCAAGAAGGAAAGAAAACCAAAAATGGCAGGCTCCTTATGGTATAACCTACAATGTTGTAGACATGTCCCTAATGGATGGGGATGTATGCTCACATTGTGTACAAGCTTCCAATGGATGGGTGTTTATCAAGTGTGTACATGGATGAGGGTTGGGAAAATGGAGGTATGGATGGATTTCAGCATTATGATGGTGTAAAATGGCTATGATGGAGTAGTTAGTGGAGCATTATAAGGCTACATAAAAGTCAATGATGGATTGTGAGAGGGAAGGGATTTATTTATAAGCCAAGGGGTAGTGATATCGAGGGTTAGGATGCAAGGATGGAAGAATGGTGAGGGAGGGCTAAGATGCACCCAAAGGGAAGCACATGGATTGTTCTTGTTTAGAGCCAATAGAAGAGTGACATTTGTTACAAAGAGGATGAGTGTGAGAGGATGGGATAAGGGTTGGTCAAAGGGAGCAATGAAGGAGGTTAAGTTTGTAAGAGAAATGTAAGAGACATAAAGAGGGATGTAAGATCCATAAAGGAGACTTGTTGACTTTAGCTTGGGTTATCAAGTCTTAACCCTTGCTTAAAGTTGTGCACATGTTTAGCAGGGGGAGTAGTCTTAGTTTAAAAAGGGGATTAGGGAGCAAGTGGCTTAGCTTTGATGGGATAGGTTAGTTAGGTGGCTAAGTGAGGTTTAGTATGGGTGGATATGTTGGATTAGGGGTTAGGATAGGGTTTAGGGATGTTTTAAGGGTTAGGATGGTTTATTAAATGATTTATTTAATAAATAAGGGATATGAGATTAAATTAAATAGATTTGGAAATTTATTTAATATAATAGAGGAATAGGGATTTAATTGATAAATTGATTTTGGGTTATCATTTGATTATATCAATTGGGCTATAGTTAATTAAATAAATTAACTAGGGGATGAAAATTAATTAATTAAATAAATAAAAATATTTTATTAGTAATGTCTTGGGAGATGAGTAAATATGATTACCTATTTTCATAATTAGATTTAGGTGTCTACAGTTGGTGCCAAGTGACTTGGCACAAAAAGAAACTGAATGATCTCGGCAATAAAGGGAGCTTGGCACAAGAAGATGTCGAGTGAGATCAGTCACCAAAGGAAGGTGGAGCTCGGCAATCTCAACACACAACCAGCACCAAGACTAAGTGAACTTGGTAAAAACAAGCTTGGTGGACTTGATAAATAAAACAAATCTTACACAATCTGAGTTGATGGAGGAAGAGATCAATTAAGGAGTGATTTGAGTGAGTTATTAATAGACTTACAATCTACACAATTCCACCACTAAAACATAGAGAGGAAAACAATGAAACTTGCAAATATGAACTTCTCAAATACTAAGCATACAATAGTGAATAGAAAGGAGACAACAATGAGCCAAGTATGCCTACTTGCTTGCTTTCTATTCAACTAGGTTAAAACTATTACAAAATATGGGAACATTTAGCTTCAACCAAAAAACACTAAATACTTCAACTAATAATAAACCTATAGAACTAAAGGCTACATACAATATTGCATGGAACAATCATTGTTTCATAGGACAAACCAAAATGAACTTATAGAATGATAGAGAGATTCAACACGTGCTATGAAACTAAACCTTCCTTCTATCCTCTAAACTCTGAATATTCCTCCTCTATTCTAATCTGTTGATCTTCTTCATTCTCTACTTTGTGCTCTACTTCTTCTATCTTCTTCTACTAACTACTTGAATAAATAAGATTCATTTCCTTTTGTCTAGCTTCAAAAATGTTTCCCTCTGTTTCCAAATTTCAAACTCACTTACCAAGTTGAATGTTGTCAAGTGGGTAGGTAGGCGTTTAGCTCTAGGGGCAACCAACAATTTTCAATTTAAATTCTAAGACTCCCTCTTTGTCCCAAGCCAAACAAAGCAAGGATCACTCCTAATCCAAATTAAATACACCAAGAGTCTTTCTTAGGTGCACAAAAGTTCCTATGCCCAAAGGCTTAGTAAAATTTTTTGCTAGCTGCTACACAGACTTACAAAATTCCATTTTGATATTTCCATTCTCCACCAACTCTTTAATGAAGTGATATCTAATCTCTATGTGTTTGCTTCTCCCATGGAAGATTGGATTCTTAGATAGAGAAATCAAGGAAATATTGTCACAAAACATTGTGGTTTTTTCCTCTTGCCTTTCATTCAAATCTATCAAAATTATTCTTAACCAAATAACTTAACATGCTACTACATTTGTTGCTATGTATATGACCTTTGCTATAGATCGAGAAACAATAGTTTGCTTCTTAGATGCCCATGAAATTGCACCAGATCTCATATGAAACATGTATATGGAAGTGCTCTTCCTATCATCTAGACTTCTAGCCCAATCACTATCAGTGTAACCAACTAACCTGAAATCACTATTTGCAGAATACAAAATCTCAAATCTTTTGGTACCATTCACATACCTTAAGATCCTCTTTCCCACTTGCCAATGGGAATACTTTAGTGTTTCCATAAATTTGGATATCATATTTATTGCATGCATCATGTTAGGTTGAGTTTCTATCAAATACATTAAGCTTCCAACCATACTCTTGTATAGTGTTGGATTCACATTCTTACTACAATCTTCCTTTCTCAACTCTAGACCTACTACTATTAGTGTTGGGGTTGCCTTACTATTCTCCATTTTGATTTTCTCCATGATCTACCTTACATACTTTTCTTGAAAGATGAAGATGCCATCATGCATTTGTTTTACTTTTATTCTTAGAAAATACTTCAAGGGACCTAAGTCTATCATTTCAAACTTATTCTTCATGGCTTCCTTGAACTCACCAATTGGGAAATTATCATTCTCAATGTAAATTAAGTCATCTATATGCAAGACAACAATCAAAATCTTACCATTTGTTGCCTTGATGAAGAGAGTGGGCTCACCATCACTTTTTCTAATGCCATTGCTCATAAGATATGAGTAAATTCTTTTGTAACATGCCCTTGGAGATTGCTTGAGCCCATATATATCTCTCTTCAATCTATACACCTTGTTCTCTTCACTTGGGACTTCATAACCAAGCGGCTGCTCCACATAAACCTCTTCCTTCAATACACCATTCAAGAAGGTGGACTTCACATCCACTTTATATACCTTCAATTTGTGTTGGGATGCAATTGCTATAACAAAATACATAGTTTCCATTCTTACAATTGGGGCATATGTCTCATCATAATCTCTATCATACTGTTGCTTGTACCCCTTGACAACTAAATGTGCCTCATGCCGATCTATTTTCCCTTCAACATTGCACTTGGTCTTGTAAACCCATTTCACTCCAATTACTTTCTTCTTGGGAGACAAAATAGCTAACTATCACGTCTCATTTCTTTTAATAACATCTATTTCCTCATCCATGACATTACACCATTTCTCTTCCTTCATAGCTTCTTCAAAATAAATTAGATTACTATGAGAAAATAATACAAAATTTACACTCTCATTATATTCTTCCTCATACCTTTCATCTTGGTATATCTCCCTTAGACTCTTGGTCTTTCTTGTCAATAGGGAGGCAAAAGTGGGGTCTAAATTCTTAGTGTTGTTTTGCTACTATTTTGCATACTAGCTTGGGCCTGTCTTGAACTGCTTGGAGTTGTAACTCAGAATGTAAGAAGCTTCTTGCTCTTTTACCTTTGTCTGCAATCCATTTTTTGGCTCCATCATCTTGTTGATCAAAAATTTATTCTTCTTCCTCATCAATGCTTGGCACTTTACTTAAAGTGATTGAAGATTTATCAATGGAGTCATCCCATGACTAATTTTCAAGAAACTCTACATCCATTGAAATGATGATCTTCTTGGTGATCGAATCATACAATTTGTAAGCCTTTGATTTTGAGTTGTAACCCATGATGATACACTTCACACCTTTTTCATCCAACTTTTTCTTTTGTTCCTTAAGCACATGTGCATATGCTACACATCCAAACACTCTCAAGTGATCAATTTTCCATCTATTTCTTGATGATGGCTCAAGAGGAATCTTGTCATGAACTAACTTTTTAGGACACATGTTTACCAAATATAATGTTGTTGCTACAATCTCTCCCCAATATTTAGATGGAAGCCTTTTTTCTTTCATCATGCTTCTATCCATTTCAACAATGGTCTTATTTTTCCTCCTAGCCACTCCATTTTGTTGCAGAGTATAAGTGGTTGTAAGCTCCTTCTTAATTCCATTCTTCCTACAAAAATTTACAAAAAAATTGGAGGTATACTCTCCTCATGTATCCAACCTAAGGACTTTAATATGGTGTCCACATTCTTTTTCAACCAGGGCTTTAAATTTAATAAATTTATCAAAAGCTTAAGATTTGTTCTTCAAAAAATACACCTATGTCCTACGACTGAAATCATTTATAAATCCCATTAAATAAGTACTCCCCCAATAGAAGTAGTTTTAAATAAGGCCTACTAAATAAGAATGCACCAATATGAATGTGCACTAGCCCTTCTAGTATTACCAAAATTAAAAGGAAGCCTATGTTGTTTACCCAAAATACAAGTCTCACACTTGTCATATGAATCTACTATGCTTGGCAAACTATCAACCATTTTTTTCTTGGACAATAAATTTAAACTAGAAAATCCAAGATGTCCATACCTAAGATTCCAAATCTTGGAGGGTTATTCAATCATGCTCTTAAGAGCTGATTGCTAATGTACTGATGTAAAAGCATGTTTGAGAGGTACAATACTGATTTGAGAAGAGAAACATGTCTCTATCCTCAAAGGAAACATCTAGTTCTTTGTCATTTGGATAGTTGTAAGTAATCTATTACTTGAATCTTTCTCATGAATGACACACTTGTCATTTTTCATCAGTACTTTGTAACCATTTTGAATGAGTTGTGTAACACTCATCAAATTGTACTTCATATCGGGGGAAAATATACATTTTGTATCTCCTTCTTCTTACCTTGCATGGTGTGGACCATGATAGATCCTTTTCCCACTACAAGAATGGTTCCATTATTTCCCATCTTAATTTCAAACTTGAAAGTATTATCAATGAAAGAGAATAAACTTTCATTACCACTCATGTGGTTGCTACAACCACTATCCAAGAAACATATCTCATAGGTTGCCTTCTTCACCAATGTTACACATTGTGAAGACTATGGGATTGTTTGCATTTTTCATATTCACATGAGCTACATTTGCATTTTATCTTGACTGATCACCCTGCTTCTTCCAACATTCCCTTGCATAATGCCAAAACTTATGACAATAGTAAAAATCTATATTTATTTTATTGGAGTTGTAATTCTTCTTACCTCCTCTAGAGATGTTTTGACAAATGCTTGATGCCTCTTGGTTGCTTTCTCATCCTAATATGTTTGCACCAACATTCCTTTAACCATTTCTTCCATGACCTCTACTTCTTGAGCCTCTACTATAGCCATTTCTTCCTATCCTCCTAACTCTTGAATTCTCTCAAGCCTTGAAAAATTACTCTTGGGAAGTTGTTGTTGATCAGTTGATCTAGTAATCATGGGTTTGAAGAGTTCCCATCAACTCATCCATGCTCAATGTAGTGAGGTATTTTTCTTCCTCAATGGTCATCACAAGGTTACCATATTTCTAAGGTAAACTACTCAATATATTTTCTACAATCCTTTGTTCTTCATACTCTTCTTCATTTGTCTTGAGTTGTTTTATCAAAGTGGAGATCCTTGAGCCAAACTCTGTAATAGGTTCAATGTCCTATATTTGAAGGTTCTCAAACTCTCTTCTAATCCTTTGTAACTTCACTACTCTTACCTTATCAATCCCCTTGAATTTCATCTCAAGGATATCCTATGATTCTGTTGAATAATTTGTTGCTACAATCTTGGGAAAGACTATCTTTGTCATTGCTACCTCAATCAAGCTTAATGTTTTCACATCCTTTCTCCTTGACTCTTTCAACTTATTCTTTTATGGGTTTTTGAGGGAAGCATATAGTTTTGGGACTATAACATTATAAAAATCATTTATCACAAACTCCTACAAATCATTAGCTACCATTATAGTTTTCATTCTCTTCACCTATGTATCATAGTTATATCCATTAAAAGATGGTGGCTACTACCATATCTTTCCCACATCTCCTAACATGTCAAATATACCTAGAAAAAAAATTCCCTAACTCATTGTGGATGTGTGGCCCCAAAGCTATGATACCATGTAAAGGATTCAACTTCACAACTTTAAATTTTTCTTGGCAACAAAATGATGTCAAGTGATAGTTTTCCTTGGCACAAGAAGGTGCTAAGTGATAGGCAGTTAGTGCTCAGTGACTTAGCACATGAAGAAACCAAGTGAGCTTAGTAAAAATAGGATCTTGGCACAAGAGGATGCTAAGTGAGCTCGGTTACCAAAGGAAGGTGGAACTCGGTAGGCTCAACACACAACCAACATCAAGACTGAGTGAACTTGGTAAGGACAAGCTTGGTGGACACAATAAAGACAACAAATCTTATACAAACTGAGTTGAAAGAGGAAGAGCTTGGTTAAGGAGTGAACCAAGTTAGTTGTTAAAAAACTTACAGTCTGAGAAATTTAACCATTAAAATACATAAAGTACAACAATGAAACTTGCAAGTATAAACTTCTCAAATACTAAAAATACAATAGAAAATAGAAAGGAGACAAAAATGAGCCAATTATACCTTCTTACTTTCTTTTTGTTCAACTAGGTTAAAACTATTACAAAATTTAGGAGCATTCGGCTTCAACCAAAAAATACTAAATATTTCAACTGATAATAAACTTACAACACTAAAGGCTACGTAGAATAACACCTAGAGAAATCACTTCTTCATAGGAAAATTCAAAATGAACTTATAGAATGACAGAGAGATTCAACACGTGCTATAAAATTGAACCTTCCTTCTATACTCTAAACTCTAAAAATCCCTCCTTTGTTCTAATCTTCTAATCTTCTTCCTTCTCTACTTTGTGCTCTACTTCTTCTCTCTTCTTTTGCTAACTGCTTGAATGAATGAGATTCATTCCTTTTTGTCTAAATTCAAAAATATTTCAATCTTTTTTTAGATTTCAAACTCACTTACTAAGTTGAATGCTCTCAGGTGATTAGGTGAGTGTTTGGCTCCAGGGGCAATTAACCATTTTAACTTCAAATTTTAACACCCCCCCCTTTGTCTTGAGCCAAATGAAGCAAGCATCACTCTTGATCCAAATTAACTACACCAAGACTCTTTATTAGATGCACAAAAGTTCATATGCCCAAAGGCTTAGTAAAAATGTCTGCTAACTATTGCTCAGACTTCTGAAATTCTATTTTGATATCTCCATTCTCCACCAACTCTTTGATGAAGTGATATCTGATCTCTATGTTCTTGCTTCTCCCATGGAAGACTAGATTCTTAGAAAGAGCAATTGATGAAATATTGTCACAAAAGATTGTGGTTCCATCTCCTTGCCTTTCATTCAAAACTATCAAAATTCTCCTTAACCAAATAGCTTGACATGTTGCCACATTCACTGCTATGTATTCAACCTTTGCTATAGATTGAGAAACAATAGGTTGCTTCTTGGATGCCCATGAAATTGTACCCACTCCCATATGGAAGATGTATCCAAAATTTTTCTTCCTATCATCTAGACTTCCAACCCAATCACTATTAGTGTAACCAACCAACTTGAAATCACTATTTGCAATAGACAAAATCCCAAATCCTTTGGTACCATTCACATACCTCAGGATCCTCTTTCCCACTTGCCAATGGGAATCTTTTTGTGTTTTCATAAATCTAAATATGAAAATTAATGCATGCATCATATCAAGTCAATTTGTTGTCAAATACATTAATTTTTCAACCATACTCTTGTATAGTGTCAGATTCACATTCTTGCTTTAATCTTCCTTGCTCAACTTCAAACATACTGTTGTTAGTGTTGGGACTGCCTTATTATTCTGCAATTTGAATCTCTCCAAGATCTACCTTGCATACTTTTTGTTAGAGATGAAGATATCATCATGCATTTGTTTTACTTCTATGCCTAGAAAATACTTTAGGAGACCTAAGTCTAACATTTAAAATTCATTTGTAATGAGCTCTTTGAACTCAACAATTAAGAAATTATCATTTTCAGTGAAAATTAAGACATCTACGTACAAGACAACAATCAACATCTTACAATTTTTTGTCTTTATGTAGAGAGTGGGCTCACCGTCTCTTTTTCTAAAGCCACTCACCATCTCTTTTTCTAAAGCCATTGCTCATAAGATATGAGTCAATTCTATTGTACCATGCCCTTGGAGCTTGCTTGAGCCCATATAGAGCTTTCTTCAATCTATACACTTTGTGTTCTTCACCTGAGACTTTATAACTAGGTGGATGCTCCACATAAACCTCTTCTTTCAATACATCATTCAAGAAGGAAGACTTCACATCCATTTGATATACCCTCCATTTGTGTTGGGCTACAATTTCTATGATAGCACACACAGTTTTCATTCTTGCAACTAGGGCATATGTCTCACCATAATCTCTACCATATTGCTACTTGTACCCCTTGACCACTAAATGTTCCTTATGCCTATTTTTTTCCCTTCAGTATTGCACTTGGTCTTGTAAACCCATTTCACTTCAATTACTTGCTTCTTTGGAGGAAAAATAACTAACTCCCATGTGTCATTTCTTTTAATAGCATCTATTTCCTCATCCATGGCATTTTCTCTTCCTTCATAGATTCTTCAAAATAAATTAGATCACTATGAGAAAAAAATGTAAAATTTACACTCTCATCATAATCTTCCTCATACCTTTCATCTTGGTATATCTCCCTTAAAATCTTGGTCTTTCTTGTTAGTTTGTGGTGACTGATCAAAAAATTACTATACATACTTCATTAATTCTTTGGGCCATGGCTGACATTGTGGTTGACATATGGACAACATGTTGTAACTCTAAAGTGGCATAAAATACTTGTATAAAAGGGCTTAGGGTTAGGTTTTTTTTATTAATTTGTGATGCGAAATTGGTTCTTGCGGTGGTATTGAGCTATAAGAGATTACGAATTGTAATTAGGTTGTAATCACTAGATTGTAATAAGATCAGACTTGTTGTTTGGTGGACGTAGCCTAGGGATTGGGTGAACCATGTTAAATCTTGGTACCTTGTGTTCTTTTCTATGTGATCTATTATTTTCTATTATTGGTTATATTTTCATGTAATTTTTATTTCTATCCATGGTTTAATCCTAACAAGTGGTATCAGAGCCTAGTTGTTTTTTAGTTATCCTCTGCAAAAAAGTTTCACAATTTAGTGGGAGTCTCACAGTTGAGTGGGAGAGATGACAAACGAGGGTAAAATGAGGTTTGATAGGTTTAATGGGTAAAACTTCCAGTTATGGAAGATGCAAATGGAAGACTATCTATATCAGAAGGAAAAATGGAAGTTGTTGGAAGGCAAAGCCAAGAATTAGGGATCTATGTCAAATGATGAATGGGATCTTTTAGACAGAAAGGCACTTGGAAGCATTCAGTTATGCCTAGCACCATCAGTGGCATTTAATATTACAAAAGTGAAGACGACAAAAGATTTGATGAAAACCCTAGTGACATTGTATGAAAACTCGTTTTCTTCAAACAAGGTATTTCTCATGAAATTTTTATTTAATATGAAAATGGTAGAAGGTGGATCTATTGTAAATCATTTAAATGAATTTAATACTAATACTAGTCAATTATCTTCTGTGGGTATCAATTTTGATGAAGAAATTAGGGCTCTCTTGAGTTTGTGTTCTTTGCCTAAAAGTTGGAATGGCTTGGTAATGGCTATGAGTAATTATATTCCTGGATCTAGTACCCTAAAATATGATGATGTGATCGGTGTTATTTTGAGTGAGGAAACTCGTAGAAAAACTTCAGGTGGATCTACATCAGGAAGTGCTTTGAATACACAAAGCAGGGGCAGAACAATTTAGAGAGGAAGTAAATTTGGAAATCATGGGAAATTAAGAGGAAAGTCAAAGGGGAAGAGGTCTCAATTGAGAGGACCAAACAAGTGCTGGTTCTATGGGAAACCAAGTCATAAAAAGAAAGATTGCTGGAATCGAAAGAAAAATGAAGGAGATAAATCAAATGGAGATAAGGAGGCAAATGTGGTAAGTAACAAATCTGAAGAGGATGCTTTGCTTCTATCTTTAGAAAGTGTTGATGATTCATGAGTTTAAAATTCTGGTGCTTCATTTCATGCTACACCTCATAGAGGTTATTTCATTGATTATGTCCAAGGGGATTTTGGGCTTGTTTATTTGGGGGATAATTAACCCTCTCAAATTTTTGGAAAGGGAAAAATTAAGATTAAGTTGTAGAATAGGAATCATTGGCTACCACAAGAGGTAAGACATGTTCCA
Organism: Cupressus sempervirens; assembly: GCA_028749045.1. Lineage (NCBI taxonomy): Eukaryota > Viridiplantae > Streptophyta > Pinopsida > Cupressales > Cupressaceae > Cupressus > Cupressus sempervirens. The sequence continues at coordinate 587,749,819 of CM053785.1, read as the reverse complement.
ATGCTGAGTATAAATTTAATTTTAGTAGGGCAACTTGGTGATGAGGGTTGTGTAGTTACTTTTAATGATAAAAATTGAAAGGTTTCAAAAGGTTCCCTTGTAGTAGCAAAAGGTATGAAAGTAGGCACCTTATATCTTTGTATAGGTCATATTGTTCCTTCTACTTTAATTGTTTCAGAGATAAATGAATGTTTAGGAACAAATGTTGTAGTTGAAAAAGGAGAACAAATAGTTGATGTAGATTATGATACAGTGCTATGGCATAATAGACTTAGGCACATCATTGAGAAAGGTATGAAAGTAATTCGTTCAAAGAAAGTTTTACTAGGTCTAAAATGTGCTAATATGGATTTCTGTGAAAGTTGTGTGTATGGAAAATAAAAGAGAGTGAGTTTTTTAAAGATTGAGAAGGAAAACAAAAAGGAGAAATTAGAGCTTGTGCATACCAATGTATGGGGACCAGTTCAGGTATCTTCCCTTGGAGGCTCTCATAATTATGTTACATTTATTAATGACACAACTAGAAAAGTATGGATTTATTTCCTTATACAAAAATCTAATGTATTTCAAAATTTTAAGAAATGGAAATGCTTGGTTGAAAATGAGACTGGTAAGAAATTAAAATGTCTCACATCTAATAATGGTGGTGAGTATTGCAATCATGAATTTGAAGATTATTGCTCCACTAATGGTATTCCTAGATAGAAAATTATTCCAAGGACTCCACAGGAAAATGGAGTGGTTGAACACATGAACGAGACTATGATGGAATGTGCAAAGAGCATGAGGTTACAAGTTGGGTTGCCCTTATACATGTGGACGGAGGCTATCAATACTTCTATATATTTGATTAATAGAGGTCCCTCTACTCTTTTGGGTTGTTGTATTCCAGAGGAGGCATGGACTGGTAAGAAGGTGAGTTATTCTTTTTTCAAAACCTTTGGTTGCAAAGCATTTGCTCACATAGATTCTAAAAATAGAACCAAGCTAGAAGCTAAGTCAAAGAAATGTGTATTTGTTGGATATGGCATTAATGAGTTTGGTTATAAGCTTTGGAATTTTGAAAATCATAAAATTGTAAGAAGCAAGGATGTCATATTCAATGAGAAATTGGTGTACAAAGATCTGTTGCAGCAACATGAGAAGAAAGAAGATGATTATGTAGTGCTGGATGATACTCCAAAAGTTGATGTTCTAGCAATTTCTCATGATGTGCAACAACTGCAACAAGAAATACCACACACATCGGTGAATGTTAGATGATCAACAAGGCAAATTAGACCTCCACAAAGATTTTCTCCCTCTTTGTATTCAATTTTACTTACTAATGTTGGTGAACCTAAATGTTATGATGAAGCTATGCAAGTGGATACTAAGATTTAGTGGGATTCTGCAATGAAAGATGAAATGGACTCTTTGTTAAAGAATAAGAAATGGGATTTATGCAAGTTGCTTGTAGGTAAAAGGCTTTATAGAATAAGTGGGTTTATAGGTTAAAAGAAGAGGATGAAGGTAAGAAAAGATTTAAAGCCAGGTTAGTTGTGAAAAGATTTGCATAGAAAAAGGGAATTGATTTTGATGAGATATTTTCTCCTGTTGTTAAAATGACTTCTATCTATATTGTTTTAAGTCTAGTGGCTACTGAAGATTTGCATTTAGAGCAGTTAGATGTTAAAACAACCTTCCTTCATGGTGATTTGGATGAAGAGATATATATGGCTTAGCCATAGGGATTTGCAGTCAAAGGTAAAAAGAACCTAGTGTGCAAATTGAAGAAAAGTTTATATGGCTTGAAGCAAGCACCTCGGCAATGGTATCTAAAATTTGACAGTTTTATGCATGAGTATGGTTACAATAGGTGTCATTCAGATCATTGTGTCTACTTTAAGAGGTTGGATGATGATAGCTACATTATTTTATGTTTATATGTTGATGATATGGTTGTAGCTAGGTCTAACATGGATCACATTAAGGGGCTAAAAAGCCAATTAGCACATGCATTTGCTATGAAGGATTTGGGGGCAGAAAAAAAAATCCTTGGTATGAAGATTTGTAGAGAAAAAAAAATAGAACATTGATGCTATCTCAAGCTAATTATGTTGAGAAGGTGTTGCAACATTTCGCTATGGAGAATGCTAAAGATGTCAGCACAACTTTACCTAGTCATTTGAAATTGACTGAGGAGATGTGTCCCCAAGACACAAGAAGAGGAGGATAAGACATCCAAGGTACCCTATGCTTCAACTGTAGGAAGCTTGATGTATGCTATGGTATGTACTAGGCTAGATATTGCACATGTAGTGGGAGTTGTTAGTAGGTATATGAGTCATCTAGGAATTGAGCATTGGAATGCAGTCAAATGGATTCTCATCTATTTGAGAGGAACATCCAATAAGTATTTACACTTTGCGAGCTCTACTACTAATTTACAGGGCTATGTTGACTCAGATTTGGTAGGGGATATTGATACTAGGCAGAGTACTACAAGTTACATCTTTACTATTGGTGGGGCATCCGTGAGCTGGGTTTCTAGGTTACAAAAGGTTAATATTTTACCCACTCTAGAGGCAGAGTATATAGCTACTACAGAGATAGCCAAGGAGATGATATGGCTTCAGTTATTCTTGCAAGAATTGGGACATCCTTAGAAGGATAATTATTTTTTTATAGATAGTCAGAGTCTCATTCATCTTGCAAAGAATTCAACTCTGCATTCAAAGACCAAACACATATAGTTGTGGTACCATTTCATTCAGTCAATTTTGGAGGATGGACAATTAAAGCTAGAGAAGATACATACCAATGACAATCTAGTAGATATGTTGACAAAGGTAGTAACAAGAGAGAAGTTGAACTCCTCTTCAGCTTCGGTTGCTATTCTAGATTGAACATGGATAAAAGAATAGCAAAGTCCAGAGTGGTTTGATCCAGTGGGAGCCCCATGTGGTAGTGGTATTACTACAGGATTAGTCTCCAAGTGGGAGATTGTTAGCTTGTGGTGACTGATCAAGAAATTATTGTACATACTTCATTAATTCTTTGAGGTAAAAAAAAATTTTGGGTCATGGCCGACATATGGTCGACATGTTGTAACCCTAAAGCGGCATAAAATACTTGTATAAAAGGGCTTAGGGTTAGGTATTTTTCATTAAATTGTGATGCAAAATTGGTTCTTACGGTGGTATTGAGCTGTAAGGGATTATGGATTGTAATTAGGTTGTAATCAATGGATTGTAATAAGATCAGACTTGTTTTTTGGTGGACATAGCCCAGGGATTGGGTGAACCACGTTAAATCTTGGTGCCTTGTGTTCTTTTTTGTGTGATCTATTATTTTCTATTATTGGTTATATTTGCATGTAATTTTTTATTTTTTTTCATGGTTTAATCCTAACATTTCTTGGCAATAGGGAGCCGAGAGTGGGGTTTGAATTTTTAGTGTTTCTTCTGCTACTATTTTGCATACTAGCTCGAGGATGTCTTGAACTACTTGGAGCTGTCACTCGGCATGTAAGATGTTGCTTGCCCTTTTTTCTTTATTTTCAATCCATTTTTTTTGCTCCATCATCTTGCTAATCACCAATGTCTTCCTCTTCCTCATTAATGCTCCACACTTTACTCAAAGTTCTTAAAGATTCATCAACCAAGCCATCCCATGACCAATTTTCAAGAAACTCCACATCTCTTAAAATGATGATCTTCTTGGTGATCGGATCATACAATATTTAAGCCTTTTATTCCAAGATGTAACCCATGAAGATACACTTTACACCTTTTTTATCCAATGTTTGCCTTTGTTCCTTAGGCATGTGCATATACTACACATCCAAACACTCTCAAGTGCTCAACTGTCCATCTATTCATTGACCATGCCTTAAGAGTAATCTTGTCATGAACTGACTTTGTAGGACACCTGCTTATAAATTTTATTTTATTTTCTACAACCTCTCACCAACATTTAGTTAGGATCCCTTTTTCTTTTATCATGCTTCTATTCATTTCAACAATGGTCCTATTCTTCCTCTTAGCCACTCCATTTTGTTGCGGAGTATAACTAGTTGTAAGATCCTTCCCAATGTCATTCTTCCTACAAAAATTTACAAACAAACTGGAGGTATACTCCCCTCCTTTATCCGACCTTAGGAATTTAAGATAGTGTCCACACTCTTTCTCAGCTGGGACTTTAAATTCAACAAATTTGTCAAAAGCTTCAAAAATTTTCTTAGAAAAATACACCCATGTCCTACAACTGAAATCATCTATAAATGTCATAAAATAATTACTCAACCCAAGAGAAGTATTTTTCATATGGTCTACTAAGTCAAAATGCACCAACTCTAATGGTGCTCTTGCCCTTCTAGAATTACAAGAATTAAAGGGAAGCCTATGTTGCTTACACAAAATACAAGCCTCACACTTGTCACATCAATCTACTATGCTTGGCAAACCATTTATCTTTCTTTTCTTGGACAAAAAATTTAAATTAGCAAAGTTAAGATGTCTATACCTGAGATGCCAAATCTTGGAGGGGTCTTTAATCATGCTCCTAAGAGCTGATTGCTAATGCACTACTATACATACATGTTTGGGAGGTGCAACACTGACTTGAGAAGAGAAACATGTTTCTATCCTCAAAGAGAACATCCTATTCTTTATCATTTGGACTACTAAAATTAATCTATTACTCCCATCCTTCTCATGAATGATGCACTTGTCATTTTCTATCAACACTTTGTAATCATTTTGAATGAATTGTACAACACTCATCAAATTTTGCTTCATACAGGGGGAAAATTATATATTTTGTATCTCTGTCTTCTCATCTTACTTAGTGTAGACCATGATAGATCCTTTTCCTAGTATGGGAATGGTTTCATTATTTCCCATCTAAATTTTAGACTTGAAAGTCTTATCAATGAAGGAGAATAAACTTTCATTACCACTCATGTGGTTGCTACAACCATTATCCAAGTACCACACCTCATGGTTGCTTTCTTCACCAATGTTACACATGATGAAGGTTGTGGGATTGTTTGCATTTCCTATAGTCACATCAGCCACATTTGTATTTGGTCTTTACTAATCACCTTGCTTTTTCCAACTTTCACTTGCATAATGCCCAAACTTATGACAATAGTAACATTATACATTGCTCTTATTGGAGTTGTAATTCTTCTTACCTCCTCTAGAGTTCTTTTGAGAGTCTCTTTTTTTGAGCTTTCTAAACCAGCATTCCTTTGACCATTTCTTACACGACCTCTACTTTTTGAGCCTCTATCAGAATCTTTTCTTCCTCCCACCCTATCTCTTGAATTATCTTGAGCCTTTAAAGACTACTCTTGGGAAGTTGTTGTTGATCTATTGATCCAATGCTCATGGGTTTGAAGAGTTCCCATCAACTCATCCATGGTCAATGTGGTGAGGTTCACTACTTCCTCAATAGCCATCACAAGGTTACCATATTTCTGAGGTAAACTCCTCAATATCTTTTTCACAATCCTTTGCTATTTATACTCTTCTCCATTTATCTTGAGTTGGTTTATTAAAGTGGAGATCCTTGAACTAAAGTCTGTAATAGGTTCAATTTCCTTTATTTGAAGGTTCTCAAACTCTCTTCTGATCATTTTTAGCTTCACTACTCTTACCTTATCAATCCCCTTGAAGTTCGTCCCAAGGATATCCTATGCTTCCTTTGAATAATTTTCTAATGTAATCTTGGGAAAGACTATCTTTGTCATTGTTGCCTCAATAAGGCTTAATGCTTTCACATCCTTTCTCCTTGATTCCTTCAACTAAGTCTTATATGGGTTTGTGAGGGTAGCATATAGTGTTGGGACTATAACATCATTAAACCCATTGATCACAAATTCCCACAAATCACTAGCTACCATTATGCTTTTCATCTTCTTCGCATATGTATCATAGTTCTATCCATTAAAAGATGGTGGTTGCTGCTATATCTTTCCTACATCTCCTGCCATGTCAAATATATGCAAAAAACAAATTCCCTAACTCACTATAGATATGGGGCCTCAAAGGTCTAATTTTGAAAATCTTACACAAATTTTTGGTATTGAAGTTTGGGATCAAGCATAGCAGCAAACAATATAGAGAAACTTCCTCGTGACAAAAGCCTGTTCAACATATAGATATAAAATTATCATAATTATATATTAGCCAAAGTAAGAAGAATTAGATGATAACATTATTTGCATGCAATTTTAGGTTCGTTATAATCTATAATTTATTCAAGTGGCTTCAAATAACCAATCACTTAATCAATAAATTATAATTCTTGGTTCAACTTCTCCAAGCATTGCTATTCTGCATGATGAGTCCCTTTTTGGCTGCCAATAATTTTGATTTTTTGTTTACAATTCAACTGCTCTAATTTAAGGGTTTTAATACAATTAGATGGTCAATGAAATCTATTGAAGTAACAAGAACATAAATTTCATGCATATTATGAATATAGTGTTGGGTGTTTATGTAAAGCCCAACAATAATTCCTTTTATTATGCACATTTTATTTTTGTTTCCTTCCAATTGTTCATCTCTTCATTTCCTTTGAGACCCTATAAATATGTATTGGAGGTTCATTATTATTCATTGTATTCGAAGAGCTGAAGCTACAACTGTGATGTAAAGTTCACACATTTACATTAATAGAAATCTTCCTTGTAGTGTGGACATAGCCACAATTTATGGTAAACCTCGATAAAATTGTGTTTGCATTTTCTATTTCTCTTTTTTGTTCTATTCTTTCTAGTGTGCACTTTCAGTGAACTTCACAATTGGTTTTTAGAGCTTGGCGTAGATGTTGGAATCGGTTTTGGTGTTTGAAAATCTAGAGTCATGGAAGATTTGTCAGTGTAGAAATTCTTGAGACAAAATTTTAGTTTGTGGAAGGTTCAAATGCATTCCTTGCTAGTCAAGCAAGACTTGGTAGTAGCAATTGATGGAAAAGAAAAGAAATCAGTTGCAATGAAGGATGAGAAGTGGGATAAAACTAATGAGAAATCAAAGGCAACAATATTTCTTTCTTTATCACAAAATGTTTTATTCAATGTTCACAACAAATCTTCGACCAAGGAAGTTTGGGATAAACTTCAAATTATGTATGAAACAGCCTCAACTACAAATAAAATATGTATTATGAAGAAGCTCTACAAGTTGAAAATGAAGGATGGGATTATGATGTCAAATCACATAAATGATTTAAACACTTTTCTATGTCAAGAAACCTCGGTTGGCATGACACAAGATGGTGAATCTAAAGCTATCATCTTGTTGTGTTTATTACCTAACAATTGGGATCCCATTGTTACAGCAATTAGTACTTCTAACTCCTCAAAGAGAAAGCTGGCCTATGATGAAGTTATGAAAACTCTACTTAGTGAGGATATGTGGAGAAGCAACAATGAATCCTCATTTGGTGAAGCCTTGATGGTGGTTAGCACCAAAAATAGAGGAATAAGCCAAAATAGAGGAAGGAACAATCATCATAGAAGATCAAAATCAGCTAGGCACTCAAAGTCAAGGGAAAGGAAATGAGGAGACTGTTTGTTTTGTGGCAAAAGTGGTCACATGAAAAAGGATTGTTGAGTTTACAAGAGAGCACAAGAACAAGTGTGGGAAAGTCAAGCCAACACCATGTATGACAAAGATGATAGTGTGTTGATTTTATCTACAACCCAGACTATAGCCTCATGGGTTTTGGATTCCAACACATCATTTTATGCCACTTCATGTACATAATTCTTCTCGAATTATCAAGAAGGTAAGTTCGGTGAAGTATACTTGGGTGATAATAAAGCATGTGAAATAGTAGGCAAAGGAGATATTTATTATCTTTGAAAGGAGGCCTTAAATGGCTATTAAAAGATGTGCGTCATGTTCCAGAACTAAAGAGAAATTTGATTTCTGTAAGTCAGCTATATGCACAAGGTTTTGTCACTTCTCTAACCAATTCATGGAAAGTCATGAAAGGATCCATGTTAGTTGCAAAAGGAGACAAGATTGGGAGTTTGTATATTATAGAAAATATTCGTGAAGTGGGGGCTGCCATGTCAGTTGAAGATAGAAATTTAGAATTGTGGCATCAAAGGCTCGGTCACATGAGTAAAAAGGGTCTTGTTGTTATGCATAAAAAGAAGCAACTATCGGGGTTGAAATTAATTGACTTACAATTTTGTGAACATTGTCTCTATGGAAAGTAGAAGCAGGTTAGCTTCCTAAGGACCAGACATGAAAAGAAAGGTACTCCTTTCACTCTTGTTTATTCTAATGTGTTCGGACCCACCAAGGAAAGCTCTATTGGAGGAGAAAACTTCTTTGTCACCTTCCTTGATGATTGCACAAGAAAGGTATGGATTTACATATTGCATAAGAAATCTAATTTTTTTAGCAAGT